>NW_021011481.1:1216542-1816542 GCF_003987935.1 Bombyx mandarina
ATTTCAAAAAAAAAAAAAAAAAAAAAAAAAAAAAAAGTAGAAATAGGAAAAAAATTATCTCCCTCTCTCTTTCTTTCTCTCCCTGTCTTTCTCATGTTAAATCAGTGATAATACACGTCAATTGGTCGTATAAAACGCAGAGTGTTCAACAACTTACGCATCGGCAAAGATCCAAATACCGGCCGATTTTCATGTGCTGTAATGAGTGCAGCGTCACATACTACGCACCATTAATTTCAGTTCCGATTCTTTGTTGTTGACCGACCCACAATCCCATGGGATAACTACGTCACTGTTCACGAGTTCAAAGAATTTTGAACTAATACGACAGGACTCCGCTGAATTAAGGCAACTAGAGGTCCCGCAGTAGTCGAAATTCGACTATAATTAATTGGAATTGTAAGTTTGTACACTATTATGATTGTATTTTATACTTCTACTAGCGACCCGCCCTCGCTTCCCTTCGGAAACATTAAAACACACATGAAAGCAAAAAAAAAAAAAATTTTTAAAAAGGTGCCTATGTTCATCAGGGACAATGTCGGCTTCTAATGGAAAAAGAATTTTTCAAATCGGTCCAGTAGTTTCGGAGCCTATTCGAAACAAACAAACAAACAAACAAATCTTTCCTCTTTATGATATTAGTATGGATAATCACAAATTTCGCCAAGCCTACACTATAAAAAAATAGTAATAAGGACAAACAATATTTAATCTATTCTCAATTTGACCACAGACGTGAAGAACAAAAGTTTGACAATAAATAGTATGCATGCGTGTGTGCGTCAAATACATGGTATGTAGTGTGTGTAATGTTTTCTTTATTGATTTAATGTATCTTTTATGCATTATTTTAAAAAAATATTAGCATTGTGCACTTCTTCTCTATATTCTGTATAAGTGTGGAAAGTTTCATACTCCTCCGTCCGTGCAATTTTCGTAAAAAGGGATACAACGTTTTTGCTTCACGTATTAATATATAGATAACAATGCAAAGTTCAAAGATTATCCGGTACAAGGTAAGCCCTGCACGGATGGATTACCAGTTTCACCCATAAAAGAATTCATACTGTTACCATCACCCATACCATTACCCATGACATTCCTTAATTGCTTTCCTATTTGCTGGTAGCCTAAGGCCTATTCGAACTACGCGCAGACGGGTCAGTCTGAGAGAATTTGCTAACACTAACAACAGCAGTGGGTACACTGCAGAATCTACCACCGGATCGGAATCAGATGAGAAGATCCGGCGAGAAACTTAGGGGGCTATATCTATGCTACGGCTTATTGAAATGTTTTAATTACTTCACTGGTGGTAGGACCTCTTGTGAGTCCGCACAGGTACCACCACCCCGCCTATTTCTTGCCGTGAAGCAGTAATGCGTTTCGGTTCGAAGGGCGGGTCAGCTCTTGTAACTATACTGAGACTTTAGAACTTGTATCTCAAGGTGGGTGGCGCATTTACGCTGTAGATTTCTATGGGCTCCAGTAACCACTTAACACCAGGTGGGCTGTGAGCTCGTCCAACTATCTAAGCAAAAAAATAAATACTGCCACTTTAAAAGACTATAATAATAACGAAGATAATGACGTCAGCAATGTTGACGTCATAATATTTAGCAACAACCTGATTCCAGTCCTGCCGTCATATTATTTAATATTTCAGTTATAGTTACGGATACGGTTAGTCGCGAGATATACAGACCAGAGATGGACTGCGAAAGTTACATCTTGGAGCGGCCCAACAGGCAAGAGAAGTCGAGGGAGACCAGATGGGAAGACGATCTTAGACGAACAGCTGGCCCAAACTGGATAGACGTAGCACAGGATAGAGACGCTTGGGCATCTTTGGAGGAGGCCTTTACCCGATCCGGGGTTCTTGCTAACTAAATTTTACTGATTTATTACAAAACTCTTTTACATTCTAAATACTTATACATATATTTATATTTATTATATATATTTTTTTAAACTTTGTAAAGCAAGAAATAAAGGGCTTATTATTATTATTAGTTACGGATGGTTAGAATTGCGATCTGAGAACTCTGTCCGCCTGAAAATACAAAAGCCATTTCGGAGATACAAATGTTTACATGCCATTAAATCGTTCGGAGCCGTAGCCGCGGCCATTTTAAACGGTAAAGGCGCGAAAACCGCCATTCGCCGGTTCGTTGCGTTTTCAAAGCGCGATTCTAGATTCGATTTTCAAAGGGACGCTAAAATGTTGCAAGACCAATAAAGCACAGTCAACCGAGCGTGGTACTGCCAGCGTTTGAAAGCAAATTGGACGTTCGCGTTTAAAAATAAACCTTGTTTGTTGTTGGCCCTAATTAGAAGCGATGACAATGTCGGCTTGTCATTAAACATGTCAAAAGTATTTTTGGATATATGTTTTTTTTTTTTGTAACACGCAACATCTTATTCGTAATTATAGCTTAGAGTGCGTGCGGAACTAGTTGGCCACGCCTTAGGGTGACGAGGGGTGAGGTGAGGGGGCGGGTTGCTTACTTTAACGGACATGAGATTAGGCAGTGATGACTAAATAAATAAATAGAATAAATAATAGTTTAAAAAAACTAACAAAATGCGCTTTTATAGAAAATCCAACTATTACTTACTTACTTAAATAGGAATCAGAACTAGGAATTAATTTCATCTATTTTTATATCCTACTAGTTGACCCGGAAGACTTCGTAGTGCCTCAATCGCTAAATAAAAGATCTAAACCTTGGTATAAAATAAACTTAAAACAAACAAAAGGACACATCAAAGGAAAAAAAAATGTTATTTCTATTTAATTCCAAGCACTTTTATATTTATCTACCTTTTAAACCATCTCTGAACTTCCACAAATAATTCAAGACCAAAATTTGCCAAATCGGTCTAGCCGTTCTCGAGTTTTAGCGAGACTAACGAACAGCAATTCGTTTTTATCTAAATAGCTTGACCCCGCTCAGTTTTTTTTCCTACCTATGCTGATACCCTTGAGAGGCTATTTCAGCTTCGCCCTAACATGTAGGTGAGCTCACGGGGCTCAAACCGGAGTGTTGCTAACACTGACCCTAGCAAGAGCAGTGCTTCGCAGAATCTACCACCGGATCAGAACCCCAGCTAACTAAAGCGTGTTTAAAATTCTACCCACTGTTTTGTCATTTTATCTATACTATATTATTAATATTATAAAGCTGAAGAGTTTGTTTGTTTGAATCCGCTAATCTCAGGAACTACTGGTCCGATTTGAAAAATTCTTTCAGTGTTAGATAGCCCAGTTATTGAGGAAGGCTATAAGCTATATAACATCACGCAAGACCAATGCAAGCGGAACACCAATAAAGAATGTTTCAAAATCGGGGTTTTTTCCGTTTTGAGAACTTCCGCTGCGTGCGCTGCAGAAACGGTTAAAGTTTCGCTAAAATAATGTATGACAGAATTGTTCCCCTTTAAAAGATCTAAAACAAAGTCTGCGACATCATATGTCTATATGTTAAGGTGGGCTCACTATAACGTTTTTTATGCTAACCAAATTTGTTCTAAAATAAAGCATTATTTGTGAACTATTCCACGCGGACGAAGTCGCGGGCAAAAGCTAGTCTATTTATATAAAGATAATACTCAATAGACAGTGGTCATTGGAATGAAAGATAATTAGGGGTTTTCATAAAACGAGGGTAGGTAGTTCAATTTCAAAACATTGCACGGAAACGCGAACCGTTAATCAATGATTTCGAACCATTGATTAAATAATTACGGGAGCAATGTTGACAATTGGCTATGTTATTTATAGAGCCGGCCCGTAAATATGGGGTCATTCACTGAGTTACTCGCCCTCTCATCGTGGCCTCTCATCGTGGCCGCCGGTACATTCCCGATCCTGCGGAAAGAATGGAAAGCAGTCGACGTCATCCCAAACACGTCATTTCGGATCCTCCCGATCCACTAACGGTGCTTTTAGGTACCTCAAGCACCGGTCACCGTTCTCATCGAACCCATCGCTTGCGACGAAGGGCTCGACGAGTAAATTAGCCCTCAGCTACTGAGTTTCTCGCCGGATTTTCTCAGTGGGTCGCGTTTCCGATCCGATGGTAGATTCTGCGAAGCACGGCTCTTGCTAGGGCAAGTGTTAGCATCACTTCGGTTCGAGCCCCGTGAGCTCACCTACACGTTAGGGCCAATCTGAAATAGCCTCTCAAGGCTATCAGTATAGGTAGAAAAAAAATTTGCTTGGGCTTGAGCTCTACCTACCCGTCCGCATGAAGCTAGAATAGCTCATTAGGCTACTAACAATTAGATATGAAACAAATTGGTGGTCAAAGGCTTAGTTTAAGGTCATGACTGACATGAGGCGGATGACTTTACAGTCTGCCTGGTGCTATTTAAGTGGCAATATACATTGTAGACCTGTGGTAGGACGTCTCGAAAGCCCACGCGGGTAGGTACCGTCGTCCTTGTTATTTCTGTCGCGAAGCAGTGAGTACTCCGATATGAAGGGCAGCCAGCCGTTTGGCCATTGAGATTTTAGAGCTGGTGTCTCCAGGTGAGTCGTGGTATATGTCAATGGCTCCCGTAACCTAGCCGTGTGGATTGTTTGAGGTGGAAACCTGTCAACGTTAACGGTGTTGAGGAAGTTTCAAAGTTAATCGTTTTTGCTAGATCTAGCTTATCCTATCTGGAGTCACTGTGTTCATCTACAGTCCATTTAACGGCCGTCTGGTGTAGTGGTAAGTGACATGGTCACTACACAAGGGGGTCGCGGGTTCGAATCCCGCTAAGGGAGGATATTTGTATGATAAATATAAAAATATCTTTTCCAGGGTTATGGATGTATATTTAATATATGTATGTGTATAATAAAAATATTACATTTATTTCCGTTATCTGGTACCTGTAACACAAGTTCTTTACGAACTTATCACGGGACCAGTTAACGTGGCGTGATTGTTAGTAAATATTTATTTATTTTATTTATTTATTTATTTATTTATTCCACATATCATTTACACTTTACAGGAGAGCCCCTTAAAGTTGAAAATTTGGAAAAAATATCTTAAACAAAAAAACAAAAGATAAATTTAATGCCGCGTATTAAGCGAAATGTCGCTTAAACCAAATAGCCTTTCCCCCCCCCCCCCTCTATATATAGTATAGGTATAATATATTATAAAGTTTTATTGAATGTCTATAATTTTGTAGCTCTATGTATTTTAAAACAAACAAATAATGCGTGAATGCGTTAAAATTGAGCGTCGACTCACAAATTAGTGGTTCCGGACGCTCACGAAGGCTAAACCCGATAATTACCGAGCCGCAGCCCTCGCCGTATTGGATCATGTTGGCTCCAACCAATGGCCCAAATTGGCTAATGTTTAAGGAAATCAATTAACTAGATAATAATTATTTATTGCTTAAATAGGCAACTGGCTTGGCTCTGCCCTCGGCATTGCTGACGTCCATGGGCAACGGTAACCACTCACCGTCAGGGGGGCCGTATGCTCGTCTACCTACACGGGCAATAAAAGATTGTATGTATGTCTGAAAGCATATTGTAAGTAGATACACTGTTTCTGTTTAAAAAAATACGTAAATCACATGTTCTGAAGTCGTCGTGGCCTAAAGGATAAGACGTCCGGTGCATTCGTATCTAGCGATGCACCGGTGTTCGAATCCCGCAGGCGGGTACCAATTCTTCTAATGAAATACGTACTTATCAAATGTTCACGATTGACTTCCACGGTAAATAACATCGTGTAATAAAAATCACATAATCAACACAAGACTGTCGGCCTATCTCTCAAGGGAAATCGCGCCTGAGCAAGCTGGATTCGTGAAGGGAAGAGGAACTCGCGAACAAATCCTTATATTGCGCCAAATTATCGAGAAGGCCAGAGAGTTTGATTCGACCCTATACATCTGCTTTATAGACTTCTGCAAAGCATTTGACACGGTCATTTGGACACACCTCTGGACAATACTTGCTGAAATGGGTGGGCCGCCTCATTTAATAAATCTTTTAAGGAGGTTATATGAAGGAGGTATTGCGGCCGTTCGAGTGGACGACATTGGGGAACGCCTATGTCCAGCAGTGGGCAGATAAAGGCTGATGATGATGATGATGATGATGAGTGGACGACACCATTTCAGAAAACTTCAAGACCGAGGCCGGATTATGACAGGGATGCATCTTATCACCGTTGCTCTTCAATACCTACACAGAGTACATTATGCGCATTGTCTTGGAAGAATGGGATAAAGGTAAATCAATTGGGGGACGAGTGATTAACAACTTAAGATACGCTGATGACATTACCCTTCTCGCACAGACGAGAGAAGACATGAAAATTCAACTGACTCGTCTGGAAGCTGCCAGCCTTAAATTCGGACTTGCTATTAACCGGGACAAGACGAAGATGATGATAGTAGACCGGGCTGAACAAAATGGAACCAATGTACAAAACATAGGTAATTGCGAAGTTGTACAGACCTACATCTACCTCGGCTCTGCTATCTCAAGCACTGGAGGATGTGGTGAAGAGATCAGACGACGATGCGCCATTACCAGGTTGGCAGTGGAACGGCTGGGAAAGATTTGGAAGGATAGGAGGATTACCAAGAAGACTAAGGTCAGATTCATGAGATGTCTTGTGTTTCCAATCTTTCTCTATGGAGCCGAAACCTGGTCTCTAAGATTGCCGGATCGCCGTAAAATCGATGCACTGGAGATGTGGTGCTGGAGACGCCTCCTAAAGATCCCATGGATGGCATTCCGCACCAATGCATCCATCCTCAAAGAACTCGGTATCAAAGACCGACTTTCGTCAACAGTGCAACTGAGGGTTTTAAAATTCTTTGGTCACATCTCCAGAAAAGAGCACTCGATGGAGACTGGTAGTTCAGGGCCGGGTGGAAGGCAGAAGATCACGCGGCCGCTCACCGACCCGCTGGACTGACCTAATAAAGAAGGCAACTGAGTCCACTATGGTCGAATGTACTCGTAACGCTTCGAACCGCCAGACCTGGAAGCGCATTGCCTGGAGGGCGGTTGTCGGGAGCGTGGGCGACCTAACAGGTCCTACTGCACATACAGCGTTAACGCAACCACGACCACTCTGACAAGAGTGTCCGACTGAGAAGAATAAAAATCAAACCCGCAAAATTATAATTTGCGTAATTACTGGTGGTAGGACCTCTTGTGAGCGCGGGGTAGGTACCACCACCCCGCCTATTTCTGCCGTGAAGCAGTAATGCGTTTCGATTTGAATGGTGGGGCAGCCTTTGTAACTATACTTGAGACCTTAGGACTTATATCTCAAGGTGGGTGGCGCATTTACATTGTAAATGTCTATGGGCTCCGGTAACCACTTAACACCAGGTGGACCGTGAGCATGGCCACCCAACTAAGCAATAAAAAAGTGCACCGCTGGGTTTTTAGTGTTGGACTTTTAATTGCACTTTCCTGTTCTAGGAGAACTTTCCTGTTCTATAGTCTTCATATTTAGATATACTATAAAATTGAGTTACTGCCAAAGAAATAAAAAAAGTGTGGCTTTAACCGCTTGGAGTATTAAAGTTTGGCCAGCTAGTTGGCCAAACAGTCTATAATCACCAATGAATATTGATTCGATAATAAGTATCGAAGAGCAAAAGGAGTTTACTTTGTTATTTCAAAAGGGTTTCTAGTTATTCAGTACTAGGAATGGGGACGAATGTCGCAATACGAACAAAAGTCTCTTGTATATATTTGGCCGTCTGGTGTAGCGGTAATTGACATGGTCACAACACAACGGGGTTGCGGGTCCGAATTCCGCCAAGGGAAGATATTTGTATGATAAATATAAAATGTCTTTTCCAGGTTTATGGATGTCTATTAAATATATGTATGTGTATAATAAAAATATTACATTTATATCCGTTATCCGGCACCTTTTTTTTTTTAGAACCTAATCTGATAGCCCTGCCAGAGCTATTTCAGCGGAACCTTAACTAATAGGTGAGCTCACGGGGCTCAAACCTGACGACGATGCTAACACGAACCCTAGCAAGAGCCGTGCTTCGCATAATCTACCACCGGATCGGAAACGCGACCCACTGAGAAGATCCGGCGAGAAACTCATTGGCCTGTGTCTGAGGGCTAATTTACTTGTCGATTTCTTCGTCGCAAGCGACGGGTTCGACGAGAACGGTGACTGGTGCTTGAGGTACCTAAAAGCACCGTTAGTGGATCGGGAGGATCCGAAATGACGTGTTTGGGGCGACGTCAACTGCTTTCCATTCTTTCCGCAGGATCGGGAATGTAGTTACCCGCGGCCACGATGAGAGGGTTCTCGTGTCGTGCCGCTTTGTCGAAGTGGCGCATCGACGCCGACTGCAGACTCTAAGTCCGGGTCGTCATGGAGGTCGACGTTCCTGATGAACCAGTGAACCACGGGGCTTCGACGGCTATCCTGCAAAAACGGGATTGAATGACTTGGAATGATTTTGAGTGCGGGCATGTAGCAAACACTACACTTGCATCTTGTTTTGTCTTGTCTTGTCTTGTCTTGTCTTGTCTTGTCTTGTCGTATCGTATCGTAGCTTAGCTTAGCTTAGCTTCTTTTTTTTATACTTCCGTCTACCTCCGACGTTATCGGAGCCTATGTTAAGCCTAATTGATGAAACGATATTTCTTTGTCTATCAAATTAAGGCAAAAACATCACACGTCAACTTTTTTTAGGGGCCCAAACGCCCATGGAAAATGGTCATTGTCCTTTGTTTTTCCTTTGACGTGTCCCCCCGTCGGACGGATTTCTTTTGTTTGTTTTAAGTTTATTTTATACAAGAGTTTAGGTATTTTATTTATCGATTGAGGCAATACGAAGTCTGCCGGGTCAGCTAGTACCAAATAAAATGGACCTTTCATTACAAAGAAAAATGTCGCGTGTTAAGCGTAATATCGTTTAAATAACCTTTCACTCTCAATATTAGTTTTATCAATCACTAGCCGTACTCGCTCGCTTCGCTGGGCATTTAAAATTAACGTTAATATTTATTGTCATTATTATTAGGGAGTCCAACACTCATATAAATATTAGCCTATCCATTAAGTACATGTATTTTCTAAATGGATACCAAGTTTCAAGTCAATCGGATGCGTGGTTCAGTTGTTATAACGGAACATCCGTAAAAACTACAGTAGATTTATATATTAGTATAAATTAGAATATAGTATCCAGACGTTACTTATAAAATATTTTAATAATTATTCTAGTCACACAATGGATACGCTATATGACACAAATCAGCTGACGAACGGGGTCAACGCCCCAGTGCATCGTGTGACGCGAAAACTACCCTCTCTTGAAAATTTATTATTTATAGCTTCATAAATAAATTAACGTAGCGTTATTTATGAGTCACAAAGGGTATTGTTAGTCGACCCGGATAGACACAACCGTCTTGCTTAACTCTGCCGCGAAGCATACAGTGATATTCTTGAGAGACCATACCATGAGACATCGGCCTCATGTTTCAAAGCTCGGTCGCTGATTTGCCCGATAAAAAAATAAAAATGCACTTAATAAAAAAGCATGGGTACATTTTTATGCGGCTTAGCCTAACCCTTGCATCAGCCCGTTGAGTTTCTCGCCGGATCTTCTCAGCGGGTCGCGATTCCGATCCGGTAGTAGATGCATTCGCGAAGCAGTTGCTCTTGAGATCACGTCGTTTCGGATCCTCCCGATCCACTAACGGTGCTTTTAGGTACTTCAAGCATCGGTCATCGTGCTTGTCGAACCCGTCGCTTGCGACGAAGGGCTCGACGAATAAATTAACCCTCAGACACAGCCCACTGAGTTTCTCGCCGGATCTTCTCAGTGGGTCGCCTTTCCGATCCGGTGGTAGATTCTGCGAAGCACGGCTCTTGCTAGGGTTCGTGTTAGCAACGTCGTCAGGTTTGAGCCCCGTGAGCTCACCTACTAGTTTAGGTTACGCTGAAATAGCCTCTCAAGGCCTATCAACTTAGGCAGGAAAAAAAAAGGTCTTGAGTTGTTAAGTCTCCTTCGGAGGCGCTCGGGCAGTTGATAGCAAACCCCACCTCTCCTAGCTGAGCCCTTGCTCGCCCACCTGTCCTGGTGAAAGTGGAAACTGAACTGACAACTTAAGCCTTCAGATGTCTTCTCCTGCATTCTACAGATATGTCTGTCTCTTTTTTTACAAACAAAATGGCCCCGTGACTGATGTGTGAGCGAGATAGCTATAGTATAATTACGTCACATTAGTCTCGGAAATATTCGGAATGCATGTCGTGCAGGTAACATTTGCAAGACCTGGTTGAACGTCACTTTATTAGACGCGTATGACGTCATATTATTATAGTTCGGTTAGTCTGAGATTAAAAATAAATTCATAGTTATTAATCTTTTGAAAATAATATCGAGCAAGATCGAGGGACTGCTGATCAATAGCCTTTGCAGTAGGCACTAGGAAGGAGAAAAAAAAAAAAAACAATGTAATGGTATAAAATGTATATAATGATAGTTATGTGTTAGATTTTTTTTTTAAGTTACTAACATAGATTTTAAGTAATTATTACTAACAAAATGTTATGTTTAAAAAAACTGGTGGTAGGACCTCTTGTGAGTCCGCGCGGCTGGGTACCACCACCCTGCCTATATCTGCCGTGAAGCAGCAATGCGTTTCGGTTTGAAGGGTGGGGCAGCCGTTGTAACTATACTTGAGACCTTAGAACTTATATCTCAAGGTGGGTGGCGCATTTACATCGTAGATGTCTATGGGCTCCAGTAACCACTTAACACCAGGTGGGCTGTGAGATCGTCCACTCATCTAGCAATAAAAAAATAAAAAAAACTGAAATAAAGTATTAATAATAATAATTTTTTTTTTTTTTTTGAGCGGGTTATAATTCAAACTACCCATAGAGATCTCGACTAGTGCTTGAATTAATTATCGTTTTAATATAATTGAGATACTTTTTTTTTTGTTAACGCTGTTTGTTTGTTGTGAAACTAATGAACCGCGCGGGTCGCGTTCTCAACGCCTTTCAAACGTAATCGGTTAAAACGCCCCTCGTCGTTACTGCAAGTGGCCCGAATATGATTTTTGTGTTTTTCTCGGACTATAGTTATCGCGCGCGGCTTCACGTGTGTTCGATTTTTTTATTGTTTTTGTTTAGAAAAAGCATTTCGTTGTCGTTAAGGCAACTTACTGGTGGTTGGACCTCATGTGAGTCCGCGCGGGTAGGTACCACCACCCTGCCTATTTCTGCCCTGAAGCAGTAATGCGTTTCGGCTTGAAGAGTGGGGCAGCCGCTGTAACTATACTGAGACCTTAGAACTTATATATCAAGGTGGGTGGCGCGTTTACGTTGTGGATGTCTATGGGCTCCAGTAACCACGTAACACCAGGTGGGCTGTGAGCTCGTCCACCCATCTAAGCACTAAAAAAATAAAAATAAAAAAAGATTACTTTGTAACTATACTTGAGACCTTAGAACTTATATATCAAGGTGGGTGGCGCATTTACGTCGTAGATGTCTATGGGCTCCAGTAACCTCTTAACACCAGGTGGGCTGTGAGCTCGTCCACACTAATAAAATATATATAAAATGTATAAGGTTACTATTGTTGATCGAAGTGTATAAGCAATAAAAAAAAAAGAATAAGCGGCTTAGAGTGTGCTGTAATTGCCTCCACAGACGTCAGCAAATGCCTTGTCTCTGCCATCAATTCTTGAAGTAACGAACGGCGTGAGAGAGACAGAGAGAGTATTCTTCGCCCTCTCTTATTACTGATGAGAAGGCAACTTGTAAGTCCGCACAGATAGGTACCAACATCCTGCCTATTTCTGTCACGAAGCAGTAATGTTTTCTAGTTTGAAGAGTGTGACAGCTGTCATATTTTAGTGCGTGGACTGGTGGATGAGCTCACAGCCCAGTCTCAGTCTTAAAGGATCACCGGAGCTTATAGACGTGAATGCCGCCAACTAATTTGAGACTTAGTCTCAATTATATAGTAACTAGGTAAACAAATTAAAAAATTTCCGGATTCTATCTGGTCTTAAGTGGTTACCTGAACTCACAGACATCGCCAATGTAAATGCCTCCACAAACCTTGAGACTCCAGTTCTAAGGTCTCCGTTTTTACAGTACAATGGTCAGCCTTCAAACTCTTTCACGGCAGAAATAGGCAAAAAAGCATTTTAATTTTCGCCTATTGGTGGATTAAAAAAAATCATTCGTAATTTAAAATATACAAAAATTTCGTCAAAATTTTCCAGAAAATTGCGTGCAGCAAATAAAAATTACACCGTCAAATTAAGCACGCGACTTTTATTAAAAGCATAACATTATGATAACGTTATAACGACTTTGTCGCCGCGCGTCCGATGCGCGTACGGAACGATCGGCGCTAATGAAAGAAAATTACTTTAAAAAAAAAAACGGTCATTTCAAATTTCGAAGCCATTTGAACACACCAATGGCGAACTAGAGCCTTGATTGTCGGGCGTGACTGTACTCATTACTCACGGGCGCGTACACCCGAAACTATACTCGTCTCATTTACGCGTCTCAATCGTTAGGGTTAAAAAGAGATAGCAGACGTTGCGAGTCGCGCGTTCACAGCGTGTTCTATTTAATTTAATGTTGTATTTTTGCGAGTAATTTTTATTGTCGTAAATTTATGTTGGGGCGCCTTAATGGTGCGCGTTTCGATGGGAATTAATGGCGGGCGTTCGCGATTATTATTTGCGGATTATTAAGTTAGCGCGAGCGTGTAGCGCTGTAATTGGATTGTTACGATAGCAATAATTCTCTGGATTACACTAGATTAAAATTAAATGTGCTCACACAACGCCACCTCAACTATTAATAATCATTTTGAATTAATAATTTTGCCGGCATTCTTTTGCTAAGTTCGCCGGTGGAAGAGATTGCGACCCAACTAATGGTGAATGGTCATCATCGCTTTGTCAAGGTCAAGGTCAAAGCTAAGGCTTTTTAGCTAAAGCTAAGGTTTTTTACTGGTGGTAGGACATCTTGTAAGTCCGTGCGGGTAGATACCACCACCCTGCCTATTTTCTGCCGTGAAGCAGTAATGCGTTTCGGTTTGAAGGGTGGGGCAGCCGTTGTAACTATACTGAGACCTTAGAACTTATATTTCAAGGTGGGTGGCGCACTTACGTTGTAGGTGTTTATGGGTTCCAGTAACCACATAACACCAGGCGGGCTATGAGCTCGTCCATCCATGTAAGCAATAAAAAAAAGCGCTAAAACTCAAACCTTTACCGAATATGTAATACATAGTTTCCAAAAGAAACCGATCTGGGTCGACCCAAAGTTAAATTAATAGGAAAGCAATCTCTGGCAATGTGATTCAGATGTCCTCAGCATAAATATAGAGTGCCTGGTAGCTCTGCTATGCTGGCAATTTCCGACGAGCGAAAGACGATGAGAACATCTCCACCACCATCCACCCGTCCAAACAATTCAAGTCTGCATGCTTCTACTCAATTAATCAAAATATCTTAAAGTGATTTCGACATACATCATCTAGGGAATGTTACGTTTCGCGCGGATAAAGCCGCGGACGGAAGAAACTCATAAAATTAAATAAAATTGGGCTATACGCAAGCTCCGATCGTAGATCGTTAGTCAAGAAGACCGCCACCAGCCAATGATAAGTTAAAACTCGTCTACCTGATGATTAGGAAACCACAGGTCTTGCACCACCAATTCACACCACGACATACTACATTTAGGGAAGTTAATGACTGCCTGTGTAAGATCATTCGGAGTCGATCAGACTTTCATATCACATCGTACAATTAAAACTTTTCGAGATTGTACTCGTATTTATTTATTAACCTTAAGCATAATATTAAGAGACTCAAAAATTTTGAACTCCTTTTTAAGAATATTATGCTGACTGAGGAGTATGAACGCTTATAGAGAATACTAGCTGACCCGGCAAACGTTGTGTTGCCTTAAATAAGATTTCTAGGGAAATTCTAGTCTCATATATAAAATTCTCAAAAACCTCATTCAACCACATAATCGATTGATAGATAGTTGATCAGTAGTCGACCGGCGAGGGCAGGAGATCAAATTGAATTTAAAAAAAATCATAATTAAAGGAACTTGAAATTATAAACTCTCAATAAGAATTTATCGTCCTACAATTATAATATTTGATTGTCATCTTGCAACCTTACTGCGGATCTGTGCATAGAATAAAAAAAATAAAAATCGGTATGAAAAAATAGGGGTTGATCCTATAAGAGTGAAAATTGAGAGTAATATATTTTTTTTTATTTTAAGTCGTGACAAAATTAAAAATAAAATTTAGCCAAAAAATTTAAAATTTATAATTAACAAATAAAAAATAGGGGTTGATCGTAGAAGGGTGAAAATTGAGGATTGTATGTATTTTTGTATGTTGTATCATAAAAAAATAGAAATAAAAAATTTTGTCTAAAAAATAAATAAATAAATATTTTGGGGTGGACTACCCCTAACATTTAGGGGGATGAAAAATAGATGTTGGCCGATTCTCATAGATACCGGATAAGCACAAAAAATTTCATCAAAATCGGTCACACCGTTTCGGAGGAGTATGGCAACGAAAACTGTGACACGAGAATTTTATATATTAGATAGAGAATGAATGCCGATTACAATTTTTTTTTCATTGTGCATAAAAATACTTATAATCAATAAAAAAACTCTTTTATTTTTATTTCTTAGATGGGTGGATGAGCTCACAGCCCACCTGTTGTTAAGTGGTTACTGGAGCCCATAGACATCTATAACGTAAATGCGCCACCCACCTTGGGATATAAGTTCTAAGGTCTCAGTATATTTACAACAGCTGCTCCACCCTTTAAGCCGAAACGCATTACTGCTTCACGGCAAAAATAGGCAGGGCGGTGGTACCTACCCGTGCGGACTCACAAGAGGTCCTACTACCAGTAAAGGTTTGTGCGTCATTGAGCAAAAAGGTTGAGAGCCATTGGATTAGAAGACCGAAAGTGAAACCTAGCAATAAACAAATATGTACAGTCGAATAGAGAAGCTCCCCTTTTTTAAAAGGTGATTTAAAAACAATTATACATTCGTTGAGCCCCGTGTTTTATTTCTACACTATTGAATTATTCTATTCACGATCCGTCAGCGTCTGTTAGTGTCTGACGTCCAACGTTCTCTGATAAGTGACATATTGGCGTTTTATTTGCAATTCAATGTTGAGATTAAGTTTATTGCTAATGATAAAGGAAAATCCTATCTGTTTTTAACACTGAAATCGTTTGTATTGCTATCGTTCTTGGTATACGAATGGGGAATATTAATGAACTGGTTAGAAGAAGTCGTGGTGGCCTAATGGATAAGACGCCCGGTGCATTCGTATCGTGTGGAGAGACTGTTTCGAATCCCGCAGATCGATATCCAAATTATAATAATACTTAACTCATCTCTCACGATTACAACAAACAAACAAAAACACCGTTTGTGAAAAATTTACGATGCTACCATCTGACGTAACATGAAGAATCGCTTCTCTGAGTAAAGTATGTATGTATGGGTGCATTTGCAACTGTTCACTAGGGACTAGGAATCAACGATACAACTAATTTTAACAGATAATGTTGCATAATTTATTAAATTTACTTGTTTTTTTTTTATTATTGCTAGGTGGGTGAACGAGCTCACAGCCCACCTGGTGTTAAGTGGTTACTGGAGCCCATAGACATCTACGAAGTAAATGCGCCACCCACCTTGAGATATAAGTTCTAAGGTCTCAAGTATAGTTACAACGGCTGCCCCACCCTTCAAACCGAAACGCATTACTGCTTCACGGCAGAAATAGGCAGGGCGGTGGTACCTACCCGCGTGGACTTACAAGAGGTCCTACTACCAGTAAAGGTTTGTGCGTCATTGAGCAAAAAGGTTGAGAGCCATTGGATTAGAAGACCGAAAGTGAAACCTAGACCAGAACGTATGTAATGCGGTATTATTTATAACATCATTGATGCTCAGCTAGGCTCACAATTCCAGTAGTGCTCCTCATATCTGAGGATTGTGACCGCCTCAATCCGTGACTCGTCCTAACGATGTCGCGCCATCTCATCCTGGGTTCAGCTACGCGAACTGTAGATGGCATTAAGAGTGATGGGGCTCTGGTCAGACTAAAGCGTACTCCCCCGCGTTCATACAACTTGTAAACCATTACCATTTCTGGGACCAAACTCTATAGATATAGTTAATCATTACTATATTTCTGTAAGTAATGTGTGCAACAAGTAGTCATTTGTTTCTTCTGTCAGAACTAGTGGAAAGATTTGTACGTAATTTCGACATTTTGAACTCGCGTCTCAAGGTAGGTTCATGAGGCCCTGTATATAGGTTCCAACGATCACTTAACAACAACTGAACCTTGTGATCGTTCACTCAAATGTAATAATCTATTTTATATAGCGTTTTTTTTTTAATTGTGCTTTTAATATCTTCTAAAAAAAGTATTGTATGTTTAATAAGATTTTAAATAATACAGTAGAATAATAATAATAATAAAGCCTTTTATCAGGACAACAGATACACAATTATGTTTCTTATACTACTGCACGTATACTGATGCATATTATGTATTTTAATAAATTAAAATTGTTTACGTATTTCGTGCTTCTTTACTTTCCGTAAGTTCGTTTGCCAACCTGCAACCATGACTCTGACCATGTGTCCCGCCCAATTCCATTTTAGCCTTTTTATTTTTAGGGTTACGTTCTGTATCTTAGTCTTTATCTTAATGTTAATCACTCAACTAGACAATATAAAAAAAAGGCTTTAGTATGCCTAATTTTTTAAGCGGAAAATTATTTTTTACTAATGAATTAGAAGGCTTGAATACATTTCTTTCATCAGAGAGACAAAATTGGAGTTGATCATTTCTGAATTCGTTCGACGGTTCGACGAATTACACCGATGTATTGTGAATTCGCACGTATAAATTATAGTCAAGCTAACTTAACGTTAGACACGCCGTAAACTCGTCCGTTCACTTAGTCTAGAGCAATAAAACATACGTGCAATTTTGGATATTTATTCAAGAAGAAGGAGTTCATCAAAAACATGCATTAAAAAGTTGCGTTAAATTCTCAATAACTACAATCCTTATGTAATTGTTTTTTTTAATGATTGAAGGATTACTGGTGGCCTTGGAGCCTTTCCAGTTTCACCAGGACGGGTGGTCGAGCAAAGGCTTAGCCAGGAGGAATGGAAGTCGCTAACAGCTGCGCGAGCGCCTCCGAAGGAGACCTAACAACTTAAGAGCAGCTGAATCGTGACACGCTGAGAAAATCCGGTGAGAAACTCAGCGAGCTGATGCATGGGTTAGTGTCCACGTCGAACTCATTGCCGAGTTCAACGAGTACGGTTACCGGGGTCCCTAAGTCTGCTCCTAGTGTTAGAGCTGAAGGCGTCTAATGCAAAGGTTATTGGATCCGATGGATCCGTAAGGACGTGATGTAATTGTATAAGTGGCTATTCCGACTACGCGCGGTTCGAATCTCACGGGGCTCAATATGGGACGACTTGCTAATACTAGCCCTAGCAAGAGCAGTGCTTCGCTGAATCTACTACTGGATCTAAATCGCAACCCACTGAGAAGATCCGCCCAGAAAATCAGCGGTTAGCTCTCACAAAACTTATTCTAGAACTACATTTTTAGTTCTCACTTTTTTTTATTGACCTTGCAGGCAGACGAGAATACGGCCCACCTGATGGTGAGTGGCTACCGTCGCCCATGGACTTCAGCAATGCCAGGGGTAGAGCCAAGCCGCTGCCTACCGCTTAATACTCTCCACAAGCCTCGTTTGAAGAAGGACATGTCATAGCGCTAGGGAAACACCGTGCATTTTGCGTGCATCTTCTTCTTGTTCTTCATCGTTCTCTCACTGCTGATGATCGTAACGCCACGTGTAACTTTCCTCCACAGGGTTCGATCCTGGGTGGCATGGACCGCATGGTATGGACTACCACAAACCGCTTCCTTAGCCAGATCTGACCATCAGGCTGGTGGCTCTGCGCACGGCGCGCTTGCCCTCTATGCAATCCGAAATTATCAGCTTCATTATCAGCGAAATTATCATGTCTGGGAGACCGCATGATGTGTCCGAAGAAGCCCATAAGTTTCAAACCGAAACGCATTACTGCTTCACGGCAGAAATATGCAGGATGGTGGTATCTACCCGTGCGGACTCACAAAAGGTCCTACCACCAGTAATTACACAAATAATAATTTTGCGGGTTTCATTTTTATTACACGATGTTATTCCTTCACCGTGGAAGTCAATCGTGAACATTTGTTGAGTACGTATTTCATTACAAAAATTGGTACCCGCCTGCGGGATTCGAACTACGGTACATCACTCGATACGAATGCACCGGGCGTCTTATCCCTTAGGCCACGACGACTTCGACGGCAGATGGCAGAGAACCTTTTTTGAATGTTTAGCTCTATTAGAATCGACTCGTTAATTCTCATATTGCATAATACTCACTTAATATCAAGAGGCCATAGAAATCACTACTTGAAAGCCGTCAGACCACTTGAAATATTAGGTTGATCTCAATTGTATGACGGCGAATATAAAGGCGTCAGCGTTACCTCATCTCCACTAGCTGTCTACCCCACATAATAGTTGTTAAGTAAGGAAATTTACTTAATGCTCTCCGCAAAGGACTCATGAAATTCATAACGGAGTTGAATGTTTCGTATACAGCGGCGGCTACAATCAATTTGGTAGGGGGCGGAGAGTTCCCCGGAGGGGGGATAGATTACACTCTAATGACATGACCGTGCTTTGTTTACTAGCTGACACGAAAATTGTTGACAAATCTGAGTTTGGATACTCGTTACTGACGTCAATGTGAACTGACCAGTGACCATCGGTATCACAACCCCAGGACCACACCCTTCTTAAGAAATGAGATCATAAAAGTATTCAAAGTAAGTATTATAAAAAAAATAGCTATTTGGCAGACTTCATTTCGCAAGTTTTTTTTTTGTTATCATGCATACTAAATAATGATTATCTAATAACAACATAAAGAGTCAGTACTAAAATAATTAAACGAATTATTATTGCATATTCTCAAAATGGATAGTAAACAAGTTTGTTTAGTTACAGTTAAGTACAGTACAGTTAGCAGTGATCGGGAAGTGCGTCAAAAATCACTCCAACTTCTTAAGTCTAATCCTCGGTCCACGAACAAATCCGGACTGTAACTTATTAACTTCGACTAAATTTTACTTCGTTGAAGCTGGTTTACGTTTGTCTTACATTTTCGTATCGATAAATAAGCAATTCGCTGTAAATTACCACTGTTTAAGTTCAATTTGGATTTACAAAGAATACAATTTATAGTGAATTATAAGAATACAGTTTATATGTATACTCGAAGCCAAATCGATATAAGTGTTCTAGAAGTTTTAATACTTTTTTGCCTACCTAATTACCAATATAATAGCCTCCGGAAGCGATATTATACGTAAATAAGTATGTCAGTCTCTGGTGCCATAACACAGGGAATCCTAATTTGGGGCCGAATGTCCATGCTCGATTTGTTTCCAGTTATCTATATTTTCTTTAATTTCACTGGTGGTAGGACCTCTTGTGAGTCCGCAGGGGTGGGTGCTACCACCCCACCTATTTCTGCCGTGAAATAGTAATGCGTTTCGGTTTGAAGGGCGGGGTAGCCGTTGTAACTATACAGAGACCTTAGAACTTATATCTCAAGGTGGGTGGCGCATTAACGTTGTAGATGTCTATGGGCTCCAGTAACCACTTAACACCAGGTGGGCTGTGAGCTCGTCCACCCATCTAAGCAATAAAAAAAAAAAAAAAAAAAAAATCTGCACTAGTAAGAACAGTGCTTCGCTGAATGTACTATAGAAATAACAAATCGATGAGAGCATTAGTAATAAAAAAAAAGCCAGTCGATCTGTCTGAAGACTAGTTCGAAGCAAACAGGGCACGGAACGCGATGAATACGTACAAAATGCTGACAGCACCAAAAACGTTTAGATCACCACCAATTACCAATGTATACTGCCCTCACGAAAATGTTCACTCATCTCTCCTTTACACACGCTAGCTCCGAATGTTCGTCTTTTTCGTTCACAGCACTCAATTCGAGAAGGCTTGGCAATCAAAGGCTTCATTACCGATAAAGCGTAAACGAAATACGACGTTAATGTACGGTAATAAAATTGAAATTCCATAAGAGAAGCTGGCTTCGACGCGAGCTGCGAATGTGAGCCTTAAGCTTCGAACTTGGCTCTTAAATTTTGACTACAGATTTAAATAAACTAGCTTTTATTAAACGCATCATTGAATAATTACAGTATTACTGTTGCTTTAAAGATAAGGTTCGTATTTGCTTAACGGTTTTCCGTTAATAAAATTAAGTTCGGACAACACCCCGTATGTGGGCGTGGCGGGAAGACTTGCTCGAAAATGTAGTACTTCAGCAGTGTGGCGCGCGCGTCGTGACGGAACGACGCATGTTACTGTTTGAACAAAACCAAACAATAAATACATGGACAGCCGTTGTGTTATTAATAATTAAGAAACTAAAATGAAATCTTTTATGTGACAACAGTATTGTAAAACAGCGTGTGCAGTGTTAACAAATATGTTTCGAATCTAATGTGTATTTAGTTTAGAAGCCAATTTCGTGTACATAGTAATGGAATCGCAAATCGAAACCCAAACGAAGAAGCAGCCGAAGCCTTTCTCGATTGAATCTATAATCGGCACTGACCGGAAGTCGCCGGAAATCGACATCGAGAATAACATTTCGGAGAATTCTAGGAATTCGGAAGATGACGACGCTGATAGATTGGAGGGATTGAATCAGATGCGATATTACGCGCCGTTTTTGAATAATGGCGTTAGTTTCCCGTTCCTGCTTGGCTACCACGAGCCCTGGCTGTCCAGGATTATAGGGTCAGGTCCCGGGCCAAGCCCAGAGGAGGGCAGAGAGAAGAGAGACAGCCCTGTCAGCGTGGGAAGCGAAGAAAGTGACGGTGGAGAAGATAATGCGGCAGGTCAGTAATTTTTTACATTCCTCTTCAAAATATTATTGTTAATAAGCATTTCTCGTGTAATTTATTAATAACGAACAAGCAAATCTCCTAATGTATACCGTTTTCTTTCGAACGTATAGGTAAAATAATGTTTAATTTATCAAAAACAAGTGACATCCAGCCGTGCTATGTTATGACAATCACTATGACGCATGATTACTGTGACTTCCATGGTGAAGGAATAACATCGTGTAATAAAAAATCAAACTCGCAAATTTATAATTTGCGTAATGACTGGTGGTAGGACCTCTTGTGAGTCCGCGCGGGTAGGTACCGCCACCCTGCCTATGTCTGCCGTGAAGCAGTAATGCGTTTCGGTTTGAAGGGTGGGATTGCCGTTGTAACTATACTGAGACCTTAGAACTTATATCTCAAGGTGGGTTAACGTCGTACACGTCTATGGGCTCCAGTAACCACTTAACACCAGGTGGACTGTGAGCCCTTCAACCCATCGAAGCACAAAAAAAAATAGAATGGATCCGAGACAATTCAAAGATCCGCGGTCAAAGCCGATGAATTTGACTATTTTTATCTATACTAATATTATAAAGCTGAAGAGTTTGTTTGTTTGAACGCGCTAATCTCAGGAACTACTGGTCCGATTTGAAAAATTATTTCAGTGTTAGATAGCCCATTTATCGAGGAAGGCTATAGGCTATATAACATCACGCTAAGACCAATACAGGCGGAGCACCAATAAATAATGTTTCAAAACCGGGATTTTAATTCTTTTCCTCCTCCTGAGAGCTTCCACGGCGTGCGCTGCGGAAACGGTTAAAGTTTCGCTAAAGTAATGTATGAGAGTCTTCTCTGTATCTGTCTAATGTATGAGAGTCTCTTTTGAAGTCGGTTAAAAAGCGTGGTTTTGGTACCTTAAATAACTCTCTAAAATTCTATTATTCAAAAATATTTTCACTTTCTATCTATATAATCATTTACGGAGGCTGGTAAAATTTTGCGTTATGCCAAAGCAACTAGGTTGCAAGCAACCACGCGGACGAAGTCGCGGACAAAAGCTAATTGTATTTTGTAAGTTTGTACACTATTATGATTGTATTTTATACTTCTATAAACACAAATTTCGCCAAGGCTACACTATAAAAAATATTAACAAAGACAAACAATATTTAATCTAATCTCAATTTGACCACAGACGTCAAGAACAAAAGTTTGACAATAAATAGTATGCATGCGTGTGTGCGTCAAATACATGGTATGTAGTGTGTGTAATGTTTTTTTTAATTGATTTAACGTATCTTTTATGCATTATTTTAAAAAAAAAATTAGCATTGTGCACTTCTTCTCTATATTCTCTATAAGTGTGGAAAATTTCATACTCCTCCGTCCGCGCAATTTTCGTAAAAATTCACGTATTAATATATAGATTTATGTTCTTTAATTGTCAAACTCAATTTCGCTTAAACCGATGCTGAAACCAACGTTCGGAATTCTTTATTTTGCAATCAAAGCGGGAATGGGATGTTGACGAAAAATTGTGCACCAAGGGAAAAAAGGTTGGACATTTCCTCCCGCGTCTAAAATTGCTATGAGTGCTAAGGTCTCAGTTTTACCAGTATAACGGTTGCCTCAGCCTAAAAAGCGAAACACGCATTACTGCTTCCCGGCGGGTGGTGGTACCTACCCGTGCGGACTAACAAGAGGTCCTACCACCAGTAATTACGCAACTTATAATTTTGCGGGTTTCACTTTTATTACACGATGTTATTCCTTCACCGTGGAAATCAATCGTGTACATTTGTTGAGTACGTATTTCATTAGAAAAATTGGTACCCGCCTGCGGAATTCGAACACTGTTGCATCGCTACATACGAATGCACCGGACGTCTTATCCTTTAGGCCACGACGACTTCAAAAATCAACTCATCACGCAAATAAATCTTTTGATAATAAATAAAAACTGCACTGTCTAGAATAGCAGTCCCATCTTCCCGAGGGTGTCGTAAAGGCGATTAAGGGATTCGAGTCAGCAGTGGCTTTTGAGTGTTATTCTGTGTGTACTAATAGTGTAGTTTGGCGTCCGATAATAGGCACCGCTAAGTCTTTATTTTTGAAGTCGTCGTGGCCTAAAAGATAAGACGTTCGGTGCATTCGTATGTAGCGATGCACCGGTGTTCGAACCCCGCAGGCGGGTACCAATTTTTCTAATGAAATACACGTACTTAACAAATGTTCACGATTGCCTTCCACGGTGAAGGAATAACATCGTGTAATAAAAATTAAACCCGCAAAATTATAAGTTGCGCAATTACTGGTGGTAGGACCCCTTGAGAGTCCGCACGGGTTGGTACCCCCACCCTGCTTATTTCTGCCGTGAAGCAGTAATGCGTTTCGGTTTGAAGGGTGGGGCAGCCGTTGTAACTATACTGAGACCTTAGGACTCATATCTCAAGGTGGGTGGCGGCATTTGCGCTGTGGATGTCTATGGGCTCCAGTTACCACCTAACACCAGGTGGGCTGTGAAATCCACCACTCATCTAAGCAATTAAAAAAAAATACACTTTTTTCCATACCTAATTGCGGTTATCCAAAGGGTTTATTCCAGCTACGATCTAATGGGTGAGCTCACGGCCACTTGGGAGAATTTTAAACTGTCGCGAGTAAGAGCAGTGCTTAGCAGAATCCACCACCGGATCGCAATCGCGACCCACTGAGAAGATCCAGTGAGAAACTCAGAAGTTTGTGTCTATGGGCTGGATTGCGCGTCGAAGTCTTTGTTGTATTCGACGCGAAAGGTGACCAGTGCTTGGAAAGCCGAAAGCACGAAGAATGGATCGGGAGGATCTGATAAGACGTGTTTAGGGCCGCTTTGCATTACTCCGTCGTGTAAGTCAGAAATGTAATTAGACGCAGTAAAGATTATCGTGTCGCGCCGCTTTTTCGAAGGAGCGTTCCAACGATGTCTAACCAAATACGCCAGAAACATAAACTCGTCTAGTAGCAAATGAAAAAATCCGTATTCACAAATCAGTATTACCAATATTATATAGTACAATAACTGCGAAACCGTTTGAAGAAAAAAAAATATACAGAAATCGTCAAGATCAGTCACGCCTCCTTGACAAATTACACGCCACTACATTCAACTAGGATGCAACGAAAAACAAACGTCACTAAACTATTGCTTTTGGTAATAGAGTTCAAAATCCTAGAATTTTACTTGACAATGTTGATGAACAATTTTAACTTTTCCTCGGTTGTCATATGGTCGTTTATCGTGTGCAGGCCTAGTGAGCTCCCGTCGCAAAATTCTGTACGCGATTCGCATCTGTACCGTGTAATTGTCGGAGCCGTGAAATGACAGATTTTCGAACTATTGACTGACATCTGCCGTTTTGTTCAATCGAGAGGCGTCACTTATATGGTACGAGATGTGTCGCAAACTAAGGACTTTTGATATGTCTTTTTTTCCTACCTATGCTGATAGACTTGAGATGCTATTTCAGCGTAACCTTAACTAGTAGGTGAGCTCACGGGGCTCTAACCTGACGGCGTTGCTAACACGAACCCTAGCAAGGGCATGCTTCGTAGGATCTACCACCGGATCGGAAACGCGACCCACTGAGAAGATCCGGCGAGAAACTCAGTGAGCTGTGTCTGTGGGGTTAAAGTTAGCTCATATTTGTATGGAATGTGATCATCTGCCTACGTTTGCCGCTAGGGGCGCTGTTCCAACTGCATACAAAATTGAGTTAACTATTAGCCTCTCTACCTTTTGCCAGACACTTTCCAGGTCAGTGCTCTCTTGGATAGGTGGGTATCGGGCTTTCTCAAAATGCGACCAATCCAATACCACTTCCGCGTAAGGATCTCCTTCTCCATTAGTGTCTGCTTGGTGATCCTCCACAGCCCTTGGTTAGTGATCGTCTCAGGCCAAAAGAGTTTGAAAATCTGATTATTTTTTTCCTACTTAATCTGATAGCGGATCGGAAACGCGACTCGCTGAGAAGATCCGGCGAAAAACTCAGTGGGCTGTGTCTGTGGGTTAATTTACGATGACCGGGTTGAAATGTCTAACACGCAGCGAAAAACCTATACTGGGTGTTAGGAGACCTCTTCCGAAAACGGAGACTGACGATAGTACTAATAACACATTTGATGATGTGACGGAAATAAAAGAAATTTCATTGCTGGTTTTTTATTTTAGTAATATATTTTTTTATGAAACTATCGTTTCATTTAGCTGTAGGTACTAACATGATGGAGTGTAAATAATTTTAATTAATTAAAAATATGATTTTTTAATATCAGGATCAATCTTTTTTCCGTCCCATCATCAAAGGTGTCATTAGTACTATCGTCCGTGTTCGTTTTCGGAAGCGGTCTTCTAACAACCAGTATAACCCATTTTCAAGATACAAATAGATTTAAGTAAAATCTGAAGAAAACCAATGACATTATCAAGATATGTAACCACCTAATAAGATATTTAATAGTAATCCTTAGTACTTGAGAAGCAACTGTCTCACCAAACAAAGTGATCCCATCACCTCTCTAAAAGGTTAATGGTATTTAAGAATATTTTTTTAATTGCATAGATGGGTGGACGAGCTCACAGCCCACCTGGTGTGAAGTGGTTACCGAAGCCCATAGCGGTTATTTCAAGATTACAAACGGACACTCCAATTTTATTTATATGTGTAGATTAAGAAAATAAGATCGCGGATTTTTTTCCTACTTACTTGACACTTATCGTTATATTTTGGGTAATTCATACTATATCTTAATAAATTATAGCTTAAATGTTATTCAGATGTGTCAGCTATATTATTATAAAGTTTCATCGTAATCCATCCTGTAGTTTTTGCGTGAAAGAGTGCCAAACATACATCCATGACAAACATACATAAATTCTTACGAACTTTCGCGTTTATAATATTAGTAAGGATTAACACTGACCTAATATATTATAATAGCTAATAAACTGGTTTTTGAGTGATTACCGCAGCAAAAATGGAAAATATAAATTACTTATTTCTAATAGAATTTCGTGTGAATGTTGTTTAGTGAATGATCCAAAAAGAAACAGTGCAGAGATGAACCGATAAAAAAAACTTAAGTGCTTAAATGTATTCAGACGGTCATTATGCAGGTAGTCAGTGTGGATGCCGTCAATACTGTAGAACTCTTCAAGCCGGCACCCACGACAGAAGGGTGGTGGATCTTTTTTTTTTTTTAATTGCATAGATGGGTGGATGAGCTCCAGCCCACCTGATGTTAGCTTATAGATATCCACAACTTAAATGCCGCCACCCACCTTGAGATAGGAGTTCTAGGGTCTCAGTATAGTTACAACGGCTGCCCCGCCTTTCAAACCGAAACGCTGCATCACGGCAGAAATAGGCAGGGCGGTGGTACCTACCCGAGCGGACTCACAAGAGATCCTACCACCAGTAAATCTACCGGTACGAGCTCACAATACGCCTCCTACCACCAATAATCATACAATGCTGTAACGGTTTTCACTCAATCGGTTACATGCAATAGCTGAAATAAAAAAAATCGGAAAAAAAGGGTGCTTGTACTTATGTACGCGCGTAAGAAGTTATACTTAATTTTTATTAAATTTATTTCTTTTTTTTTATATTAAATAATTCATAATAAATATTTAACGTTAATAATTTAATAATATTTAGTATGAATTATATTAAATAATAATTTTGTCATTTATATTACTAAATAATACATACGGATAGGTAACCTCAATTGTATTGGAGCACTTGTGGCAACTTCATTTCTGTTAATTTTGTGTCACGGTGCGCGCGCATCGTAAGATTTCTCATCAATTTTTCATAACGCGCCTAAAGAAGTATTACTTAAAAAAAAAACGTCACTCACAAATGTGCTCTCCAGACACATTACACGAACGCGCCACAGCTCCAGAGTTTCCCGCCAACAACAACCGGAACGTGACTCAAATATAGTGATGTCCGTTTACCGATATCGACCGATAAATTTTAATATCGTTTTCTAATGAAACTGCATTTTAAAGTTCACGGGCGATTTAACTCGCCGCCGCCGGCCCGAATGCGTTCCGAATTCGAAATTTTACAAATTCAGAACGCGGCTCCGCGGCGGGAACTCGGCTTTGCGACGACGCCATCTTGATTTTGCGTCTCGGTCATAGGAATTTCGACTTTAATGTCGTAGTCATAATCGAAGGTAGACACATTTTTGCGTGTTGTATTAAATCTGTAATGTCTTTACAATTCATTTGGCGCTCTCGCTAACTGTCAATCGTTGTCGACTCGGCCATAAGGAATAAATGTATTTATTTACTGAAAGGGGTCGTTTTATGGGAGCCGATATTCTTAGAAATGCACGATTGCACATGTAAATGTCTCTATTTGAGTTGTAATGTATTGTTAATGGGTTTTATTGGTTCGTTTTATTACTGTCTTTGTTTTAATACGTTTAATTCACACTCCTCATCTTGGCTTCGATAATCCTCATTGTTAAGGGTCGTGAACTTATGAAGCTTTCTTGGGAAAATTCACTTGGTGTATTACCCGAGTCCTTCCATGGCGGTGCTTTTGGAAGAGATTTAGTCCTTTGAGGCCGCGGAAGCCTTATTTGGGTCCGGCTAATTAACCACCGCCAGATTTTCGGCATTGGCGGTAGAAAGGTCGAGCTTCAACACAACCCTATCATCCGCACCATCTGGATGGTTGGCGTTCCACTACAATGCGTTTTAAAAACAGTTTTCTGCCATGCACAGTAAATCTCTGGAATTCGTTGCCATCAGCGGTCTTCCCCAACAACTGCGACATTGGGTTATTCAAGAAAAGAGCATATTCTTACCTGAAGGGTAGGCAACGCACTGGCGTAAACGCTGGTGACCGTGGGCGGCGGTGAATCACTTACCATCAGGTGACCCGTCTTGCTCGTTTGCCTCTCGTTGTTATAAAAAAAAAAAAAAACCCTCCTCTTTTCTCATCCGATCTTGCGACCGGCATTGGCAGAGTTAATTTAAAAAAATAATTCCTGCTAAGAAGATGATTTTAGATGGACTTCACTAAAACTTGTTAAAACGCATTGCTTAGGTTGACACTTGAGTCTCATTCAAAATCAATCAAAACAAGAACTTATTGTTAGAGAATAAAAATGTACATTACATTATTACGCATTGAATCATATCCGGCCTTAAAAAAAATCATTGGTAAACCCAAATTGTTATCATCAAGAAACCAGAAAATATTAATATCGACTTTAGCGGAACCTCAGCTCCAAAAGGTAGGGGTACACCCGGAATTATATCTCCTTATCAGAAAATTACGGAATAGAGTTAAAATGATAAATATTCAAGTATTCTCTTATCGACTGACTTATCACTCTCTAAAACTGAGTTATTTGATAAACGATTTATAACGTAAAGTCTTAAAGTTGGTAGTAGGTGGTGGTAGGACGTATTGTGGGTCCGACCGGGTAGGTACCACCGCCCTGCCTATTTCTGCCGTCAAGCAGTAATCCGTTTCATGTTGAAGGGCGGGGCAGCCGCAGTAACTATACTGAGACCTTAGAACTTATATCTCAGGGTGGGTTACGATATTTACGTTGTAGATGTCTGTGGGCTCCGGTAAGCACTTAACATCAGGTGGGCTGTGAGTTCGTCCACACACCTAAGCAATAAAAAATAAATAAATAAAGTTAGAGCTAAGTTATAAAATTGTTGTATTTGCTTAAATCTTTGGGCGTGTGTGCGAAAATTGTCAAGTTAATGAGACGTCTTGAGGTCGGTAAATAAAAACAAACATCCTTTTATTGGTATGCTACTAATAAAAGCTTTTAAAAAAGATAAAAATGTTCATTAACTATTTCAGTGAATTGAGCACGTAATTTCTTAAGCTAATCCCTTAACTTTGGACCACAGGCTCATATGTCTGTGAACTGGACGTGGATAAAATAACAAAACTCAATATCACCATCCCCTTTTAACCCACAGACACAGCCCACTGAGTTTCTCGCCGGATCTTCTCAGTGGGCCGCGTTTCCGATCCGGTGGTAGATTCTGCGAAGCGCTGCTCTTGCTAGGGTTCGTGTTAGCAACGTCGTCAGGTTTGAGCCCCGTGAGCTCACCTACACGTTAGGGCGAAGCTGATATGAGTCGACTATTATCAAAGCCGGCAATCTGACTTTTGGACAATGATTGGTAAATCAGAAAAACGAATTATTGACTTTGTATTCCATTGGCAGTCACAAAACTCTTCGGAACGACATCTTAGATAAATAACAGGTTAACTATTAACCTTTATTTAATGCAGGTTTTGAACCGTATTCTTTGAAGGTGACGATTACAGTCAAACCTGGGTAAGTGAGAACTGGATAAGTGAGAAAACTCTATAAGTGAGAGTAATAGCCAGGACCCGTCATTTTAAGCTCCCAAAACCTCTATTAGCGAGAAACAGAAACCTCTGTAAGCGAGAGTTGTTTTTCCCTCAGGGACCTCCGTAAGTGAGACTGCTACGTATCTATACCTCTATAAGCGACAGTAGAACTTTATTTATTTATATTATTTAGGAGGAACAAATGACAAAACAAATTACAAATTTAACATCTGCTATTTTATGACTCATTCTTAACTTTCGTGGAACTTCCTACCATTGTTTTTGTATTGTTTTCTCGTCAATATTGAAACTATTCTATTTAATGGAACTAAATAACGTTATTATTTTATCGCATTCTTTTCGAATGGACACGTGTGCCTGTGTACCGTCCTGTTTGTCGGACTTACTCAGTTTATCGTTAATTAATTGCGAAGGAAAGTTCTGTTCTGCATCATGTCAAAACCATTAAGTGATAAACTTAAAATAGTGAATGCGTTTGAATCCGGAAAATCGCGAAATGAAATTCAGAGGGTGCATTAGTGAGAAACTCGGGTTAGTGAGAAACCTCTATAAGCGAGAATGAGATAGTGCTCCCTTGAACTCTCGCTTATCCAGGTTTGACTGTATATTCAAATCAATCTGTATTGACATAACAATAATTTTTTTTTGTCCAAATGCACAGATTGCCACCTTTGATAATAGACGACTCATATAGCCTCTCAAGGCTATCAGCATAGGTAGGAAAAAAAACCCATCCCGAACGCCGAACAAAGATTACATTAAATCTCAAAAAAAAAAAACGACCAGCAAAACTTTCCCGTAGAAATCATAAAAGTTCTTTCCCCTAAGCTTTTACGGATGGCCTAAAAAAAAAGCGTCGAATCATTAAATTAGCGAACAGAACGAAGGCGTGGCGCTGATGCGGCGGCCATCTCTTTTTATCGGCCATTTGACCCGCGGCTATAGCGTTACACTATCCATCCGACTGCTCAGGGTTTGGTTTTTGGAAATTATCAAATGGCGTGTATTCCTTATTCTGATTGTGTTAACGGAATATCTGCTAGATTTCGCTGCAAAGGTTCACTTAGCCAATGATACCCCAAAAACATTTACCTGAAGATATTGTCGTTGAAGTCGTCGTGGCCTAAAAGATAAGACGTCCAGTGCATTCGTGTTGAAGCGATGCACCGGTGTTCGAATCCCGCAGGCGGGTACCAATTTTCCTAATGAAATACGTACTTAACAAATGTTCACGATTAACTTCCACGGTGAAGGAATATCATCGTGTAATAAAAATCAAACCCACAAAATTATAATTTGCGTAATTACTGGTGGTAGGACCACTTATGAGTCCGCACGGGTAGGTACCACCACCCCGCCTATTTCTGCCGTAAAGCAGTAATGCGTTTCGGTTTGAAGGGTGGCAGCCGTTGTAACTATACTTGAGACCTTAGAACTTATATCTCAAGGTGGGTGGCGCATTTACGTCGTAGATGTCTATGGGCTTCAGTAACCACTTAACACCAAGTGGGCTGTGAGCTCATCCACCTATCTAAGCAATAAAAAATATATCCTTAAAATACATTCAGTTGTCCATCTCTTCTGCTACATCAGAGATGTCCAGACAACGGCCCTTGGCTTGTTTCCATGCGACCCGCGACGCATGTTTGAAGCAGAAAATGGTTTGGATAATAGAATTCTTTGTCAAAACATATAATCAATATTTGGCATAATTTATCTTTATTCTTGTAACATTCCATTCCCATGACATCATTTAAAAGTGAAGCTGTCTTTTACTAAGTACTAGCTGACCCGGCAGACTTTGTAGTGTCTCAATAGATAAATAAAAGAGCCAAACTTTTGTATAAAATAAACTTAAAACAAACAAAAGGAATCCGTCCGACGGGGAATACATCAAAGGAAAAAATAGCTATTTTTATTTAATTCCGTGCATTTTCTTATTTATCTACCTTTTAAACCTATTCTGGACTCCTACAAATAATTCAAGACCAAAATTAGCCGAATTGGTCCAGCCGTTCTCGAATTTTAGCGAGACTAACGAACAGCAATTCATTTTTATATGTATAGATAATTTTTTTGTAAATGTTTTTGTCTGGAAAAATATATTTTTCTGCAAACCTCTAACTTTTGTAGTAAATTTGATTACTTAGACCGCAAAATTATGTAGTTTCGACATCCCTCAATTTGACCAGTAGTTTTGTCAAGTAAGTGACAAAACGTGTTGCCTTTTTTTCCCCTCCTTAGCTGGTAGCGTAAGGGGCTATTTCAGCTACGCCCGGACGGGTGGGTGAGCTCACGGGCTCAACCTGAGAGAATTTGCTAACACTGGCCCTAGCAAGAGCCGTGCTTCGCAGAATCTACCACCGGATCAGAAACGCGACCCACTGAGAAGATCCGGCGAGAAACTCAGTGGACTGTGTTTGTGGGTTAGTTCGCTCGTAACTCTTCAATTACGACGAGAAGTTGGAAGAGGACGGTGACCGGAAGTGTTCCCTTTGGATAGCTTGAGATTGTGGGAATAGACGACGAAAGGAAAGACCTTCCACCGAACAGGTGATATTGCTCGGTCGACCGACGGTCCGAATGTTGTTGTTCGGAACTTGTATATGTACCTATATCGACGCTCGAAAGGCAATCGTGACTAAGCGACAATGCGTGAACTTTACAGTAGACTAATTTAAAGTTGAAATACCTGAAAATAATTATATTTTAACGAATCTAGCTGTAGGATTGAAATGATTTTAATAGACCTAGAAATATATATTTTTTGCCCATCGAATATGGTTATTGCCTATCATTTATGTATAAAGCAGCTATTGTCGCTTAGTCACGTTTGCCTTTCAAGCATCGATATGCAAGCTAATCTTGAAAATGTCGTAAGCGAGATTCAGGCATCTGTCAAACATCTTGCGTTGTATGATAGCTAACCGCCACAGACTAAAACTAAATACAAATTTTCGATCTCAAGTCTAAAGATCGACGGTAGAATTCACATTATAATATCTATGGGCTCTGTTAACTCATTAACAAAACTACGTAATAAATAATAATATAATACTAATTACTTATTTATTTAATTACTGTAAAACTCTAAAGGATTCAAAATGTCGGAAATATTATAATATTGACGGATAAAAATATCAAACTAACCTGTAATAGTAGATTTAGTTACGACTACGACTCGTGGAAACAGAAGTAAATACAATTAATTATAATTCAAGACTATATCTAATTGAAGCTATCTCACTTGAGGATTGGTCCAAGCGAATTAAGACGATTTTTCTCATAACAAAATCTATAGATATAAACTGCTTCACCAAATATATGCGTAATTCTTGTGTTGGCATATCTAAATTGAATTTAACAAAGGCATTATCGTGGAAACATCTGATAGGAAATAATATTTAAAATCCTTTCTTCCTTTTTTTTATTGCTTAGATGGGTGGACGAACTCACGGCCTATCTGATGTTAAGTGGTTACCGTAGCTCATAGACATCTACGACGTAAATGCCGCCACCCACCTTGAGATGAGTTCTAAGATCCCAGTATAATTACAACAGCTTCGAAATTTCGGAAATATTATAAAATAATAATAAATGCGAGATTTAATCGTAAGATTAATTTTAATTATGACCAGGTCACACGAGGACCGATGAAAATATTAAGTCACCAGCTGAATTAGGTAAAATTTGTATCAGAACAAGATACCCTTTTTGTTAAATCTTTCACGGGTGAACGAGCCTACTTCGTCTTAAGTTATAACTGCCGCCACCTCGAGACACGAGTTCTGAGCTTACAGTACAATGTCTGTTTCACCCTACAAATCGAAACGCATCACTGCATCACGGCAGAAATAGGCAGGGTGGTGGTACCTACCCGTGCGGACTCCCAAAGGTCCTACCACCAGTAATCTAATGTATTTCCTTTCTTCTAGGCAACGACTCGGAACCAGACCAAGAGGACTCGAGCACGGACACCCCACGAGAGAACAAGGCGCGGAGAAGAAGAACGGCTTTCACTTCCGAACAGCTTCTAGAACTGGAGAGGGAGTTCCACGCTAAGAAATACCTCAGCCTTACGGAGAGGTCGCAGATTGCTGCGGCCCTAAAACTCAGCGAAGTGCAGGTCCGTTTGCAGGCTTACCGTTGATCACTACACCCACCAAGGTCACTCAACAGGAATCTGCAGTGACTTACTGGTGGTAGGACGTCTTGTGAGTCCGCACGGGTAGTAACCACCACCCTGCCTATTTCTGTCGTCAAGCAGTAATGCGTTTCGGTTTAAAGGGTGGGGCAACCGTAGTTACAAGTGAGACCTTAGAACTCGTGTCTCAAGGTGGGTGGCGGCGTTTACGTTATAGATGTCTATGGGCTCCGGTAACCACTCAACACCAGGTGGGCCCTGAGCTCGTCCACCCATCTAAGCAATAAAAAAAAATCATTCAAGCTTGAGATAAATTTTAATTTAAAACTGGAGGCCAATCGTGGTCTCCGGTTTCCCGTGATAGGCAGAATAGTTCTACGAATCGTTGGTTCGAAAATGCACTTAAGGGATTCGATATTAAAAATTAATATAGCTCCTACCAAACTGATGTTAAGGAAACAATTTCAGTGGCTTCGACTGAAAGATACGAACCCTTCTACAACGCGAGTGCTATTGCTCGTAAACCTTCACCTCCGAAGTTTAGAAATAATTAACCTCCATGATTATCTTGAATAGCCCCATTTAAGTTTATGCCGGATTTCGGTCTGATGTCGCAGAATGGACGGCTAATAAAATGTTAACGCCCGAAAACCACTCACGAATACAATTTACGACACGCGTATTTTGTAAACCGTGATACAAGCACAGATAAATTCTTAAGCAGAATAATAATGGACGCAATGGGCGTGGTCCCGCCAGCGTGAGGACTAACAGAGCGTTTTGCATGTAAATTGTCGTAATTATCGCCGTGCCGGTATACCTACGGCTGCGTTGGAGAAGTTCCACGGGGTCTATAGCCCACTGAGTTTCTGGCCAAATCTTCTCAGAGTTTCCGATCCGGCGGTACATTCTGCAAAGCACTGTTCTTGCTAGGGCCAGTCTTAGCAACATCCCCAGCTTAAGCCCAGAGAGCTCACCTACACGCTAGGGTAACGCTGATATACCCTTTCAAGGCTATCAGCATAGGTAGGGGAAAAAAAGAGGCTTATGACAGTGCAATTGACAACCGCAATCGATTGAGCTGGTTTAGCTTAACTCTGTCGATCTAAGAAATAGCCCGTCCGGAAGCCACATTGGTCTCAATCAAAACCAAATAAACGGCTTAATCGCAACTACCGTCTATTTTAAGTTTTGTTTCAGTAAGGAACTAAAATATCTTAGGGTTTTAGTAAATTGGTTGTAAAAGTCGAAAATTACAATAAGGAAGACCACGTAATGGGAAGCGCGATGTGGGACAGCCACCTACCTGATGAACAGACGACCTAGCGAAAATCGCTGGATTAGGTTGGATACAGGTGGCAACGGACCGGCCGCACTGGAGATCGATAGCAGAGGCCTATGATCACCAGTGGACAGCTATAGGCTGAGATGATTTTTATTTATTTCATTGATGGGTGGACAAGCTCACAGCCCACCTGGTGTTAAGTGGTTACAGGAGTAAACGCCGCCACCCTCCTTGAGACATGAGTTCTAAAGTCTCTGTATAACGGCTGCCCCACCCTTGAAATCGAAACGCATTACTGCTTCACGGCAGAAACAGGCAGGGTGGTGGTATCTACCCGTGCGGACTCACAATACCTCGTACCACCAGTAATTGTAACAGGTTCATTCATCTGTACCATATTTAAAGCCGCCTCTATCTCCACGACGCGAAATTCTATTTAACCAGCCTTTAATATTCCAGGTGAAGATATGGTTTCAAAATCGCCGCGCCAAATGGAAACGAGTCAAGGCCGGTCTGGCGTCCGGAAGCCATTCCGGTAAAAACGCTAACGGCACGAAAATCGTTGTGCCAATACCGGTCCACGTGAACCGTTTCGCGGTCAGAACGCAACACCATCAGATGGAGAAACAAAACGGCTTGCAATACCGCTTGGAGCGGACCCAGCCTTTACCCGGGAACCTGCACCAATCCCAAACATCGGCGTTTCTGAGCGCGTCAAAAATCGCCGAAAACCGATTAAATATATCGCATAACCGGCAAGAATCGATAATGGCTGGCGGTCACAGCGCTATTTATGACCCTATGTCCGCTAGATTGGCTAATGCACAGGCCTTAAGATACCCGAATCAAAATGGCCGACCCAGCTAATTTAAGGATAATTACAAATGATTTTAGTTGAAACCCAATTCCGAATGCTATGAATTGAGATTCGGTTGAGGGCTCAGAGTGCCTCTATAAACAAATCGATCGGTTTTAACTGAAACACAAAATATGTTAGTTATAAACAGCTATAAGAGAATTATAAGTACTTTGTAAGTTAATTTAAGTAAAATAAAACTTTTGTATAAAATTCGTGTGTAATAATATAATTTAAATGTATCCGTATTCCTGTATTAATAAAAGATTTAAAAAAAAAACAGCGTGAGCAATAACCAGAGATATATTAGCTTTGTTTTATTTTGCCTAATCTTTTTATCTCAATTTCGTACTGAGTGTGTTGATCAATAATAATTGTTTCCTGTCAAACTAAATTTAACATATCGACGCTTGAAAGGCAAACATGACTAAGACATAAATGATAGGCAATAACTATATTCAATGCGCAAAAAAAAAAAATATTTCCAGGTCTATTAAAATCATTTCAATCCTACAGCTAGCTACTAGCTAGATTCTACTACAGCTAGATTCGTTAAAATAAATTTTGTTTTCAGGTATTTCAACTTTAAATTAGTCTACTGTAAAGTTCACGCATTGTCGCTTAGTCACGTTTGCCTTTCAAGCGTCGATTATGATTTGAAATTAAAATCCCAAAATCTCCTGCATTTTTTTTTTCTTTTAATACGAATGAGTTGAATTCGTACAAGAAATCTATACTAATATATACCTAAATCTACAGTGGTTTTTACGGATGTTCCGTTATAACTACTGAACCACGCATCCGATTGACTTGAAACTTGGTATCCATGTAGAAAATACATTTACTTAATGGATAGGCTAATATTTATATGAGCGTTGGACTCCCTAATAATAATGACAATCAATAATAATGTTAATTTTAAATGCTCACCGAAGCGGGCGAGTACGGCTAGTCATTGATAAAAACAAAAACAAAAAAATTTTGGTTGTCTGTAAATTTGGTTTACGGACGATAGTTTTACGTGATAACGTCAGCAGTTAAACTATTCGAACTCCAAGCTTTGACGTCACGGGAGATCAGAGATAAATGTGTCACGAACCAACGCTTAAGCCGATCTTGCCTCTCTATCGCTTGTTCTGCGCTCTCGCTTGCACGCTCAGGCTCAGACGGAACGTGACACTTTTTCGTGCGTGCAGTCGGTGTTCTTCGGTCGGAATTGCGACCCACTGAGAAGATCTGGCGAGAAACTCAGCGGACTACACTCACTGCGAACCTAATACTATTTATATTCACCCCCTTATATCCGGTCTCCCTACCTTTGTAACCGGAACGTAGGTATATTGTCTTATTGCAGAAATATGTACGATGGGCATGTTTTTAGGATTCTTCATACCCGATCCTGTAGACCGAATGGTAAACAGTCGACGTCGCCCTAAACACGTCATTTCGGATCCTCCCGATCCGTTAACGGCGCTTTTAGGTACCACAAGCACCGGTCACCGTCCTCGTCGAATACGTCACCTGCGACGAAAGGCTCGACGAGTGACACAGCCGACTGAGTTTCTCACCGCATCTTCTCAGTGGGTCGCGATGCCGATCCGGTGGTAAATTCTGCGAAGCACTGCTCTTGCTAGGGCCAGTGTTAGAGCAACACCCCCGGTCTGAGCCCCGTGAGCTCACCTACACGTCAAGGAAAAGTTGATATAGCCTCGCATGGCTATCAACATAGGTAGAAAAAAAAGGATTCTTATTGTTTTTAAATATAGAAATTGGCTTCTTGCGACGCCATTGTTGCTAGTGTCGAGTTTATAAACAACTTCAATTATTAAATACATACAAATGTTTTACCTAATGAAAAATAGTATGAAGCGAAATAAGGCGAAGTTGATTAATTTGAGATTTTAATCGATTGGAATGAAAATTTGATGAAATAGACTCTAAAATGGTAGTTATTTACTAAAAACTTTCAGTGGAGTCTTCAGAAGAAGCCGAGAACCGGATGTTGTTTCATTTTCCCACGTTCATGCACTTACATAGACGCTAAATTGTTATAAAGTCACCGTAATGGCACGTAATGAAGTCGTCGTGGCCTAAAGGATGAGACGTCCGGTGCACTCGTATGACGCGATGCACCGGTGTTCGAATCCCGCAGGCGGGTACCAATTTTTCTAATGAAATACGTACTCAACAAATGTTCTCGATTGACTTCCACGGTGAAGAAATAACATCGTGTAATAAAAATCAAACCCGCAAAATTATAAATTGCGTAATCACTGGTGGTAGGACCTCTTGGGAGTCCGCACGGGTAGGTACCACCACCCCGCCTATTTCCGCCGTGAAGCAGTAATGCGTTTCGGTTCGAAGGGTGGGGCAGCCGTTGTAACTATACTGAGACCTTAGAACTTATATCTCGAGGTGGGTGGCGCATTTACGTTGTAGATGTTTATGGGCTCCAGTAACCACTTAACATCAGGTGGGCTGTGAGCTCGTCTATCCAAACAAGCAATAAAAAAAAAAAAAAAAAAAAAAAAAAAAAAAAAAAACGTTTAACGCTGCATAAACACTAAATTAATAAAATAAAACAATTGACCCAACTTCGTTCTCTACGCTCACCCCAAAATAGTCCATCTCAAGATTCAACTCTTTACGCGATCAAAGAAATAATTTGAAAAGGGATTCGTCTTGAATACCAAACCCGAAGTGAAGTTTAATAGATACGGTTCTTTGATTTATTGACTACAATTGTATTTTTTGAAGGGGCGTGTCGTGAAATTATTAATACTAGTAGTCCCGCGGTAGTCGAAATTCGACTATAATTAATTGAAATTATAAGTATGAACATTATTATGGTTCTATTGACAAACACTATTAGAATTTTTTAACATAATCACAGATTCGCCAAAACTACACTATAGATAAATAGTATTAAAGACAAAAATATTAATTTATTCTCAGTTTGACCACAGACTTTCAACAATAACAAAAGTTTGACAATAAACGCAGAGTATATGTGTGTGTGTGTATATGCGTTGTGTCAAATACATGGTAGTGTGTGTACCTATTGTTTTCTTTATCGATTTAATGATTTGTTATGCGTAATTAAAAAAAACTAGAGGTCCCGCAGTAGTCGAAATTCGACTATAATTAATTGGAATTGTAAGCTTGCACACTATTATGATTGTATTTTATACTTCTATATTCACAAATTTCGCCAAGACTACACTATAAAAAATATTAACAAAGACAAACAATATTTAATCTATTCTCAATTTGACAACAGACGTCAAGAACAAAAGTTTGACAATAAATAGTATGCATGCGTGTGTGCGTCAAATACATGGTATGTAGTGTATGTAATGTTTTCTTTATTGATTTAATGTATCTATTATGCATTATTTTAAAAAAATATTAGCATTGTGCACTTCTTCTCTATATTCTCTATAAGTGTGTAAAATTTCATACTCCTCCGTCCGCGCAATTTATGTAAAAAGGGTTACAAAGTTTTTGCTTCACGTATTAATATATAGATATTAACATTCTGCACTCCTTCTCTATATTCTCTATAAGTGTGGGAAATTTTATACTTCTCCGTCCGCGCAATTTTCGTAAAAAGGGGTACAAAGTTTTTGCTTCACGTATTAATATATAGATGATCTAGTATAATAAATAGTAAGTATAAATTTTTTAAGTGTATTATTTGTAAAGAAGGTCAACTTTTTTAAAGTCCTTCCACTGGATACTGTGGCGCCACCTTAATTGGGTACTTTTTAGGGGACATTTTTTAACACACTAAGATGTTACTTAACTAACTCCACCCTCCATAATTAATTAACATCAGACTTCGCTGCAAATACCTAATCGTATGCTACGTTCACCCATACAACATGATGCCTTTTTAATTCCCATTTATATTCCTTTTTATATTGTAGTATCAATGGCAAAACAAGCACAGTAATATTTCATAATGTCACGCCACCCGTGTTTCTTTCATAGTTCTCACTCCGATAGGCCCGCGCTCCGCCCACAGATTAGTCCAACTATTTCGCACATCTGTCGATTACAAATAGCCTGAATGCGTTTGACGTTTAAGAGAAAATCATGACCATATTCGAAGGTATGCTATTTTTATATATGCTTATTTTTATTCCTAAACTAGCTGACCCGGCAGACTTCGTAGTGTCTCAATCGACAAATAAAAGACACATCAAGGGGACACATCAAAGGGAAAACAAATTTGTTATTTTTATTTAATTCCGAGCTTTTTCATATTTATCTACCTTTTAAACCTTCTCTCTGGACTTTCACAAATAATTTAAGACCAAAATTAGCCAAATCAGTCCAGCAGTTCTCGAGTTTTAGCGAGACTAACGAACAGCAATTCATTTTTATATATATATATATATAGATAGATATTATTTCTAAATGAGCAGATGTAGATGAGAGATATAGGACAGCCTGAGGCCAAAATCTTAATGCGAATGGAAATAATTAAACAAATATCTTGTCTTTTGAAATGGAAACAATGATTGCTTCGACCCAACAACACACTAGGTTACTTTATAGTTAGTCCAGATAAAATTTCAAATATCTTAACTGACTTACCTATTTATAAATGTGCTTTGCATGTTTTATTGTCTTGATGAATAGGTACCTATGTTTTGTTTGTTTGTATGTTACGTCATCTTTGAAACGCGTGTGATGTTAACAGTCTCTCAAGCAGAGCCCTAGAAACCCACAGTGCGTTTCCAGAGATCTTTTTTGCCACGTACCTTCCGGCTTTGGAATGAGCTCCCCTCCACGATGTTTCCCGAGCGCTATGACATGTCCTTTTTCAAACGAGGCTTGTGGAGTGTATTAAGCGGTAGGCAGCAGCTTGCCTCTGCCCCTGGCTTTGCTGACGTCCATGAACGACGGTAACCACCCACCATCAGGTGGGCCGTACGCTAAAAAAAGCGAAAAGAGTTCTCCCACCAGTCGCAGTGAAGTCAAAAAGCGACCTTCTATCTATGGGCTTCTATCACCACTTAACTTTTCTTTTCCTACCTAAGCTGTTAGCCTTGAGAGGTTATGCCAGCGTAACCTAGCGAGTAGGTGAGCTCACGGGGCTGTAACCTGAGGACGTTGCTAACATTAGCCCTAGCAAGAGCAGATAACACGTACCGTGAATGGATTAATATGTATATAGAGAGGAATCAAAGTTCACCGTAAGACCAATTCAGTCCGTGAAGTCATTAGCCTCATAATAATCAAATTATGTTTTCTAGTTTCCAGCAAAATGCGCAGTACGGGGGCTCCGTGTCACCCCCGAGGGGCGTGTCCGCCATTATTCGCCCCCCGAAATCTGAGTTATTACAGATATTAATATATTTTTGTTGTTCCCCATAATTATATTACTTACTATTAAGGTTTGGTCGTTGCTATTTTTGTTTTATTTACATTTTTCAGTAGAAAAAATTCAGTGCATTTTCATGAGTAATTTTTTTTGTTCGGAACATTTACTATTTTATGATTTTCAATTTGTTCTTGTATGAAGGGTATGGTATAAAGGTAATATAATTTGGCTATTTTATTACATTTTTAAAGTCCGTACACTTGACTTCTTTAAAACGGTGACTTTCACACTATGCCATTTGCTGGTTAGGTGGATTTTCGAAGTGTAATTTGCTGGGAACGGCTGGACACGACCCACTGAGAAAATCCGGTTCGAAACTCAGTTTGCCTATGGGATTGCTGCGTGGAGAGCAAACTTAAAGCCACGCCAGGCCTTTTTATTTATTACAAATCGGTTTAGTTCATAAAAGATTAGCGAATGTATCGATTACGTTCGCTGCAATGAACAATAAAGTATTTCTGGCGGGCCGTCGTCGCGTCGGGGGCTGTGACGCGGGCGAGGGGCGTGGCGGCCATTTGTCGCTAACTGACGCGCGAATTTAGTTTTTGTTGTTGGCGACACTGCTTTTAATTCGTCTTTTGTGTAGTTTTTTTTAATAGTTTATAACGCCCTGGCTTTTATTGTGCTATATTTTGAGATTTTATCGTATTGATAAGATGCACAATGTCGTGCGTTCTCAGGAGATCGAAGGTCCCTGACTAGCCTCGAACGTAGAACTGTTGGCGAATGAAATCCGATAATCACGAATAGTCTAGATGCACGGCAGAACCACTGCTTCTAACTTAGCACTTTTTTATTGCGAAGATGGGTGGACGAGCTCACAACCCACCTAGTGTTAAGAAGTTACTGGAGCCCTATGACGTAAAAGCCGCCACCCGCCTGGACATATGAGTTTTAAGGTCTCAGTATATGTATTTACAACGGCTGCTCCACCCTTCAAACCGATACGCATTGTCGCTTCGCGACAGAAATAGGTAGGATGGTGATACTACGCTAGTACATGTGCGGACTCACAAGAGGTCCTACCACCAGTAATTACGCAAATTATAATTTTGCGGGTTTGATTTTTATTACACGATGTTATTCCTTCACCGTGGAAGTCAATCGTGAACATTTGTTCAGTACGTATTTCATTAGAAAAATTGGTACCCGCCTGCGGGATTCGAACACCGGTGCATCACTACATACGAATGCACCGGACGTGTTATCCTTTAGGTCACGACGACTGCGTCAGATTTTGAAAATCTTTTGGCCTGAGACGATCACTTACAAAGGGCTGTGAAGGATCACCAAGCAGACAGTAATAGAAAATACACAGTCGCATATTGTGAAAGCCCGATACCCACCTATCCAAGAGAGCACTGACCTGGAAAGTGACTGGCAAAAGGGAAAGAGACCATCCCAGGACCACTTGGCGTCGCTCAGAGGAGCAGGAGCGTCTTGGCCATGGCATGGGAGGACCTAGAACAGACTGCCCAAGGCTGATCTAAATGGAAGGATTTGATTCGAGCCCTAAACCCCAGCAGAGGGTAATAGGAAAGAAAGAAGAAGAAATAATTTTCTTTACACATATCGTCTTTTCGCATTAAAAGTGTGTACAATTTCCAAAAATATTTTAAAATTGAGTTTATATGCGGAAATATTTGGTACCACCAGTATTCTTCTCATAAATACTGTCAATAGAGCGTAGTTTAGTTTTAGTTTTCTATTTTATAAAAAATAAAATAGAAAACTTGTTGCCTATGTTTTGACTGCTATTAACAACATTCACACATAATTTTATCTTACTTTACAAGACAAATAATATAATGTAACTGGTAAAAAATAAAAAATAAATATAGCCAAGATGATTAATATTAAAAATACTAGCTGACCCGGCAGACTTCGTAGTGTCAAGAGATAGCTAAAAGATCTAAGCTTTTGTATAAAATAAACTTAAAACAAAGAAAAGGAATCCGTCCGACGGGGGACACTTCAAAGGGAAAACAAAATTGTTATTTTTATTTAATTCCGAGCATTTTCATATTTATCTACCTTTTAAACCTTCTCTGGACTTCCACAAATAAATCAAGACCAAAATTAGCTAAATCGGTCCAGCCGTTCTCGAGTTGTAGCGAGACCAGCGAACAGCAATTCATTTTTATATTATATAATAAATATTATAATAATAATAAATATTATAAAGAGGAAAGATTTGTTTGTTTGTTTGTTTCGAATAGGCTCCGAAACTACTGGACCGATTAGAAAAATTCTTTTTCCATTAGAAGCCGACATTGTCCCTATTGAACATAGGCTACTTTTTTAAATTTTTTTTTTTTGGTTTTATGTGTGTTTTAATGTTTCCGAAGCGAAGCGAGGGCGGGTCGCTAGTTATATATATAGATAGTTAGACTAGCTGTACTCGCCCGCTTCGCTAAGCATTTAACATTAACAATATTATTTATTGTCATTATTATTAGGGAGTCCAACATTCATATAAATATTAGCCTATCCATTAAGTACATGTATTTTCTACATGGATACCGAGTTTTAAGTCAATCGGATGCACGGTTCAGTAGTTAACGGAACATCCGTAAAAACCACTGTAGATTTATATTAGATAGATAGATAGTTTTAGAAGATTACATATTAAACTTTTAATACACTCTCCTGTAAAGTTAGTAAGTTTTGAGATTATACAGTTTCAATGCGAGAAGACGATATACCTACACGATGTATCCTTAGCTCGTCTGAGTGAATAAAATGAATTCATTATCATCACGGTCTGTATGTATCCCCTAAGCGGCATCGTCGCCCGCACAAATCACGTGATATAATCCGCGTGCCGATTTAAATCCATTTTCGTGTAGCGTTTTGTAATGCTAATGCGCGCAGCAAGGGGCAGAGCGCGTAGGGGTGTGCCTATATCGATACGTTTCTCATCGATATTTTTATTTATTATAGATTTGTGAACAAATAATTTATTTATTTATTTATTTAAGGATTACCGACAGGGTTTACAGTAAGACATAAAATAATATTGACATGTATAGAGCAATTGATAACTGCAACTCTAATTAGAGGCAATCACAGCATGCATTACATTAATATATCAATAGAGATTTAACAATACTATTAATAATAATAAAAAATTAAAAACAAAAGAAAGACAACAAGGACAGTAATACCCGAGCACTCAGACCAAGGCTGAGGCTGATGTTCAACAACTTTTTATAATTTTGTTCTTGAATATTGGAAGGGAATCGCCAAATATGTCAAGGTTTGATGAGTTTCAACGGTAGCCAGTGGTTTGGCTCTGCCCCTGGCATCGCTAACATCCATGAGCGATGGTAATTACTCACCATTAGATAGGACATATGCTCGTCTGCTTACAACGGCAATAAATCTCTTTTTCTCCACCTTATCCTACTAGGTGGGGTCGTCACAGCTAATTTTTCTCTTCCATTCTCTTCTATCAGCCGTCATCTCAACACTCACTCCTCTCTCTCTCATATCGTCATTCACACACTCCGTCCATGTCTTTTTCGGTCGACCTCTTCCCACTTTTCCTTGCACTACCATTTCCATACATCTCCTAGTCACATGCATCTCCTCTCTACGCATCACATGTCCACACCACGCTAACCACCCGCTCTTTAATTTGTTAATTACCGGGGCTACTTTCATACTTCATATATAAAAAAAAGAAAGTTTGTTTACTATCAAGATATGTGTAAGAAAGGAGTGAGCGAAGAAATGGTATATGATATAGGAGTATGGAAGGAGAAAACATGTTGCGCCGATTCCAGGTGACTGGGAGAAGGGCAGGAGAGTGACGATGACGATGATCATGTTTACTGTCACTAAAAAAATTAGATATTTGGACTCGCTTTGACCACCTCTGCTGTGGCAATAAAAAGTACAAAATCTTTAAGACTAAATGTTTGGATCGGGCACCATAGCGGCCCACCCAATTAAATAGGCATTATATAGGTTTTTTTTTTTTTGCCTTTGTAGGCAGACGAGCATACGGCCCACCTGATGGTGAGTGGTTACCGTCGCCCATGGACTTCAGCAATGCCCAGGGCAGAGCCAAGCCGCTGCCTACCGACATAGTTAGAGACATAAAAATTTAATTGAGCTTTGCGATCGAAATAGGGAGGATTGTGATCGTCATTCTACATTGTACGTCTCTGGGTTGTTTTTTAGAAACGCAAATAATTGAAAAATCAATTAGTGAATAAAGTTTTTAAAACATCATCCTTTTCTTTGTACCGTCACAGTTTTTAGTCGTGCAAAAAAACACACCAAACCATTTTATATATACCAACTAATTTACTGGTGGTAGGACCTGTTGTGAGTCCGCACGGGTAGGTACAACCGCCTTACCTATTTCTGCCGTGAACTAGTAATGCGTTTTGGTTTGAAGGCCGTTATAACTATACTGAGCCTTAGAACTCATATCTAAAGGTGGGTGTGTGGCATTTACTTTGTAGATGTCTATGGGCTCCGGTAGCCACTAACACCAGGTGGGCTGTGAGCTCGTCCAACCATCTAGACAATAAAAAATATTTAGTTTTTTTTTGTGTAGTCATAGTATACAAATACCTATATATTCATAGGCGAAGCAAAAACTTTCTACCCCTTTTTACGAAAATTACGCGGACAGAGGAGTATGAAATTACCCACACTTATAGAGAATATAGAGAAGGAGTCCAAAATGAATTTTTTTATTATGCATAAAAAAATACATGAAATCACTAAAAAACATTACACACACTACCATGTATTTTAGAGAGGAGACCTTAGAGCTCATATCTCAAGGTGGCATTTACGTTGTAGGTGTCTATGGGCTCTGGTAATCACTCAACACCAGGTGGGCTGTAAGCTCGTCTACCCACCAAAGTAAAAAAAAAAAAAAAAAAACTATCGATAAGTTTCTCTGTCTCGTCCCTATACCGGAAAGTGGATAGACGTTGCGTAAAATTCATAGTCGACTTTTCCTCCCTTAGTGTCTGACAGCACGCCGCAGCCACTCAAAGTTTATCTGTTTATTGTTATTATGAATTTATTAGCGGAGCCCCGTTTTGAAGCCCAGAGTTCTTGGCCAGATACTATTCTGTTCTTTATGTTTTTTTTATTTTATTGCTTAGATAGGTGAAGAAGCTCACAGCCCACCTGGTGTGATGTGGTTACTGGAGCCCATAGTCACAGTATAGTTACGACAGCTGCCCCACCCTTCAAACTGAAACGTATTACTGCTTCACGGCTAAAATAGGCAGGGTGTTGGTACCTACCCGTGCGGACTCACAAGAGGTCCTACCACGAGTGATTACGCAAATTACAATTTTTCGGGTTTGATTTTTATTACACGACGTTATTCCTTCACCGTGGAAGTCAATCGTGAACATTTGTTGAGTACGTATTTCATTATGAAAATTACTACCCGCTTAGGATTCGAACACCGTTGCATCACGAATGCACCGGACGTCTTATCCTTTAGGCCACGAGGACTAAGTAAGTAAGTACGTATCTACGAGCCGTGGACATAATTAGAACAATTTTCACGGTTTAGTCTTGCGTTTTTTTATAACCATGATGCTACCGTTAATTGTCTCCTGGCGAGATATATGTGGGATTGTAGCGCGAAACTTAAGTAATACTGGTGGTAGGACCTCTTGTGAGTCCGCGCGGGTAGGTACCACCGCCCCGCCTATTTCTGCCGTGAAGCAGTAATGCGTTACGGTTTGAAGGGCGGGGCACCCGTTGTAACTATACTGAGATCTTAGAACTTATATCTCAAGGTGGGTGCGCATTTACGTCGTAGATGTCTATGGGATTCAGTAACCACTTAACACAAGGTGGGCTGTGAGCTCGTCCACCGATTCTAAACAATAAAAAAAACAATTATTCTCAACAAGTATTCTCAATGGATGACAGATTTGACATTAATTTTGTTTTAAAAACAAATCTAGTGCTCCAGTGGGAACCTATGAAAAAATACCGTTCTTCCTATAATTGTAAGATGTATGTGTCGCCAAAACTGGTGGTGGTACACTTTAGTTAATTATATAATACTAGAGGTCCCGCAGTAGTCGAAATTCGACTATAATTAATTGGAATTGTAAGTTTGTACACTATAATGATTGCATTTTATACTTCTATAATCACAAATTTCGCCAAGACTACACCATAAAAAATATTAACAAAGACAAACAATATTTAATCTATTCTCAATTTGACAACAGACGTCAAGAACAAAAGTTTGACAATAAATAGTATGCATGCGTGTGTGCGTCAAATACACGGTATGTAGTGTGTAATGTTTTCTTTATTGATTTAAAGTACTTTTTATGAATTATTTAAAAAAAATATTAGCTTTGTGCACTTCTTCTCTATATTCTCTATAAGTGTGGAAAATTTCATACTCCTCCGTCCGCGCAATTTTCGTAAAAAGGGATACAAAGTTTTTGCTTCACGTATTAATATATAGATTAAAGATAAACATTAACAATAATCTATTCCCAATTAGACTACAAACTTTAACAATAAAGAAAAGAGGATATAATGTATGTGTGTTTGTCAAATTCATGGTAGTGTATGTGTTTTTATTGATTTAACGTATTTTTATGCATAATTTAAAAAATAGTACATTGTGCACCAAGGGAGAAAAGTTGGACATTTCCTCCCGCGTGTAAAATGTCCAACTTTTCTCCCACGGTGCACAATGTACTTTTTTTACCACGGTTTTTTTTTATTTTTAAATAAACTACTACTAACTGAATAAGAACTGTCTGATGAACTCATCTTTGTTTAATACTTCACTATTAAATTTTATTGCCTTTTGTTTATTTCATTTTTACACTAAACACATATTGCAAATTACCCGAGCACAACAATGGCGGAGAATTTTAGGTGCGTGAGAGCAGACGTAGACACTAATGCGCATGCGCACTTGTCAGTACCCAGGGAGGAAAAGTTAGACTTTCTTCCCTGTACAGCGGGAGGAAAACCGAACTTTCGGCATAGGTAGGAGAAAAATAGCATTCTGCATTCTTTCTCTATATTCTCTATAAGTGTGGGAAATTTCATACTCCTCCGTCCGCGCAATGTTCGTAAAAAGATATACAAAGTTTTTCCTTCACGCATTAATATATATGTCGGAGAAGCCACAATTATTAACGCCATCGTCAGACATCGTAGGGGCGAATAGGGTGATCGAGCTTAGCAGACGAAACGAATGACAGTTCTTAGGACGGAGACGCCGCTCTTCAATAAGGCTGGTTGGTAAGTGTGATGGCGTCTACGCGCCTCCATCGGCTAGGCTCTGTTGTAGCACGAAGTTTCATTTTTCGTTATTATTATTATTTTTGAATTGTATTTTTTGACTTGTTTTTTCCTTTATTGTAAATATTTTTATTTATTTAAAAAAAAAGTAAATATTTGAGAAAAAACAAAAAAAAAAACCCGTTGAGTTTGTTTCGCCGGTTCTTCTCAGGACTGTGGCTTTTTTTGGAACTGGTGGTAGAGTTAACATTGTTATTATTGTTATTTTGGCATTTAACAAGTGTGACATACTGACATCTAAGTTGAAATAAATGATTTTGAATTTGAATTTGAATTTGCTATATAATATACCACGAGTTACCATAGTTTAAATGCTATCTATGTTCGTTGTGAACACTAATATCGGAGCGGACGTGTGATATCCTATTTTTTTTGTTAAGTTTACCTCAAAAACTGGCGCCATCATTAACACATACAGAATAATAAAATCGAATAGGAAATCACAGCCAGATTGAAAAAAAAAATTGTGAACTGCATTGTCTATGAACGAGGCGGACGGCGCCATGTTGTTTTTTTTTTTAAATATAAATATTAAAAAGATATTGTGTTAGTTTTTTTTCGTGTTTTCCGTTAGAATTCTAATCTTTTTTGTTTTACACAATATAACACGTGACGTGAAAGGTAATTTATCTGTGGCATTGCGACAATGGCGGACAAACTCATCTGTAGACAACCGCCATACCGATGGACTTTAATTACAGATTATAAATTGCCACTTCAATTTGTGTTCAAGCTTACTTAAAACTAATTGAATATTAATGACAACGTCAAATACGTACATCGAATGAATAGTTCAATTTTTGCATTCTTGTTCGTAAATTATACAGACGCTTTGCCTCTTATCGTGTTCAATGCTTTTTTTTCTGGTCAGGAGGAAATCGCCGGACTTTCGCCCTCCACTGGGGAAGGCGGGCGGAGCATGTCCGAGTCGAGCCGACTAAAACCTCCTGTCGCTCAACAACCAACGTCCAAACCTCACATGAGACAGAACTCATGAAAAGGCTAGGGGGGGAAAGTGAAGTGTTTAGTGCGGAGCGCATATCTCCCATCACCCTCCCCCTCGGGACGCCGGACTGGCGGTCGTCGGCGCCACGACCACCAGCCCTCTCGGTCAGCAGGCTATCCGGAGCCCGCCTAGATGGCGCCGGTTAGAGTGACTTATCCTACGGAATACCCCGCTGGGTCAGAACCAGCGTGGGTCGAGGACAGCCGGCCTTCCATCACCCGGATGCTCTTGCGTAAAACGCGTGCAGAGCAGCTAGCACGAAGTGTGTTCAATGCTTAGCATGGCAGACGAAATAATGTAGTGCAAGTCAAAGCCGAGTTATTTAATGTGCTTAATTATTGTTGGTATTACGTACAGTAGTAGCCCACACAGGTGGGTACCGTGAAAGGCTGCAAGATCCCTCCCTGAGTGATATGTTAAAAAATAGATCCTATTACGTGCCTCTATATAAATTCATCAAAAATACAGTGGGGAAGTTATAATAAACCGAATAAAAATTCTAAAGAGTTGGTCTAAAGGTCTAGATACCGGGCCATATACTCCAAAAAAAACCGTGAAAGGCGACATATATCCTACTGACTTCATAAGCCTTTTTTTCCTATCTATTCGCTGGTATCCCTAAGGGGCTATTTCAGCTACGTCCGGACGGTGAGCTCACGGGCTCAACCTGAGAGAATTTGCTAATACTAGCCCTACCAAGAGCAGTGCTTCGCTGAATCTACCACCGGATCGGAATCGCGATCTACTGAGAAGATCCGGAAAGGTGACTTTAGTTCACGGAGCATTCGTGTGCAATGATGTTTCTTGTGCCTTCTAATAAGCGGTCAAAATATAACTGGCACATTGAGAGTGCTGAGGTCGTACTGCATCCACACCCTGTTTTTATTTTATTGCATAGTCGGGTGGACGAGCTCACACCTGGTGTTAAGTGGTTACCCATTGACATCTACAACGTAAATGCCGCCATCCACCTTGTTCTAAGGTATCAGTATAGTTACAACGGCTGCCCGCTCTTCAAACTGAAACGCATTACTGCTTCTAATAGGCAGGGTGGTGGTACGTACCCGCGCGGACTCACAAGCGGTCCTACCACCAGTAATACCCTGGACCACAGCTGAAGCCGCTTCTGGATACCACATCCACATCGAGGGTTGAAAGGTTATTTAGTTTAAGCGACAATTCGCTTAACACGCGACATTTATCTTTTATAATTGAAGGTGCGTTTTATTTGGTTAAAAGATTAAAATGACGACCGTTCCAAAGGTGGGTAGACGACATAAAAGCCGTTGCAGGCTCTGCGTGGAAGAGGAAATGCCACGCCCGGGACTTATGGCAGGATTTGGGGGAGGTAGGCAGAGGCAAGGCTCTGCCCCTCGCATTGCTGAAGTCCATGGGCGACGGCAACTACTCACCATCAGGTGGGCCGTATGCTCGTCTGCCTACAAGGGCAATAAAAAAAAAGAGGCCTATGCGAAAGCAAAACAATCTTAACCGATGTCAAATACTTAGAAAAAAATAATTAAATTAATAGTATGTACCTAAATATGAATTAAAGTTGTTAATAAAGGCTTCTTATCTTTTATTTGGTATCAGCATCAACAGTTCGATGTTTTTAATGTTTCTTCACGTAACTTAACTGTTAAGCAGTGAATTGCTGTCAAACGACCATAATCCAAACGGCACGTCATTACGGATCCTCCCGATCCATTAACGGTGCTTTTAGGTACCAAAAGCACCGGTCACCGTCCTCGTCGAACCCGTCGCTTGCGACGAAGGGCTCGACGAGCGAATTAACCCATAGACACAGCCCACTAATTTTCTCGCCGGATCTTCTCAGTAGGTCGCGTTTCCGATCCCGTAGTAGATTCTGCAAAGCACTGCCCTTGCTAGGGCTAGTGTTAGCAACACTTCCGCGTTAAACCCCGTGAGCTCACCTACACGTCAGGGTGAAGCTGAAATAGCCTCTAAAGGCTATCAGCATAGGTAGGAAAAAAAGCTGTTTTGTTTCACTGAATCACGCGGTTCCTCATTGATTCTAGAATTCCAAATTAATTGTAAACGAAAGATGAAAACAAATTGATTCGCGCGGTGGACGGTTACCGGTCCGCCGTCTCTAATTAACATTACAACCACGGCTCGTATTTATTGTTAACGTCAATATAACGTTCTTCGAATCGCCCGCGGCGGCCGATGTTAAAGAAATTAAAAAGAAACATTATATAATCATGCGACCATGATTTGGACGTCATCAAAGATAAAATTGTATCAACCTTAACGCAACGCCTTGCCAACTTTGAAATTGAGGGTCAAAATTTTTAATTGTTGTGTCTGTGTGTGCTCTGAGACCCCTTCTAAACGGAAGCTAGACTTCTTCCGTAGTTAGACTTCAAATCGTAATGGCCGACTGCATAAATGCAAAAATATGAAAGGGACGATAAGTTATACGAACATTGATTAAAAAAAAATTGTTTGGTACACGTTGAATTTCACAGAATTATCAGTGTGATTTCTGAGAGTTCATCATCATCATCATCAGCCTTTATCTGCCCACTGCTGGACATAGGCCTTCCCCAATGCCTTCCACATAATGCGGTCCTCCGCCTTCCGCATCCAACGACTTCCCGCCGTGCGCACTAAGTCGTCAGTCCACCTGGTTGGAGGACGCCCCACGCTCCTTATACCCATCCGTGGCCTCCATTCGAGGACTTTCCTCCCCCACCTGGCGTCGCTGGCTCGACAGATGTGACCGGCCCATTGCCACTTCAGCCTGCTAACTTTGAGAGCTATGTCGTCGACTTTGGTTCTCCGTCGAATTTCTTCGTTCCGGATTTTGTCCCTTAGAGAAATACCTAGCATAGCTCTCTCCATCGCCCGCTGTGCGACTCTTAACTTATGGGCCAGCCCTGCCGTCAGTGTCCAGGTTTCCGCGCCGTAGGNTCGTTCCACTCGTAAACAACAGCTGCAACAGAAGTGACTCATAAGCCAGCTGCGCCGGCTAGTATAAAAAGGCGGAACGTGCCTTGAAATGAACATTCGTTGGACTGCGCTTGCCTGGTGCACTTACTATATCCTTGTTACGTTGTGTGATTCAGTGACTGTTGTACGTACTGGTTAAAGTTGGACAAGTGTTAAAGTGAATTGTTAAGATAACATATTATTGATTAAATCAGGAACCAAAAAGTGACATCGTTTTACTTGGTGTTCAACAAGATAATGTCTACCCTCAAGCTTACACATACACAATCTTTACGTAAACTCTGCTAATTTTTACATCGTATTCTGTGACAAACTAAACTATAAATACTCTGACTATATCAACAAACCTACATTACTTTTTTTGAAAATAAACTTAAATTACAAAGCCCTTTCCTTACAAAAATCCAACGTATGGTCGCCACGTTCATAGACAACCATTGTCTATAGATCGGCGGCTCAAAGGGCCGTGTCGCATAACGCATCGAATTCATAAATACTAACTAGTTTAACTGAAGTATTCGCTCGTGGTGACTTATTGTTCCGTGGGAGGCTTCGAAGCTATTTAGAAATTACTTCACACTTAACGTAAGCTTAAGTAAAGCTTAATTTACGAAGATTGGGATTTTCTCACCGCCATTTTAATGAACGATAACTTGTTTGTTTTTAGTTATTGTCTCCCCCTCATAAATGTACGCAGTGATTGGTTGAAAGCGATTTTTATTAATTCACGTGACGTCACGTCAACTATGACGTAAAGAAAAACATACTAGTGTATGTAAATGCAGTCTTAGATCTGAACTTCAGATTCCTTTGCGTTAGATATAGGCTGACTAAAGAGCCCAGTCTGTGCCAGTCGACAACATAAACAGAAACAATAAAAGTAATGTTAGTACACAATTATTAATTTTGTCGGTGTTTCGATTAATATTTTGATCGTGGTCTGATGATAAAACTGTCTTTTGTAGGCAGCCATACGTTAGTGAAATTACAAATCGTCTGTCAAGGAATTATGACATGGTTTCCCTTCGCTGAGCGATATGAAAAACGAAAGTTTTGTTTTTGATTTAAAAAGAAATATATATTTTTATTTTTAAATTAGTTTCATTCGGGTATAAAAATGTAATAACAGTAGCATATAAATCGTTTAGCGTTGCTTTTCCAGTTCTTCCAAAATGTCCATCGAAGTCCCAGTAAGCAACCACCATTTTACTAAGACTTAATTTCATGGTTTTTTCGTTTAATTTCATCCTAATTACAATTTCATAGTAATCGATTTAATTTTAAGTAGGTAAGTCTATATATTTGTTTGTTAATTGAGGATTTAAAAATACGACGCTGTCAACAGTGACATCTCAAGAAGCCAACTGTCATATTGAAAAATGCGATAAGCAACGGGAACTTTAGGTAAGGTTTTGATAACAAAAAAAAACGAAACTTCGTATTTCACTTTCACCGTCTCCAAGAGGTCGGATTAACTTGAAAATTAGCAACGGCAGGCAGCGGCTTGGCTCTGCCCCTGGCATTGCTGAAACCCACGGGCGACGGTAACCACTCACCATCAGGTGGGCCGTATACTCGTCTTGCAATCACGTATCAAGGACCGATTTATCCCCTACCGATGCTGAAAGCCTTGAGAGGCTATTTCAGCTTCGCCTTGACGTGTAGGTGAGCTCACGAAGCTCAAACCGGGAGTGTTGCTAACACTGGCCCTAGCAAGAGCAGTGCTTCGCAGAATCTACTACCGGATCGGAAACGCGACCCACTGAGAAGATCCGGTGGAAACTCAGTGGGCTGTATCTGTGGGTTAATTTACTCGCCGAGACAGGTTCGGCAAGGACGGTGACCGGTGTTTGAGGTACTATTATTATTACTGGTGGTAGGACCTCTTGTGAGTCTGCACGGGTAGGTACCACCGCCCTACCTATTTCTGCCGTGAAGCAGTAATGCATTTCGGTTTGAAGGGTGGGGCAGCCGTTGTAACTATACTGAGATCTTAGAACTTATATCTCAAGGTGGGTGGTGCATTTACGTTGTAGATGTCTATGGGCTCCAGTAACCACTTAATACCAGGTGGGCTGTGAGCTCGTCCACCCATCTAAGCAATAAATAAAAAAGGTACCTAAAAAGCACCGTTAATGTATCGGGAGGATCCGTGATGACGAGTGTGTGGACAGCAACAATCACGACGGATCCGTGCTTGCAATATGCTCTCCGCCGATCTACCTCACGAACGAGACCGCAGTAAACAAATCCGAAAAGCCCGTCGTTAAATTAAAGTTCATTAATTGCTGGCGACTGCCGGTTTGTATGCGGCACGCGCGCCGGCGGCTCCGGCAAAGGGCCGGTCGTGCATCGCGCATGCGTAATGCACAAGCAGTCTTTAATTGATCGCCCGCCGTATGAGTCTGTGATTCAGCGCACTAATATTTAAACTCGGCCGCATACTGGACGACGTCGGTAATGATTTGTCAGTTTCACTCGAGGTCAATCGAAAATCGGGATCCGGATAATATGCGGCAACAATCATAAACAAATAACCGGGAACAAATCACGTACGGTCATCCGATCCCAATTTAGGATTCTCTGTGTTATGGGCATCAGAGTTATCCATGGGGAGTGCTCTGAGGAGTTGTTCGAGATGATACCGTCATCTCGTTTTTACTATCGCACCGCCCGCCACCGGAGTAGAGTTCGTCCATACTACCTGGAGCCACTGCGGTCATCCACAGTGCGTTTCCAGAGGTCTTTTTTGCCACGTACCATCCGGCTATGGAATGAGCTCCCCTCCACGGTGTTTCCCGAGCGCTATGACATGTCCTTCTTCAAACGAGGCTTGTGGAGGGTATCAAGCGGTAGGCAGCGGCTTGGCTCTGCCCCTGGCATTGCTGAAGTCCATGACTGACACACACACTTATATACGTTTAATTGAATACATTTTTAGTTTTATAGTTTTTACTGGTGGTAGGACCTCTTGTGAGTCCGCACGGGTAGGTACCACCACCCTGCCTATTTCTGCCGTGAAGCAGTAATGCGTTTCGGTTTGAAAAACGGGGCAGCCGTTGTACTGTTTAGACCTTAGAACTCATATCTCGAGGTGGGTGGCGGCATTTACGTTGTAGATGTTTATGGGCTCCAGTAACCACTTAACACCAGGTGGGCTGTGAGCTCGTCCACACATCTAGGCAATAAAAAAAACATTAACTGTGTATTCAGAAGATACACTTTTAAATATCGCTTTGAGCATGAAATCTTAGAACTTTAAACTAAGCTTTATGTTGTAGATTTCTATGGGCTTCGGAGCTTTGAGACACCGTTCTTCAAATGCCGCGAAGGATTCGAATTGTAACTTACCCGGCAGCCACAGCCCACTGAGTTCCTCGCCGGATCTTCTCAGTGGGTCGCGATTCTGATCCGGTGGTAGATTCAACGAAGCACTGCTCTTGTTAGGACAGATATTGAAAAACTCTCTAGGGCTGATCCCTGCGACCTAGTCCACTAGTTACTGTGAAACCAGAATAACTCCTCAAGGCCGCTGGTAGTTAGAAAGACAACTACGGTGATTCTAGTTTCTTAGGCTTCAATGCGATTCCCATACATCCCTGCTCGCTGGCAGCGTCCCAAGCTCGAGGCGATTGCGAGACTTCTACGTCATCGTCAAGAAGCCGAACCCTACAACCGATGACGTCATGCGACAGCTTACGTCAAATCGACTATCAATGGCGCCGTTACGTGACGGCTGACACATATACAAGTCTGTTGTGTAATCTGTACGCACACCGAAATTCGACATTGAGATATTATGATATTGTAATTGTTTCTACTTTTTTCGTTTTGACTTTCGGCTCGAACGCATCGGTCCGCGTTCCTTCACGGTTCTTGTACGGTTTGCAGAGTATGTTACGTTAAATGTATTTTTAATACGCTTTTATTAGCTTCTGACGTATGTTAGTATGCAACGGAATCTTTGAACATGATTTTGACCCCCTTCAAAACGGCGTATTAACTCTAAATTTGGCATATTTGTTAATGACCGATGACAATTCAATATTTTAAACAGTTTGATCCGTTGTCCTTACTAGGGTAATTAGGATTAGCGATCTTTTGTTCTCCTGAGACCCAAAGTGTCTGCGTCAAGATCAAGAAGGGAAACTACCAGGCCCGCAAACACGGAATAGATAATTATCTATTACGTTTAGCTACAAAACTAATGACTGTTCCTACATACATAGCATTTAAGTAATAACCTAAGCTTTGTCTCAAGTTAAACTATTTCAATATTAAATAGTTCAACTTAGATTAGTTTAAGTTATCACTTTGGTCGGGCCTTCCGAGTTCCACAGTTTTTTATTCATGTAATAATAGTACCAAAACTAACTATAAGATTACAAATACTAAGATTACAATCTAGCTCAGTAGGACTACCGGTCACCGTTTTCGTCGAACCCGTTGCTTGCTTGGGACACAGCCCACTGAGTTTCTCGCCGGATCTTCTCAGTGGGTCGCGTTTCCGATCCGGTGGTAGATTCTGCGAAGCACGGCTCTTGCTAGGGTTCGTGTTAGCAACATCGTCAGGCTTAAGCCCCGTGAGCTCAATTACACGTCAAGGCATAGCTGAAATAGCCTCCTAGGCTACCAGGGAATACGTAGGGAAAAGGTCAGCGATGCTGACGTCACACCTTTTAAATACAACGCGCATCCTTCGCCTCCGTTATATCCTCCTATATATATTGACTGGTGGTAGGACCTCTTGTGAGTCCGCGCGGGTAGGTACCACCGCCCTGCCTATTTCTGCCGTGAAGCAGCAATGCGTTTCGGTTTGAAGGGTGGGGCAGCCGTTGTACCTATACTGAGATCTTAGAACATATCTCAAGATGGGTGGCGCATTTACGTTGTAGATGTCTATGGGCTCCAGTAACCACTTAACATCAGGTGGGCTGTGAACACGTCCACCAATCTAAGTAATAAAAAAAAAATTAAAAAAAAATGCTTTATCTGCAGACGGTACAACCAAGCGCCTGCGTCCGGTCCCTATCTCTAACCGCGAACAAATCTGTTTATTATGGTAATGTATTAACGCGCGCAACTCATTGTTATAGACAAAACGGAAATTATTGACTTCACATAAAAATTTGATCAATACATAAATTAGGTATGCTATTGACTATTTTATTAGCGATCGAGTATTTATTACGTAACACGTTTGCTGTTACTTATTTTCTTATTTTTGTTCAAATATTAAGTATATTATTTTTTTATTGCTTTAATGGGTGGACGAGCTCACAGCTCACCTAATGTTAAGTGGTTACTGGAGCCCATAGACATCTACAACGTACATGCGCCACCCACCTTGAGATATAAGTTCTAAATTCTCAGTATAGTTACAACGGCAGCTCCTTCAGGTTTGCTAACGGCTGCCAGCAAAAGCAAGGAGCTAAAATTCCAATCGCGTTACACAATTACGCCCCCTATCTGAGAATCTTTATCGTACTGGGAATTCGCGATCGAATTAATTTATCGATTTTTATGAATCGATCGTCTGATGAATGTCTGGACATGTCCGAAATCGATAATACGCGTTAGCTCATCGAGGATTTTTAATTATTTCAATAGACAAGCGTGTGTACCAATGGCGCGTAAATACTGGTTGATATGCACAAAGAGATTAAGAGCTGTCGAAAATGCTAGGAATGTTAGGGAGTATTCGAAAAAGATTATCCTAGGAAAGAATCTTAGAGGTAAGCAGTGCCTCTGAAATTGCTGATGTCCATGGGCGATCACTCAGCTCCAAGTGAGTCTCAGCTATTTTTTTTTTTTTGTTGCTTATATGGGTGGACGAGCTCACAGCCCACCTGGTGTTAAGTGGTTACGGGAGCCCATAGACATCTACAACGTAAATGCGCCACCCACCTTGAGATATAAGTTGTAAGGTCTCAGTATAGTTATAACGGCTGCCCCACCCTTCAAACCGAAACGCATTACTGCTTCACGGCAGAAATAGGCAGGGCGGTGGTACCTACCCGCGCGGACTCACAACAGGTCCTACCACCAGTAAAATCTACCTCCGAAAGCGATAAAACTATTGTGTGAATATAGTTAAATACTTAGTCTGCTTTAGTCTTAGTATACTTATACTGGAATATACTTAAATACTGTTACAATAAAAAATTAAAAAGATTCTATTGAAAATAACATTTATTAATTTTACAATGTGTTAGTTTAATACATAAATATAAAACAATTTAAAGTATAAAAAGCTTATTCGAAGTGGTCTCCATTGGCTGCAATACAGTCCTTTAAACGTTGAGGCCAGTTATCAATAGGAGCACGCACTCTTTCTTCTTTGAGCATAAATACCGCCATTTTGTTTGTTAAAATGTTGCTCAATTGTAAAAATTTCCTCATCCGTAAACAAAATTTTTCTATGACCTCCCTTTGCGTACCGCTTTTCTTACCACNATAAAAAGCTTATTCGAAGTGGTCTCCATTGGCTGCAATACAGTCCTTTAAACGTTGAGGCCAGTTATCAATAGGAGCACGCACTCTTTCTTCTTTGAGCATAAATACCGCCATTTTGTTTGTTAAAATGTTGCTCAATTGTAAAAATTTCCTCATCCGTAAACAAAATTTTTCTATGACCTCCCTTTGCGTACCGCTTCAGGAGTTGTTTCGATTTTAACACCCTATTCTCTTTTAAATTATCAGTTAAGAAATGACCAGTACGTCTCTTATAGGCTGCCAGTCCTAAGTCATCTTTTAAAATACGCGACATGGTTCTAGGTGCTATCTTCATCTCCCGAGATAAAATCTTTTGCTTTCGGACAGGATTTCTTCGAGTTCTTTCCCTTACTGATTTGACCACTTTTTCGTACGAACACTACGCGGACGGCCAGATCTTTTTCTGTCTCAAACAGAGGAGGTCTCATTGCACCTATTAATAGTCCGGTACACAAACATTTTACTAATACCAAGCGTATGGAGAGTTTTAAATATTGTATTTGGCTCCATACCTACTTTGTGTAATGCAATCACAGCGATTCGGTTCTCTTTATCACCCCACTCCATTTTAATATCGCAAAATATTGTACAATGTATTGGCGCCGAAATGAGAAAACCCAATGAGCAATCATATAAAAATGACAGATTCCAAATTCAAATGTAATATTTTGTTTATTTTTAATTGTAACAGTATTTATGGCCAGACTAAGTATGTATATCCGTGTTCGTCAATGACTATAGAGATATAAAATTTGTGTTTTTAATTCAATAATGATGATAATATTAATTCGATCTGTGTCATTCGAAAAATATTCGAATTACCGTTTCCATACGAACGTTGCAACATTGAAAAACAAACACCTTCCGGTATCTACATAATCGACCAATAAAAACTCGTACGACGTCCTCATTCCACTACAAAATGATTATTAAAATCGACGCGTGCATACAAACGGTTACGAAAAATATCAAATGCTAATTAATATTATATAAATTGAGCGATCAATAGCCATTGTGTTAAATAAATTGGACCTAATACGAACTGAAAATGGCGCAAAGATCGTCTAATATGGCGTAACAATTACGCGCCAACTGCACGGCGAATACAATTCAAGTCGACATTTACACGAAGACTTATAACACATTTATAGATCCAGCAAATATCACCTTTATGCTGATAAACGTAAGATGAATATAATATTAGCCAATTAAAGGAATTTAAGATGTTTTGATTCTGATCAAACGTATTGAGTAACGATTGTATGCAAAATATTTTTTCTGAGCATTTCAATGTTACGGCTCTCAAAGTTGTTGTTTTTGTTTGATACAGGATAGTTTTTTTTTTAGAGAATTAGTTATTAATCAATTTAGTTTCTTCAAATTCAAAGCCAAGTATTATAGTGGACCAACTCAAGGAGGTGACTGGAGGCCAGATACAGGGAGCGGTACATATTGCGCAGAACCGGACCGAGTAGAGAAGATTGAGATAGAGTCACGATCCTCAGCATTGAGGGAACTACCAGAAAGATTATAGTTTGTAAAATTGGCGGTTCTGTTTCGCTAGTCGTAATTTCAATTGCATACGAATTGTATTTCATCAAACTGCTTTTTTTTTGGGAGCTCACGGGGCTCAAACTTGACGACGTTGCTAACACGAACCCTAGCAAGAGCCGTGCTTCGCAGAATCTACCACCGGATCGGAAACGCGACCCACTGGGAAGATCCGGCGAGAAACTCAGTGGGCTGTGTCTGAGGGAGAAATTGCAACACATTTAAAACTCATATAACACGCGAAAGTAATTAATATGTTAAGACCAAGTCGATTCCTCTCTCATCAAAACTCCGACGACATTTCTCGAGTGAGCTGTACACACATCCTATTTTAAATACAGATATAATCTATATATTAATACGTGAAGCAAAAACTTTGTATCCCTTTTTGCGAAAACTGCGCGGACGGAGGAGTATGTTCCACACTTATAGAGAATATAGAGAAGAAGTGCACAATGCTAATATTTTTTTTAAATAATGCATAAAAGATACATTAAATCAATAAAGAAAACATTACACACTACATACCATGTATTTGACGCACACACGCATGCATACTATTTATTGTCAAAATTTTGTTCTTGACGTCTGTGGTCAAATTGAGAATAGATTAAATATTGTTTGTCTTTATTAATATTTTTTTATAGTGTAGCCTTGGCGAAATTTGTGATTATAGTATGTGTACAAACTTACAATTCCAATTAATTATAGTCGAATTTCGACTACTGTGGGACCTCTAGTATTTTCTAATTGCTCAAAAAAAATACAAAACTTTGAGAAGCACCAACTAATAAATTAGTCGACAATGAATATTGTTTCTAGAAACCGTGTTTTATTATTGCGAGACTCATTTTAAACATGTAAACGTAATAAAAACTCTGCATTTTCCTGTCGCCATCTAGGGAATCGAGGATGTAAAAGTAATCCTACTAAGCTATTTGTGTGAGTGCTTATAGTGACGTCACGGTTGTTTTATTACATAGATGGGTGGACGAGCTCACAGTCCACCTGGTGTTAAGTGGTTACTGGAGCCCATAGATATCCACAACGTAAATGCGCCACCCACCTTGAGAATAAGTTCTAAGGTCTCAAGTATAGTTACAACGGCTGCCCCACCCTTCAAACCGAAACGCATTACTGCTTCACGGCGGAAATAAGCAGGGTGGTGATACCTACCCGTGCTGACTCACGAGAGGTCCTACCACCAGTAACGTTACTTCCTGTTATTATTATAATTCTGTACACTAACAAAACATTAACAAAATAGTGTGTTTGAATTATTTATTTTGAGTGCAAATTGCCCGCTAATAGAAGAAGTAAATAACAAACCACAAGAATATCTGTAATTAGTGCGCACAATATGCTTCCACAGATCATTATTTTTCAGCCCACCAATGAATTGCATTGGTGTAGGTTTAATTTATAATACGCTTTTATTAGCTACAGACGTATGTAACGGAATCTTTGAACATGATTTTGACCCCCTTCAAAACATCGGATTAACTCGAAATTTGGTATACTTATTAAGGACCGATGACAATTCAGTACTTAAAAAAAAAAACAAAAAAAATTAAAAAATTTAATTTCAACTAAAAAATTAAAAATAAATACTAGCTAATTTAAAAAAAACGCTTTTTTTAAACGCACGCACGCGTTTTATTATAAAATCATTTTTTCTTACACTATTTTTAATTCAAATCTAATTATTAAATATTATTTTCAAATTTTTTTGTTGGATTTCAATAAAAGCATATTTTGTTAGTTTTTTAAACTATTATTTATTTTTTAAGTTTAAGAATCGAGTTTCAGCGCCTACCTTGAAACGGATAGCAAAAAACAATGCGTCTAATTTGAGCATAACAATTTCTACAGGAGGTGACAGAGGAAGTGTGAAATATGATCTCACAATATAATATTCGAGGTTATATAATTAGAAAAACTTCTTATGAATAAAGAAAATGTAACTTCAACGCATAAATGTTCATATAAAATAAACACACTCAATAACTATTATTAACAATCATGCAAAAATATATAGCCAATAAAATAAAAACACTCTTTGAAAGTATAAAATATAAAACCTATCTTACTTTTAATTACAAAATGAGTCTTAAACATGTAGTTTATTTTTATTCGCAAACTAGCTTCGCTGTTTTATTCGCAAACTAGCTGACCCGGCAGACTTCATAGTTCCTCAATCGACAAGCAAAAGACCTAAACTTTTGTATAAAATCTTATACCTTTAAATTTCTTGTATATTAATATATACCTATATAATATGAATCTCGGAAACGGCTCCAACGATTTTCGTAAAATTTAGTATACAGGGGATTTCGGGGGCGATAAATCGATCTAGCTACGATTTATTTTCAGAAAATGTTGTTTTATTCGTATTTTCAATAATCAACTCTTCCCGACATGTATTGGCGAACAATAATACTATTATTCTTAATAAAGGGCAACTAATCGCTAAAAGACACAACAAGATGGCGTTATCAAAAAAAAACCGAGCAAAGCCGGTCATCATCTAGTAAACTTAAAACAAACAAAAGGAATCCGTCCGACGGGGGACACATCAAAGGAAAAACAAAATTGTAATTTTTATTTAATTCCGAGCATTTTCATTAATTTATCTACCTTTTAAGCCTTCTCTGGACTTCCACAAATAATTCAAGACCAAAATTAGCCAAATCGGTCCAGCCGTTCTCGAGTTTTAGCGAGACTAACGAACAGCAATTCATTTTTATACATATAGATAGATAGATAGATAGATATCGGACCTTTCGCCTTCTGGAGTGGAATTCGGATTCGATACACGTTTAAGACAGTTTTATTAAGAAACAATAAATTCAATGATTCTCATTAGCCGGTCGTTAAAGCACGAATGACTCACGACAATGGAATGACAGCTGTCATTGTACTGACAATAAACGTTAGCAGGTGTCTCGGCGAAGCTGTTAACCCGTTCGCTGCTTCTGTGATGAAACTCGGGATGAGACGCGGTCCTAAGGTGATTTTATTATTACCTACATATTCAATGGTAGCCTAAGGGGTTAAGTATCTACAGTCAGCGTCGATGCGCCACTTCGACAAGGCGGCAAGACTCGAGAACCCTCTCATCGTGGCCGCCGGTAACTACATTCCCGATCCTGCGGACAGAATGGAAAGCAGTCGACGTCGCCCCAAACACATCATTTCGGATCCTCCCGATCCACTAACGGTGCTTCTAGGTACCTCAAGCACCGGTCACCGTTCGACGAGTAAATTAACCCTCAGATACAGGCCACTGAGTTTCTCGCCGGATCTTTTCAGTGGGTTACGTTTCCGATCCGGTGGTAGATTCTGCGATGTACTGCTCTTGCTAGGGCCAGTGTTAGCATCACTCCGGTTTGAGCTCCGTGAGCTCACCTACACGTTAGGGCGAAACTGAAATAGCCTCTCAAGGCTATGAGCATAGGTAGGAAAAAAACTGTTTTTTTAGAGACTAGTGGTCGCCCAGTGGTCGAAATTCGACCACAATTAAATGAAATTATAAGTTTAAACATTATTACGGTTCTATTGTCAAATACTGTACTTCTATAATCACAGATTTAACGAAGGCTACATCATCATCATCATCATCAGCCTTTATCTGCCCACTGCTGGACATAGGCCATATACATAACGAAGGCTACACTATAGAGAAATAATAAGACAAACAATATTATGTAATCTATTCTCAATTTGACTTTAACAATAAACAAAAGAGTATATATGCGTGTGTGTGTCTTTTACATGGTAGTGTGTATAATGTTTTTATCTATTGACTTAACGTATTTTGTTTTAGAATTAAAAAAAAAAAAACATTCTGCACTCCTTCTCTATATTCTCTATAACTGTGGGAAATTTCACACTCCTCCGTCCGCGCAATTTTCATAAAAAAGGGCTACAAAGTTTTTGCTTCACGTATTAATATAGACTAGAGGTCCCGCAGTAGTCGAAATTCGACTATAATTAATTGGAATTGTAAGTTTGTACACTATTATGATTGTATTTCATACTTCTATAATCACAAATTTCGCCAAGACTACACTATAAAAAATATTAGTAAAGACAAACAATGTTTAATCTATTCCCAATTTGACAACAGACGTCAAGAACAAAAGTATGCATGCGTGTGTGCGTCAATATGATATGTAGTGTGTGTAATGTTTTCTTTATTGATTTAATGTATCTTTTATGCATTATTTAAGAAAAATATTAGCATTGTGCACTTCTTCTCTATATTCTCTATAAGTGTGGAAAATTTCATACTCTTCCGTCCGCGCAATTTTCGTAAAAAGGGATACAAAGTTTTTGCTTCACGTATTTAATACATAGATATAGATTAAATTTGTACGTGGGTCAATAAGGTCTCATATCGTGTCGAACGCGTTACCAATCGTAAACATTGTTCGCTTCCGATTGCGTGATGAATGAATAAAGACTTTTTTTTAACCCTTTGAGCACGAACTATCGTTAGATCGACTCTCTATTAACGCGTAAAGTGGGGAACGTCGGAATAGCGACTATTAACGCGGTTTGACTATAGGCATTACGAATCGTCCTGTACGGACGTGTCTTATAAATGACGTGTTTTACTGGTGGTAGGACCTCTTGTGAGTCCGCGCGGGTAGGTACCACCGCCCTGCCTATTTCTGCCGTGAAGCAGTAATGAGTTTAGGTTTGAAGGGCGGGGCAGCCGTTGTAACTATACTGAGATCTTAGAACTTATATCTCAAGATGGGTGGCGCATTTACGTTGTAGATGTCTATGGGCTCCAGTAACCACTTAACGCCAGATGAGCTGTGAGCTCGTCCACCCATCTAAGCAATAAATAAAAAAATGATGTCATATAATGTATTGTCTATAGTACACCGCAACATACCTGCTATATTTTTATATTTTCCAGAATTTGTGTAGATTAATCGGTTGTCTGGAAGAGATCGCTTTTAGCGATAGAACCGCCTATTGTACAAATGTATCTGCTTTTTTTTGACTGTTTTTTGAATGTAAATTGTGTTTTGGTGTGCAATAAAGTGTATTCTCTCTCTCTCTCTTTCGCTCATTTAAAACTGTTTTGCTGTACTTTTGTATTTTTTAAAATTAAAACAAGCAATTTTCAAAAATTAAAATAAGGCACCTACTTTTTTTTTCAAAAATCCTTTAGCAGTTTTAGCAGATCGTCTTTTCGCATTAAAAGTGTACAATTTCCTAAAATATTCGAAATTGAGTTAATATGCGGAATCATTTAGTATCCACAATATTTTTCTCATAGATACTGTCAAAAGAGCGTAGTTTAGTTTTTTTTTAGTTCACCTATGTTTTGACTACTATTAACAAAATGAATACATAATTTTATCTTACTTTAATAGTCAGATAATGTTACTGTATGAAATAAAAAAAGTATTAAATGTTGCAAATATGATTAATATTAAAAATTTCACGTATGTCAAACCTTTAAAACACTCTCCTGTAAAATTAGTAAGTTTTGAGGTAATACAGTTTTAATGCGAGAAGACGATATGTGAATACCTCCTCCTTCTTTCTCGAGTGTTCCTCGGTGCTGATACTCGTGAATCTTGCTTGGATTATGTTGCTTCATTCTTCCCTGTTCTCCGTGCAGTGGATAGCGACATTGATGCTGGAGTCCAATGTCGTTTTGATTTGATCGAACCAACGCATGGGACTACGCCCCCTAAGCCTCTTTCCTTCCACTAGATTCACAGAACAAGTAGGTGAGCTCACGGGGTGTGTTGTTAACACTGGCCCTAGTAAGAGCCGTACTTCGCAGAATCTACCGCCAGATCGAAAACGCGACCCGTCGTCGCGAAGTCGTCGTGGCCTAAAGGATAAGACGTCCGGTGCAACCGGTGGACGTCCGGTGGACGTCCGGTCCGGTTCGTGTTGAAGCGATGCACCGGTGTTCGAATCCCGCAGGCGGGTACCAATTTTTCTAATGAAATACGTACTCCAGAAATGTTTACGATTGACTTCCACGGTGAAGGAATAACATCGTGTATTAAAAATCAAACCCGCAAAATTATAATTTGCGTTATTACTGGTAGTAGGACCTCTTGTGAGTCCGCACGGGTGGGTACCACCGCCTCGCCTATTTCTGCTGTGAAGCAGTAATGCGTTTCGGTTTGAAGGGTGGGGCAGCCGTTGTAGCTATACTGAAACCTTAGAACTCATATCTCTAGGTGGGTGGCGCATTTGAGTATTAAGTAAGTAATAGATGTCTATGGGCTCCGGTAACCACTTAACGCCAGGTGGGCTGTGAGCTCGTCCACCCATCTAAGCAATAAAAAAAAAATTAAAAAAGAAGACCCGCTGAGAAGATCCGAAACTCAGTGGGCTACCACAGCACCAGCACGACCAAGGCCTCATCTCCAAGCACAAACACATGTGCTCCTTCGGAAGACTGTAAGAAACAATCCAATAATGGCAAATTTTCCCAAAATTCCAATGCTACCTACCAGACTTACTAAAACGCGCCTATCAATATCGTAAAGCATAAATACAAACCGATAGTAAGTGTGAAGATTCTTATTACCGGCGTTCCTCCCTCTGTGACTCGGCAAATAGACAATGGGGCATAGATAATCGCGCCAAATTACCAAACAAATGGTTAGATGTTATCTGTATTTAAAAAAATATATATAGCTACAAATATTTTTGGTGGTTTGTTTGTTTGTGATTTATGTTATTGATTAATGTAATACTTACTAGTTGAAATTATAAGTTTGAACATCATTATGGTTCTATTGTCAAAGACTTAAAATACTTCCATAATTTCAGATTTCGCCAAGACTACACTATAGACAAATAATATTGAAGACAAAAAATATTAATCTATTCTCAATTTGAACACTGATTTTAATAATAAAGTTTAAGCAATAACAAAAGTTTGACAATAAGCACAGAGTATAACACCCGGTGTTAAGTGGTTACCGGAGCCCATAGACATCTACAACGTAAATGCGCCACCCACCTTGAGATACCTATACGTTCTAAGGTCTCAGTATAGTTACAACGGCTGCCCCGCCCTTCATACCGAAACGCATTACTGCTTCACGGCAGAAATAGAACGTGGTGGTACCTACCCGCGCGGACTCACAAGAGGTCCTACCACCAGTAATGATGGGCTAAGTTGAAGTTTAATTAAAAACATCGAACTGTTGATGCTGATACCAAATAAAACGCACCTTTAATTACAGAGATATATGTCGCTTGTTAAGCGAAATGTCGCTTAAACTAAATAACCTTTCACCCATCGAATTTAATCTTTTTTTTTTATATCTATATTAATATATAAATCAATAGTGGTTTTTACGGATGTTCCGTTATAACTACTGAACTATGCATCCGATTGACTTGAAACTTGGTATCCATGTAGGAAATACATGTACTTAATGATTAGACTGATATTTATATGAGTGTTGGACTCTCTAATAATAATGACAATCACTACATAATATTAAACAAAGTCGCTTTCTCTATCCCTATATTTATCTGTCCCTATGTATGCTTAAATCTTTAAAACTTCGTAACGGATTTTGATGCAGTTTTTTTAATAGATAGGGTGATTGAAGAGGAAGGTTTATATGTATAATAACATCCATTAAATAGTGGAGAAATCAATAATAAATTCCAGTTTCCGAAGCGAAGCGAGGGCGAGTCGCTAGTAAATAATAATGTTAATTTAAAATGCCCAGCAAAACGGGCGAGTACGGCTAGTCATCGTATATTTTCATTATTCTTCTTCTTTTATCTTATTTTTATAATTTCGTACACATTATTAGCTTATCATGTTACATATTTTCAAACACAGGTTCATTGTCGCGAGCGTCTCAAGTCACTATTAAAAATACGTTCTAATAAAAAAATCTTTAACTTCGTTCCATTCCAACAACGTAATAGCCAAACCCGCGAGCCAAACGAAGCCGATCGCCAAATAAAACAAAAACCTAACCTAACACCAATACAATAATAAAATTGAAAGTGACAAAACAATATGTAAATAACATTATTTGGGATTTTAATGCATCGTCATTGAAGCAATTTGTTCGGTACAAGGCCGCCATGATTGTATTTCTTTTTTCTTGTTTATTTATTGTGAGGAATAAGGAGAGCTTTAGAGAAGATAATTATTGTAGATTTTTTGTTCTGTGGTCGCGATTCTTGCACATACAAGATTTTTTGGCGGGAACGCGAGGAGTGAAGTTGTGCGATTTGTTTTATTTTGTCTATTTAGTGTTTCTTCAGTTTTAAATGTGTAATAACGGTGGTTTATTAACTGTTTAATATCTGTGAAAGTACACAAATGTCGGAAAATGAAACAAAGCCGCTGGACGTAACTTCTCGAGATCCTCTAAAAAGTCCACTGAAAAAATCTCAGTAAATGACCACCATTTTACTGAGATTATATTTCATCACATTTCACTTAATTTCATCCCAATTGATTAATGTCTCAAATTAATCATCTTCATTTCATTTCATTTCATTTCACGCCCTATTATCATTTTTCATAAAAATAAGCATATAAATTAAAATAAGACATGACTTAAAGGCCTTAGTTACCAAGTCATAAAATCCCTTTAAAAAATTGCACATACAGGTGGATGTATGTACTATGATCTCTTTGCTTCGGCTGCATGCTTCATGGCTATACTACTTTTAAGTACAATTTCTGTCGCGTAGTACGTTCTGTTTTGAAGAGATGCTTGGACAGTGCTTTTTCGATTAAATCTGTGCTCTTGGGCCCTCTTGGAGCCAGATGGGCCATGAATATACTTAACCATTTAGTAATACAAACACTTTTTGTATCCAATAAACATACCGAATTTAATGATCCATTATTTATTTTATTTATTTATTACACTTCATGTAAAATTTACATTGGCGGACTTAATGCCTAAGGCATTCTCTACCAGTCAACCAAAGGTAGTGCAGAGTGGATAGTGGTAGGTGCAATGAAATTTATATTAAGTTACAAAAAGAATATACATACATACATAAAAACATACCTACACACATACATACATACATACATATAATAGTTATATAGTATTAAAAGGAATATATTAATAAATTATCGATAATAATAAATGATTATCGCGCATGGAATCGATACATTTTGAGTTTAATCAAAGATATATAAATTTAATGCAAATTCCAGTATAGCATGTTTAATAACAATAAGAATATGTTAAAAAGCAAACCGAAATAACAATTAATTTCATCTTTTATTTTATCCTATTAATACCGGTCAGTATATTAGATCGGAATAATTTTTTATTTTTTTTATTGCTTAGTTGGGTGGACGAGCTCACAGCCCACCTGATGTTAAGTGGACCCATGGACATCTACAACGTAAATGCGCCACCCACCTTGAGATATAAGTTCTAAGATCTCAGTATAGTTACAACGGCTGCCCCACCCTTCAAACCGAAACGCATTACTGCTTCACGGCAGAAATAGGCAGGGCGGTGGTACCTACCCGCGCGGACTCACAAGAAGTCCTACCACCAGTAAAAATTATTATAATATTATAAATTATTATTTTGTCATCGGTCCTTAATGCGTGTGCGTGTTTGATTTTCAAGTTAATCCAACGTCTTGAAGTCGATGGAAATGACATTCAAAGATTACATTACATACGAACAAACATAAGCACAATTAGCTGTACCCGTCCGCTTCGCTGGGCATTTAAAATTAACATTATTATTTCTCACCCCCACAAAGATTCTCATCATTAACGCACCCGCAACTGGTGTAGAGAGTCCAACACTCATATAAATATTATCCTATCCATTAAGTACATGTATTTTCTACATGGATACCGAGTTTCAAGTCAATCGGATGCATGGTTCAGTAGTTATAACGGAACATCCGTAAAAACCACTGTAGATTTATATATTAGTATAGATTATACCGATCCAACAATAGCTTATTAAAAAATGTACTCGTAAAATAAATTATTATAAAAAAAATATAAAAACTATTTTAAGCGCGACTCCACGTCTTTCTCGACGATCGATCTGCATTTTGAAATTGGAACGTTACCGAGCCATAGACAATAATGATGGTATCGTTAGCCGTTTAGCATAGAACACGAATAGTAAGGCGATGGAAACCAGACCTTTCCTTGTTGTAACCAAGTTTGCTTTGTAACAGACTTATCACTGCATTGTCTCTGGATTTAAGCTTGTTACAAATATTTTCGTGACGCACAAGAAGAAATCGTCGAATTTTGAAGTCGTCGTGGCCTAAAGGATAAGACGTCCAGTGCATTCGTGTTGAAGCGATGCACCGGTGTTCGAATCCCGCAGGCGGGTACCAATTTTTCTAATGAAATACGTACTCAACAAATGTTCACGATTGACTTCCACGGTGAAGGAATAACATCGTGTAATAAAAATCAAACCCGCAAAATTATAATTTGCGTAATTACTGTTGGTAGGACCTCTTGTGAGTCCGCGCGGATAGGTACCACCGCCCTGCCTATTTTCTGCCGTGAAGCAGTAATGCGTTTCGGTTTGAAGGGCGGGGCCGCCGTTGTAACTATACTGAGACCTTAGAACTTGTATCTCAAGGTGGGTGGCGCGTCTACGTTGTAGATGTCTATGGGCTCCAGTAACCACTTAACACCAGGTGGGCTGTGAGCTCGTCCACCCTTCTAAGCAATTAAAAAAAAAGGCTTAATCGATCGTTGTTATATCGTAGAATAGAAGAAATGCAAGAAAAAAAATCGAACGGAAAGGCGAAACCATTTGAAGGTTAAAATTAAGGTTAAAGTTCAAACAATAAAGTTAAAATTAATAATAAAAAACTTCGTTAACTATTTGGATGCGGTAAACTTCACTGAAGTTCAATTTAAAACTTTGAGTTTTTGACGCTAATGTCAAATGAAACGGACTTTTAATTACAAAGATGAATGTCGCGTGTTCAGCGAAATATTGGTACCTACTGGTGATAGGATCTCTTGTGAATCCGCACCACCGCCCCGCCTTTTTCTGCCGTGAAGCAGTAATGCGTTTCGGTTTGAAGGGCGGGGCAGCCGTTGTAACTATACTGAGACCTTAGAACTCATGTCTCAAGGTGGATGGCGGCATTTACGTAGTAGATGTCTATGGGCTCCGGTAACCACTTAGCACCAGGAGGGCTGCGAGCTCATCCACACACCTGCCCTGAGCAGATTCCGTAGAAAAAAATATATAATTATAATAATAAAAAACGTTAAAACTAATTAACGCTAATAGTAAATGCGAGGTTAAGTCGTAAAAGTAGAGTTTTATTTGTGTCCACGACCCGCTGAAATCGAAGAGAGTATTAAATAGATATTATGTACATATTTTGTAAAAAAAATTCTTGCACTAAACGGGTCAACGAACTCGCGGCTGACGCAGAACTAAATGACGACAGAAGCCCGCTGAGAGACAACAAAACGTCACCACCCATCGTTAGATTTAAGCGCGAAATCGTAATTAAATTGCATAGCGGCTGTACTGCCCTTTAAACAAAACAAATTACTGCTTCGCGGTATAAATGAGCATAAATGGCGGTACCTACCCGTACGGACTCCCAATACTACCAAAATAAGTACTAATAGACAACCTTCTGAAGAAATTTTAGTACTTCTCTGCTATATCTACATTGAAGTAGTATCTCTTCCTTAAATCCCAATCTAACTTTCTCCATTCCCTCACCCAATCTCTACTTTCGGTTAAATAAAAAAATCCTAAGCATAATTCAGCACAGTGCAGCGCGCACTGCCATCTGTTGTCGAGTAGCGGCAACAATGTCTATTTATAAACCTTAACCTTGTCTATGATCATTTGGCACAAGTACTTGAGTGAAGTTCAGTTTTGACAGTTGTAATGTAACAGTGCTCTTCGTATATTTTTTTTACCTCCTTGCATTTTGATACCAAAATATTAATTCTTCATATTGTAGTATTACGTGAACAAGATGAAAATAAGAGCCCACGCACTCCGGGAAAGGTGGAGTACGACCCGCTAGCATCGGTAAGTGCACGTAAAACGCTAATAGGCCGATTTTGTCGCTGTATTTTTAACTGATTAAAAAAAAGTGTAGTCAATTGCCTGTTAACCTTTTAACTAAAAGCGGGAGACGCGTAATTTGACGCTATGCGGTGTATAATTTTATTACTATACGCTCGGCCCCGCATACANCCACGCACTCCGGGAAAGGTGGAGTACGACCCGCTAGCATCGGTAAGTGCACGTAAAACGCTAATAGGCCGATTTTGTCGCTGTATTTTTAACTGATTAAAAAAAAGTGTAGTCAATTGCCTGTTAACCTTTTAACTAAAAGCGGGAGACGCGTAATTTGACGCTATGCGGTGTATAATTTTATTACTATACGCTCGGCACCGCATACATTACTCGCCTGTCCGAATAAGAAGTCAGTAAGCATTTGAACAGCAACTAAAAAAAAAATATTCTTTACTTATCTCGTGATTGTTTTGTTATCTTCATTAGTACCAAAATTCACGTTTAAAACTCACGATTGGCGCTAAACCGTTTGATAAATAACGTTAACCGCGCATTACTATCTAAAACTAGTAATATAAAAATGTAAATCCGAAAAAAAATAATCAGTGACTGGCAAGCTTATAATTTTGTCGCGTTGTTTCGAAAATCGTGCGTGTGTATTTTAGGACTAAATAGGAGCGAAAATGCAGGTGAGTTTTCAAGTTACTTTTGTTACAGGCGAATTTGTTTTGTAGTTATTCCAAATTCTTAATCAATGAAAATAATTTCACTGTTCTATTTAATCTTTGCTAATAAGTACAGTTTCTTTTTTTTTTAATTGATCAAAATTTTATACAGCATTTAAAATACTCTTGCACGAATCCACTTGATATAAATTTTAAATTATTTGATAAATACGAAAATATTAATGTAACTGAGATTAGCAATTGAATAAAAATTCAAACGTAAGACTCACTTTCTGATATACCTAATCAATTTAAAAGATAACTTTCAATATGTACTTTATATAAATAAAAAATATATATAACAAAAAAAAAAGATAGTGTAAAGCAAAAGGTTTGAAGAATAAACTATACCTACTTTATAATATTTTAAAATAATCAATGTCTCATTACTTTTTTTGTCTGTTGTATCTATTAATTTTTTTATGGATCCAGTATCTAATCTAGAGCCAATATTTTCAAGCAACAGACATGCTTCTAATAATGTGATTCGCCTGATGACAATAAGTTCTTAATGATAATTATTAAAATTAAGACACTTTTAAAATTAAATTAGTTTTGTAAATTTACCATTTTCTGTATGTATTTAATGAGTTTATCAGTGACACTTCAATATTTTATTATATCTAAATGTCTTTGCCTGCTCCATAATATTCTTGTTTTACTCGATGATCGCTTATTGATAGATACATTGTTCTTAACAATAAAACTGTCTTGTATACTGGATGTGCCATATTTATTTATTCGTGTGAATAAAGATAAAGCAAAAACTTACACAGATAATGAGATAACTATAAAAATAATCGATTGATAGAATGTTTCATTCATTTTCAGTGTAGGAAATGTGAAATTTATTATAATTTATGTAAAATAATCGATGTCAACTCTTCATTTTTATGTTTTAAGCAACGAAATCATTCAAATTATACTCTATTTTATATTATTAGTCAAACAAATCGAATATAACCAAAAGCGCGCATAATTTATTGACTACACATTTTACTTGTACAGTTAGATTAAAATTTTGAGAGTGCTCATCAATGATCACGGTCGATATAATAATTACGGTCAGTTTGGCCGTATTTAAAAATAAAACCAGATGAACTTTACATATTTTCGTGAGACACCCAGAAAATGCATTAAAATCGAAACTCTGAAGCATAAACAAAAAAAAAACGTAAATTAACCAAGACATCACGATCAAACAGCCAGTAGTCGATGTTGATAATAATCGTACCGCTTTTTTTTGTTGCTACAACAAAACTGCATCTTCGACCTCATGTCTCAAGGCTGGGACGCGCACTTTGCAATATCAAAGAGCTTCGAAGGCACGTCAACGATAATACAATAAAAAAAATTTGACACTTCAATATATCATGGCTACTGCAACTATAAATTCTCTTCCATTAGATTGATCGCTTACCATTATTTATTAACGACCATATTTTCTGTACGTACGTATTATATTCCACATTCACGGTGAGCCTGTCTCGACCGATGCTCCCGCGGCAGGCGTATGTATGTATACGCGCCATATTAATCGCGAGGTGTCATCAATTAAAAACGTCACATTTTTTTTTTTTAAATTGATCGCGAATGAGTATCGTATTTCATAAATGCGTAATGCCGGGGCGTGCCGCGATAAAATATTTTGTATTAATTAGGCACGAGTTGGTAACGAATACCGTTTTTAAGATCACTTGACTGATTTACTGGTGGTAGGACCTCTTGTGAGTCCGAGCGGGTAGGTACCACCGCCCTGCCTATTTCTGCCGTGAAGCAGTAATGCGTTTCGGTTTGAAGGGTGGGGCAGCCGTTGTAACTATACTTGAGACCTTAGAACTTATATCTCAAGGTGGGTGGCGCATTTACGTCGTGGATGTCTATGGGTTCCAGTAACCACTTAACATCAGGTGGGCTGTGAGCTCGTCCACCTACCTAAGCAATAAAAAAAAAATTAAAAAAAAACTTGAACACGAAATTGTTGAAATGATCCGCCAAATGGACATTGTACCGGCGTATTTGGTGCGAGTTTTTTAACGTTCTCGATCGCGTAAAAGTTAACTCTGATTTATATGGAGTTGGAACAGCGCCCCTAGCGGCAAACGTTGGCAAACGTTTCAACTCCATACAAATTTGAGTTAACTTTTACGCTGTCGAGAACGTTAAAAAAAATTCGCGCTAAGCACACTGATCTCGTGTTCCATCGAAGTCTCACAATCGAGAACCGAAATGGGCGAAGTTAAAAATGATTCTCACGGCCAAGTGGTTATCGGATTACATCCGTAAGTACGCCATTCATTCACCTTGAAACGCGAGTCCCAAGTCTCACTTTATACAGTACAACGGCTGTCCCGCCCTTCGAACCGTAACGCGTTACTGCGGTAGAAATGGGCAGGGCGGTTGGGCATAACGACTGCGCGTCGAAAAAGTCTGGGCACACGCGGTATTTCCGGGCAGGAAGCGTGTTGTGTTTGAAATAATGTTAGTGGCACTGCGAATCCACAAGCGTTATCTACGAGATAAAAATGAACGTATGTTATATTGATTTTAACGTATCTATCATGTCTGACAGGTAAATTATATTACGAATTATTATTAAGTTTCTTAACTAGAATATTTGGTGCGAACGATAAGGCCATTGGTAGGTACTTACTTGACTCGAAAACCAGGTCTAATCTTCTAAGGCAGCGCTTCTCCACCTTTTCTCGTCCCCTTTAATAAATTTTTTGTTTATGAGTACCCCCTCTCCTGATACGTCCATGCTTGTTCCGAAAAATGGGTCTAGTTTCTCTTAAGATCTATCCATCGGTCGAATTCTATATATTAAGCTATTAGTTATAAGATTAGATTTAAAATTAAAAATTGTTAATATAATCCATTATAACAATGTTCATATAAGTTATAATTTCTCAGTGTTCCCGACATTACCAATGTAATTTTCACGTACCCCCAATCGAAGCAGCGTATCCCCGGGGCTTATCGTATCACAGATTGGGAAACGCTGTTCTAAATGTAGTTTGAGAGGGTTTTATTTCGTCTCTATCTTTTGTATAGGTTTGTGAGCGTTATTACTTTTTTGGTCAGGAGGAAATCGTCGGACTTCCGACTTCCACTGGGGATGGCGGGCGGGGTATGTCAGCAGAGTCGAACTGACTAAAACCTCCTGTCGCTCAACAACCAACGTCCTAACCTCGTATGAGACAGAACTCATGAAAAGGCAAAGGGGGGAATGTAAAGCGTTTAGTGCGGAGCACATCTATCCCATCACCTTCCCCCTAGCGGGGCGGAGCGGTATTACTTGGCAGGTTACTGTCACAGTTTTTAATCTACCCCCCTAAACTTGCTTGAAATATCGGGAAGACGTTAAAACTAAAAATAGCCATATTCCTGTGAAGTCCTCCTATAACTTGCGTCGATAATCCTCAATGCTGAGGGTCGTGGCCTCCCTTAATAACTATCTTGGACTACCTAGTGAGTGATCCGTGAAAATAAGTCTTATAAAGATTATATACTGGTGGTAGGACCTCTTGTGAGTCCGCACGGGTAGGTACCACCGCCCCGCCTACTTCTGCCGTGAAGCAGTAATGCGTTTCGGTTTGAAGGGTAGGGCAGCCGTTGTGACTATATTGAAACCTTAGAACTTATATCTCAAGGTGTGTGGCGCATTTACGTTGTAGATGTCTATGGGCTCCAGTAACCACTTAACATCAGGTGGGCTGTGAGCTCGTCCACACACATAAGCAATAAAAGAAAAATATATATCCTTCGTTGCTGTCAGTGCTTACATCTGATGCCAAGTCATTTTGTGGGCATTGCGCACTTGCAGAATTATCGTTCACACATTGCACTTGACCTTGGTATGAGGTTCACGATGCTTCGACCGCTATATAGCTTCCGTCTTCAAGCGAGCTTATTTTAAACATATCTGTCTACTAGCGTCTAGGCTCTATAACGACGGTTGCAAAATTGCACCGAAATATTGGGAATTCGTCGTAAAAAAAACGTGGTAAAAATCCATTCAAAAATTTTGTTTTTGGAACGAAGTTCCTTACGGCAGGCTTGGAGGGGATAGGGATTTTGCTGCGCGACCGAACTGAAAAAAATGTGATAGTAAAACCGTAAGAAAAAATCCGTGGAAAAAGTTCGTGGAATAAAACCGTTAAATGAGACGTGCGCAGGCGCGACAGTCGCATACACAAGCGAGTAGTGTATAATACCTTTCTCCTTCTTTCTTTTCGTTCTCTAATCCCTTCTCTCTCTCTATTTAGTAATTATTTCTATAATCAGCAAAATTTAAGAGAAAAACCAAGAAAACCTACATAAAATTGATCACCATTTTTTTTTTGCAAATTGTGTCGATTCTACATTAGCCGAAGGAACTTCGTTCCTACCTGGTGTCCCACGACACCATTTATTTATTTTTTTATAATTGTGGGTAGTCGCGAATGCTCATAAAAATCCGGGAATCTTGGATAAAACAACAGAACTTTGCAAGTTTAATCACACTAAAGGATATTGCGAAGAATCTTGGTACTCCTCCTAAGCGACCACTGTCCCATGCTGTCCCGATGAAAACAACCTTAAACGCATAAGTTTAAGATTTAAGATCAGTGCTAATGCGTCTTAGAATGAAGTTGTAGAGTTTGCTTCGGTTGTTAGTTATCAAAAACAGTTATAGTTATATTCGGAATTTTCAACTCTATTTATAGACCTAAAGCACACTTTATTGTGAATATTTTACTCGTATTTCTCATCTAAATTGGCACGGTCATTAACAGGCGCATCAAATTTCATGATGCCAAAGCGACCTAATAAAATTATAATATTGAAAAATGTTTTAAATTTATTTCGGACGCAACGGTGTTACGATCATTTATGAAGAATCTATATATTAATACGTGAAGCAAAAACTTTGTATCCCTTTTTACGAAAATCGCGCGGACGGAGAAGTATGAAATTTTACACACTTATAGAGAATATAGAGAAGAAGTGCAAAAGATACATTAAATGAATAAAGAAAACATTACACACACTACATACCATGTATTTGACGCACACACGCATGCATACTATTTATTGTCAAACTTTTGTTTTTGACGTCTGTTGTCAAATTGAGAATAGATTAAATATTGTTTGTCTTTATTAATATTTTTATAGTGTAGTCTTGGTGAAATTTGTGATTATAGAAGTATAAAATACCATCATAATAGTGTACAAACTTACAATTCCAATTAATTATAGTCGAATTTCGACTACTGCGGGACCTCTAGTATTATTAATTTGACTTAACGTTTTTTTTAATCTTTTTTCTTTTACGTAGGTATTATTAATTTGACTTAACTTTTTTTTTTTTCTTTTTTCTTTTACCCGACCGTGCCGCTGTAGGCTTCATTTTATGATCGCTTCTCGTGGACCGCATTTTAATTTAATTGTTTTTGTATACCTATATATATCGAATTAAATCAATTTCTCTTAACGCGGATAAATCACATTAGTTTCACTTCTTAGCATTTTCGTTTGATTTTGGTAGTGAAATTAGTGGCGATACACCGTATAAGTACTACGTGAATGAGGGACCGATGCTAATTCTATTTAATTACATTTATACATATATATAAATCTACAGTGGTTTTTACGGATGTTCCGTTATAACTACTGAACTATGCATCCGATTGACTTGAAACTTGGTATCCATGTAGAAAATACATGTACTTAATGGATAGGCTAATATTTATATGAGTGTTGGACTCCCTAATAATAATGACAATAAATAACAATGTTAACCTTAAATGCCCAGCGAAACGGGCGGGTACAGCTATATATAATAAAACTATATACGCGATCCTGTGGACCGAATGGTAAACAGTCGACGTCGCCCTAAATACGACATTACGAATCCTCCCGATCCATTACCGGTGCTTTTAGGTACCTCAAGCACTGGTCACCGTCCTCGCCGAACCCGTCGCGTGCGACGAAGGGCTCGACGAGTAAATTAACCCATAGACACAGCCCACTGAGTTTCTCGCCAGATCTTCTCAGTGGGTCGCGTTTCCGATCCGGTGGTAGATTCTGCGAAGCACTGCTCTTGCTAGGGGCAGTTTTAGCAACACTCCCGGTTTGAGCCCCGTGAGCTCACCTACACGTCAAGGAGAAGCTGAAATAGCCTCTCAAGACTACTATCAGCATAGGTAGGAGAAAAAAGGTAGGTGGCGGCATTTACGTTGTAGATGTCTATGGGCTCCAGTGACCACTTAACACCAGGTGGGCCGTGAACTCGTCCACCCATCTAAGCAATAAAAAAAACCCCACGATCTGGACCTAGAACGGGTCTCGAGATGAGAACTAATATAACAATAATAAAATCGCGTTGGCAACCCTAAGCGATACGACCAATCTCTTATCGCAAACATACCAGTTATCATTAATCTATTATAGATTGAACCGTACGTAATAAATTAACAATATTTTTTTTTTGTTAAATTAGATTACATAAGTTTTATCGGTTGTTTTTTTGTTTTTTTTGTTTTGATAGGCTCACGTGTGCTGTTTAATTTATAGACGTGATCCTCGTAGGGTTAAGAAAGTTTAGAATGTCTGGGGATAATGTTGTTTTAAATATATATTTTTTGATGGGCGCATGAGACCGACTGTCACTTGTTGCTCTGGTGAATGATTAGTTCGGTACAAGTGATTCCATTTTTATTGGCACACCAACCCCTCACTGTCCGGGGAGACTTCAACTTTCCTTGAGGTTCTGACATCAATCCGCTCACGTGCGCTTTTTTTTTTACCTACCTATGCTGATAGCCTTGAGAGGTTATTTCATTATTGAGAGCTTCTCCTTGAAGTGTAGGTCTCTAACCAGGAGCGTTGCTAACGCTGGCCCTAGCAAGAACAGCCTACCACCGGATCGGAAACGCGACCCACTGAGAAGATCCGGCGAGAAACTCAGTTGGCTGTGTCTGTGGGTTAATTTACTCGTCGAGCCCTTCTTCGCAAGCGACAGGCACGTCGAGGACGGTGACCGGTGCTTGAGGTACCTAAAAGCACCGTTAATGGATCGGGAGGATCTGTAATGATGTGTTTAGGGCAATGTGCACACCCTGAAAGCTCGAAGCACGACCGGTAATCTGCCCTTGAGCCGATAGGTCTCCATCGCGGACACTCGGGCAGCTGTTAACAAATCCCACCCCTCCTGGCTGAGCCTTTGCTCGCCCACCTGTCCTAGTCAAACTGCAAAGGTCTCCAGGCCACCAGTAATGCTTCCTTCATAATAAAAAAACGACCTATATAATGCACTTTGCCTAAATTGCATAAAATGCAAAGCATGGAAATGCCCTGAGCAATTATTCGAGATGATACCATCATCTTTTACCATCGCATCGCCCGCCACCCGAGTAGAGTTCATCCATACTACCTGGAGCCACTGCGGTCATCCACAGTGCGTTTCCAGAGGTCTTTTTTGCCACGTACCATCCGTCTTTGGAATGAGCTCCCCTCCACGGTGTTTCCCGAGCGCTATGACATGTCCTTCTTCAAACGAGGCTTGTGGAGAGTATTAAGCGGTAGGCAGCGGCTTGGCTCTGCCCCTGGCATTGCTGCAGTCCATGGGCGACGGTAACCGCTCACCGTCAGGTGGGCCGAATGCAAGGGCGGATCCAGCTTTGGCGCCAGGAGGGGGTCACATAGTCAAATTTAGATGCGTTCGTTTCCAAACGTTTGCCATTATACAAAGTTATTATATTATATTAAATTAATTAAATATTAAAGGTATGTAGTTACATAAAATCTATATGGTGACAAAATATATAAATAAAATCATTATATTCAATTAGTGGTCCACCTAAGTCCTGGAACCAGCTCAGGGGGTGGTCATGACCCCCATGACCCCCCCCCTGGATCCGCCATTGGCCGAATGCTCGTCTGCCTACAAGGGCAATAAAAAAAAATGCACGCGCTCTCTGATTAAGTCATCTTCACGTTTAAAAATAAACAGTACCAAAAATATCGTATTTATAATATTATCGAAAACGTTTATTATTATTTAATTAAAACATAATAAAATAAAAGTACGTAATAAATTAAGATAATTGTCCCGTAAATGGCCGAGATGAAATTTTACGATACTTTAATGCGTTTCGAAAATGAAAAATAAATGTATATAAAAAACATACGTACAGAAGAACACCATAAATAATCTTTTTTATTATATCATTTTAATTTCTTTCATAATTCTTTCGATAGGTTCGTTTTATTTTGACTATTGAGATATATTAATCTGCACGGCCTATTCACTATTTTACTGGTGGTAGGACCTGTTGTGAGGCCGCGCGGGTAGGTACCACCGCCCCGCCTATTTCTGCCGTGAAGCAGTAATGCGTTTCGGTTTGAAGGGCGGGGCAACCGTTGTAACTATACTTGAGACCTTAGAACTTATATCTCTAGGTGGGTGGCGCATTTGCGTGATGTCTATGGGCTCCAGTAACGACTTAACACCAGGTGGGCTGTGAGATCGTCCACCCATCTTCTAGTACCTCTTCAATCCTGAAGGTTGGCCGTTAGCTTCCTGAATTCATTTCCATCAGCAGCCAGCTGGAACAGCTGTTCGACGGAGGCAATACCGGTCCACTCCCGGATATTCCGGAGCCATGACTTCCTTCTTTGCCCAGCACGTCTCTTTCCGTCCACTTTGCCCATCACAATCAACTGCAGCAGCATGTATCTGTCGTTCCTGAGCACATGGCCGAGATATTCTATTATTTATTTTATTATTGTCGATTTAACATTCGTAAACTTTTCTTTTTCCTACCTATGCTGATAGCCTTGGGCTATTGCAGCGTTACTCTAGCGTGTAGGTGAGCTCTCGGGGCTCAAACCGGAGTGTTGCTAACACTGGCCCTAACAAGTGCAGTGCTTCGCAGAATCTACCACCGGACCGGTGGTAATTACCGGAACGCGGTTTTGTTACTGTCTTATTTTATAGCGTCTCTTACGAGCGCGAGCTTAAAGTTGTTAATAGATATTATTACAATTGTGGTTTAATATCAATCGTTTGGTAAATGTAATAGCGCATAAAGCATAGGAAAATGGATATCGCTGTACCTGGCTCCTCAGGCACTTCCGAAAGTCAATAAGTCAATTGTAAATTCGCACATATTTGGGAGGTTGTTTAATCTCATCTAATATCATTTCATTCCATTTTCCTCATCGTGACTGATAGTCTTACATAGTATTTATTAGGCTGCATTCTTTTTTGCCTGATCAATTGTTGATTACAAGAACATGTCTATGGTTTTTGATAGTTTAATTAATTTGGATCTAAAAAGCTTCACTCTTGCTCGGCGCCTGTAATTAAAGTTGAAAATCGCATATCAATTGAGAAATTGAAAATTCCATCATAGCTATATTCGTGTATTACTCTGATTATATAGTATGTATATGTATATGAAATAGTAAATGATAATACAAAATTTAAAACAAAAAACCGATTTGAACAAAAATAAAATGAGATCATCGCCGATGTCGTCGAAATTAATTAAATATGCGTCGTTAAGGATAACTAAAAAACGGCCGGTCAGATATTGATAAAATTGAAACGGGTCCTATTGAGGAATACCCGCATTTAAAATAATATCATCAAAATCTCCTGCAAAACCCCTCCTCCTCCTTTAAAACCAAATATTCTTTCACATCTCGATATAGATAATAAACACCCAGACAAAGAGCAAACAAATCTGTTTGTCACGCGAATGTTTGCTTGATCTGGGAATTGAACCCACGACCCTCAGCGTAACACTCAGGACCGCTAACCAACTAATACACCACTCAGTCAATCTATACATCGCACTATATAACGTGTGAGGCTTCATTTAAATCAAAGGTCGCGTACTGATGGCTCGCCGAACTGGTTCGTCTTATCGCGGCGCTAATGTCACGTCATTGGTCCATCGGCATTCCTTCAAAACGATAATCTTCAATGGGTTTCTTGTTTATGCCGCGAAACAGAGGTTCGTTCCGGTTTCGAAAAAGCGGTCAGCGGCTCTCAAAATGGGAGAACTAAACCTCAGTTTTATGGGCTACTGGCGACCCGCCCTCGCTTCGCTTCGGAAACTGTAATTTATTATTGATTTCTCCACTATTTAATGGATGTTATTATACATGTAAACCTTCCTCTTCAATCTTCTCTATCTATTAAAAAAAACGCATCAAAATCCGTTGCGTAGTTTTAAAGATTTAAGCATACATAGGGATATAGGGACAGAGAAAGCGACTTTGTTTTATACTATGTAGTGATGCTTGGAGTTTCTCTGAAATAGCCCAGTGAGTTTCTCGCCGGATCTTCTCAGTGGGTCGCGCTTCCGATCCGGTGGTAGATTCTGCGAAGCACGGCTCTTGCTAGGGTTCGTGTTAGCAACGTAATCAGGTTTGAGCCCCGTGAGCTCACCTTCTAGTTAAGGCGACGCTGACATAGCCTCTCAAGGCTATCAGCTTAGGTAGGAAAAAAAATCTCTGAAATATCGAATCCGGAACGAGGTGATCCGACAGAGAACTAAAGTTATAGGCATAGCACAGTGGGCTGGCCATATTAGCCGGACAGATAACCGTTGGGGTAAACGCGTTCTTGAGTGGCGACCGCAAATTGGAAAACGCAGTGCCGGACGCCCTCAGGCTCGATGGAGTGATGATCTGTGCAGGGTGGCTGGATGAGAGCTGATGAGAGCTGATGAGAGCTGATGAGCTCACGGCCCACCTGGTTTTAAGTGGTTACCGGAGCCAATAGACATCTACAACGTAAATGTCGCCACCCTCCCTGAGACATAAGGTCTAAAGTCTCAGTAACCACTTAACACCAGGTGGGCTGTGAGCTCGTCCACCAATCTAAGCAATAAAAAAAAGGTTTAAAAAAAAAAAAAGAAATTTGTGCCGCAGCTTACACGTGGAACTGAGACCATTGATGATTATATGTATATATCAATAAATATTAATTGATTCATTGAAGCCGGCCGCGTGACGTTCGCCCACGGCAGCGACGAGTGGACAGTACGTGAATACGCTTAAAAAGAAAACTAGTTTGACATATAATATTTTTTTTATATAGTTGACCCTAAATGTTTGAATAAATAACAGGCCTATAGTTAGGCCGGTGAGTAGGGTGACCGTGCGTTTTGTGTGACCACGGGACGTTATTTTTTCATTGTTTAGTTGGGTGGACGAGCTCAAGGCCCACCTGGTGTTAAGTGGTTACCGGCGACATCTACAAAGTAAATGCCGCTACCGGCCTTGAGATATGAGTTCTAAGGTCTCAGTATAGTTACAACGGCTGCTCCAAACTTCAAACCGAAACGCATTACTGCTTCTCGGCAGATATAGGCAGGGTGGTGGTAACTACCCGTGCGGACTCACATTGTTTAAATAATAAATCATTTTTGTTACGTGACATTCTTCAATGTTACCAAGCCCGTAGGCAACTGAAGTATCTTTTGAGGTATTCCCTCCTCTCCAATTACCACAGCACCTATTTTTTTCCCTCCCTATTCTAGTAGCCTCTAGTGGTTATACTAGATTCACAGAGCGAGTAGGTGAGCTCACGGGGCTCTAGCCTATAGACGTTGCTAACACTAGCCCTAGCAAGAGCCGTGCTTCGCAGAATCTACCACCGAATCGGAAACGCGACCCGCTGAGAAGATCCGGCGAGAAACTCAGTGGGCTGTGTCTGTGGGTTAAATCGTCCGACAAAATTCCGTCGCAAGCACTAGAGAAAATCATGGTCACCCTCCAATAGAAACGCTTGCATGCTTAACCACAACTAGTTTGGCGGACCGGTAATTTCGCCTGTTAGGTTATTTACTATGCGATTATTTTTTTTGAGCATTTCCTGTGTTTTTTTTTTATTCGCCTAATAACAACTAGTCCAACAAAGTTGGACTGTCGCATTTCATAAAATTTATACGTAATTAATAAGCCCAAAAACTTTTTTTTGCTTTTTTTTTCCGATCTTTAATCATGCCTTTTAGTGGCCGTAAGTGTAAATATTCCTTGTAAAATGATATCGTTTTAACCGATTAAAAAAAAAAGAGGAGGTTCCTAATTAGTCCTTTTTTTAATTGATTAGATTGGTGGACGAACTCACAGCCCACCTGGTGTTAAGTGGTTACTGGAGCCCATAGACATCTACAACGTAAATGCGGCACCCATCTTGAGATGTAAGTTCTAAGGTTTCAAGTATAGTTATAACGGCTGCCCCGCCTTTCAAGCCGAAACGCATTACTGCTTCACAGCAGAAATAGGCAGGGCGGTGGTACCTACCCGCGCGGACTCACAATAGGTCCTACCACCAGTAAAGTCAATTTTTTTATATGCCACATAGGATCTTTATATCTCACGTAAGCCGATTTCGAGGATTCTTTTGTTTAAAAGCTGGTCTCGTGTAGTCAAATTTAAGTGTGATCAAAATTCGTCCAGTATTTTTAGAGTTATCATTAATAGTGTCATGTTTTAATTGATTCCGATGACTATATTTTATTTTGTCCAAGTCGTTTTTTTTTTCTTAACAAGATGGCTTCTTCTTCTTCTTCTTCTTAGTCGAATATTTCATTGCTGAAGGTCGTGTCCCTGAAAGCCGTTCGTGGCTCTTTGTACCATCAGCTTCCATTTGCTTGGGTTTTCGGCTTCTCTCAGGGCGTTCGCAACAGAGTCCAGTGAGCGCAGTTATCTGATCCGACCAACGGTTTGGTTTTTGGATGGCAGTTGAAGTGATTTATATTTAAATGTAAGGCGATAGGACTTTAAATTGAAATACTTTTTCGGTCTATTAAGGTGTCGTTGCAAACGTAATGAGGTATCTTATCCTCAGACACAGCCCACTGAGTTTCTCGCCGGATCTTCTCAGTGGTTCGCGTTTCCGATCCGGTGGTAGATTCTGCGATGCACGGCTCTTGCTAGGGCCAGTGTTAGCAACACTCCGGTTTGAGCCCCGTGAGCTCACCTACACACGTTAGGGTGAAGCTGAAATAGCCTCTCAAGGCTATCAGCATAGGTAGGGAAAAAAAAGGAGGTCAGGAGACCATCGTTGTCCTAGTTCAGGAGACCCTAGTCTTCTGGAAACACCCGCCCGTAAGTTTAGGCTTGTTTTTCCGCAAGATTACGGCGCCTTTTCCAAACCGGCCACAGAGATGTTCTGACTTTCAACAATATAATACAATTAAAGTCGAATTAAACGGATGGAATTTGAAACCAAAGGCACAATGAATGACTCTTGATATGTTTTTTTTCAATTCGCTTCGTATGAAACTCGATCGACCGCCACTGCAAACGCAGGCGGCAAATTATAAAATCAATTAATCTATATATATATATAAAAATCAATTGCTGTTCGTTAGTCTCGCTAAAATTCGAGAACGGCTGGACCGATTTGGCTAATTTTGGTCTTGAATTATTTGTAAAAGTCCAGAAAATGTTTGAAAGGTAGATAAATATGAAAATGCTCGGAGTTATATAAAAATAACTGGAAGAGATTTCAGCATGAAATAAGTAGTGCCCTTGTACTCTGTATCCTTATTGACGTGTCTTTTCTAACAGCTGTGTGTACAAAATATATTAAATAAATAAATAAATAAATAAAAATTTTCCGGACGGATTCCTTTTGTTTAAGTTTATTTTATACAAAAGCGTAGGTATTTTATTTATCGATTGAGGCACTACGAAGTCTGCCGGGTCAGCTAGTGTATTTATAAACATTTTAATTGTTATATAAGTTTATCGAAAATCGAACGCAGCCTTTATATAAAGACTATAAACGTTTAACCGGAGGTTACGTTTTGTTTATTTAGATATATTAATGCATACGAGAGATTTCTTTTCGGTAACCGACCGAGCCGAAATCGTGTAGATCGTTCACTTTAGTTTCCGCCTAGCGGAGGCGGCACGTGTAACTTTCGGTGAAATAGCCCAGTTTAGATTTCGTTGTTTGTGGTATGCGTACACGTGCATGGATAGACGACTTTCGCATTATAAATTGCGGGTCAGATTGAATAGGCACTTTACTGGTGGTAGGACGTCTTGAGAGGCCGCATGGATAGGTACCACCGCCCTGCCTATTTCTGTCGTGAAGCACTAAAGTTTGGGTTTGAAAGACGGGGCAGCCGAGCAACTTATATCTCAAAGTGGGTGGCGCATTTACGTTGTAGATGTCTATGGGCTCCAGTAACCACTTAACTCCAAGTGGGCTGTGACCTCGTCCACCCATTTAAGCATTAAAAAATAAAATAAAAAAATAAACGGCCTTATTCAAACTTTTACCTCCCGGCTTGGTAATTAAGAATCCATGGGTAGTTATTGTCATCAAGTAACTCGTAAGAGCGTTGCTCAACAAGGCATCTTCCGTGACCACGTAAAGTACGTTACAATCGATATAATAATAGCCTTTTTTTGCCTACCTACGGTAGCCTCAAGGGCTTATCGTAACTTCACCCAATGCGTAGGTGACTTCACGGGGCTCAGTCTGAGCTAAATTGCCAACACTAGCCCTAGCAAGCCTAGCAGTTCCGGATCGGCATAGCGACCCACTGAGAAGATCCGACGCGAAACTCAATGCAAAAGCAGCTGTAACCCTTTGGATGCCGCGTAGGTCACCGGTACCCTACGTGACGCGCACTGAAGTGATTATGTCCATTTCTATTTTCGATCTTCCTAATGAGGCGCCAGAATATCTAGTAGGCTCTGTGGAAAGACGAATCCGAAGAAACAGAGAATGACTCTATTTCTAAGAGACTTAAATGACTAAAACATACATTAACAAACAAAAGAAGGCAAATTTTGGCAATCCAAGCGCATAGTAATAGAAATCGACATAATTACTTCAGTGCGCCGCGTAGGGCACCGGTGACCTACGCGACAGTCAAAGAGTTAAGGCTCCAAATCAACAAAAGCGGTGAGGCTTTAGACCGGTAGAAACTGACTCGGTGGCCAAGGTCGTATCGATCTGTGAATCGGGCAAAAATTCATGTCACGTTTGGTTTTCGTCTGGGTCTTTAATAGGTTCAATAGGTCGCTTGACGTGGGACAGCCTTGGAAGCGAGCGGCGACGACAAAACACAACCCTGTCCATCGACAGCCACTACTCTGCCGAGAATATCCGGTTAGGAAGAAGATTTAATAAATACATATAATTGTTTTTTTTTCCTACTTAAGCTGAGAGCCTTGAGAAGGTATTTCAGCGTAACCTTAACTAGTAGGTGAGCTCACGGGGCTCAAACCTGACGACGTTGTTAACACGAACCCTAGCAAGAGCCGTGCTTCGCAGAATCTACCACCGGATCGGAAACGCGACCCCCTGAGAAGATCCGACGAGAAACTCAGTGGGCTGTGTCTGTGGGCTAATTTACTCGTCGAGCCCTTCGTCGCAAGCGACGGGTTCGACGAGAACGATGACCGGTCAAATATATGGATGTCAATATCTGGTTCCCCTAATACCGGAAATCCGAATTAGGACCTCCATGACCGATCCAATCATTTGTCCCTCGATTATATATATTTATGGCACCCTGCTTAGTAATGAGATCATATAGCATTCACTTAAACCGTAACAGTTATAATCAATACACGATACCTCGTTGACCGGAAACCGCGGGATATTAATATTTACGATCAAAAGGTGATGCCGATATTTAACTATGGCATGTTTGTTTTGAAGTTCCGCGGACGGATGGCGAAAGAACGAAAAACCTCGCTCACCTTAAATACGTACAAATGTATATATAGGCATCGACGAAACGATTTTCTTGTTTGTTTGTTTGCTCGGTAGCCGTTGACGGGAATTTTAGTGTTTTTGTTAACTTTTTTTAAGACTTCTTTTATTTGCCTTGGTAAGGTCTTATAAATCGATGAACGCTGGTTGCACGCACGAAAAACTGTCACGTACCGCTTGAGTCTGAGCCACGCCACGTAAAATCGTACCATCCGGCTTGGGAATGAGCTCCCGCCACGGTGTTTCCCGAGCGCTACGACATATCCTTCTTCAAACGAAGCGTGCATAGAATAGTCAACTATAGGCAGCGGTTTGGCGATAACCCTGATATATGCTCCAGTTGTTTTCATGAAGTGAATTCTGTGATAGTTCTTTTTTTGTTGCTTAGATGGGTGGACGAGCTCACAGCTCCTGGTGTTAGTGGTTACCGAAGCCCATAGACATCTACGACGTAACTGCGCCACCCACCTTGAGATATAAGCTCTAAGGTCTCAAGTATAGTTACAACGGCTGCCCCACCCTTCAAACCGAAACGCTTTACTGCTTCACGGAATAAATATGCAGGGTGGTGGTACCTACCCGCGCGGACTCACAAGAGGTCCTACCACTAGTAATTACGGAAATTATAATTTTGCGGGTTTGATTTTTATTACACGATGTTATTCCTTCACCGTGGAAGTAAATCGTGAACATTTGTTGAGTACGTATTTCATTAGAAAAATTGGTACCCGCCTGCGGGATTCGAACACGGGTGCATCGCTACATAAGAATGCACTGGACGTCTTATCCCTTAAGCCACGACGACTTAACCACTTATACACTGATAGTGTACATGTGGTTGATATTAGGATCCACACTTGAAATGACTGCCCCTGTGCTATCTTCATCGGTGGCTTTGGGACACCAAAGTGAAGTACAGCTCAGTTAACATGCTATGCAAAATTTACGTTGGATTAAATATGATGTGGGATATTGTTAGGACTCGTTTTCCTCAGATATGACGGCCGTCTGGTGTAGTGGTAAGTGACACGGTCACTACACAAGGGGGTCGCGGGTTCGAATCCCGCCAAGGAAAGATATTTGTATGATAAATATAAATGTCTTTTCCAGGGTTATGGATGTCTATCAAATATATGTATATGTATAATAAAAATCTTACATTTATATTCGTTATCTGGTACCTGTAACACAAGTTCTTTACGAACTTATCACGGGACCAGTTAACGTGGCGTGATTGTTAGTAATAAAAATATATGAGAGGCGAGGAACCTGCGGAACTCAAGAAGCACACGGCCTGATAAAACTTGATAGTTTTTTTTTTGTTAGAATTTCATTAACGTCTCCGACGATGACAGAGCGTTCAAAATAATATGTTACAAATTAAAGATAAAAAAAAAAAAAAATTTGATATTATTTTTTCGAGTCCAGCCAACTGTACAAGTCTTATAAGGAAGTCGGGTCTCATTCCGATGTTTCCTTAATTGGTAACTGGCCGATCAAATATCTCTGTAATGCGCTAACTGTTATTTTTATTTAAATTAGCTCAGATATCGCTCTGAGGAATTGTTCGAGATGATAGCGGCATCTCGTTTTTACCATCGCGCCGCCCGCCACCGGAGTAGAGTTCATCCATACTACCTGGAGCCACTGCGGTCATGCACAGTGCGTTTCCAGAGGTCTTTTTTGCCACGTACCATCCGGCTATGGAATGAGCTCCCCTCCACGGTGTTTCCCGAGCGCTATGACATGTCCTTCTTCAAACGAGGCTTGTGGAGAGTATTAAGCGGTAGGCAGCGGCTTGGCTCTGCCCCTGGCATTGCTGAAGTCCATGGGCGACGGTAACCACTCACCATCAGGTGGGCCGTATGCACGTCTGCCAAAAGGGGCAATAAAAAAAAAATTATAAACTACAACTATAAAAATAAAATAATATTTTTTATATTGATAGCTGTTGGTAAATATTAACATTCAATTCAATGTTCCAAATTTAAATTAATCTAACAACAAACGCGTTTAAAGTGTAATTAAGAAAAAGTAGAATGCTTGAAATGTTTACTAAAACAAAATTATTCAATAGAATAAATATATAAACGGCCGTCTGGTGTAGTGGTAAGTGACACGGTCACTACACAAGGGGGTCGCGGGTTCGAATCCCGCCAAGGAAAGATATTTGTATGATAAATATAAATGTCTTTTCCAGGGTTATGGATGTCTATCAAATATATGTATATGTATAATAAAAATCTTACATTTATATTCGTTATCTGGTACCTGTAACACAAGTTCTTTACGAACTTATCACGGGACCAGTTAACGTGGCGTGATTGTTAGTAATAAAAATATATGAGAGGCGAGGAACCTGCGGAACTCAAGAAGCACACGGCCTGATAAAACTTGATAGTTTTTTTTTTGTTAGAATTTCATTAACGTCTCCGACGATGACAGAGCGTTCAAAATAATATGTTACAAATTAAAGATAAAAAAAAAAAAAAATTTGATATTATTTTTTCGAGTCCAGCCAACTGTACAAGTCTTATAAGGAAGTCGGGTCTCATTCCGATGTTTCCTTAATTGGTAACTGGCCGATCAAATATCTCTGTAATGCGCTAACTGTTATTTTTATTTAAATTAGCTCAGATATCGCTCTGAGGAATTGTTCGAGATGATAGCGGCATCTCGTTTTTACCATCGCACCGCCCGCCACCGGAGTAGAGTTCATCCATACTACCTGGAGCCACTGCGGTCATGCACAGTGCGTTTCCAGAGGTCTTTTTTGCCACGTACCATCCGGCTATGGAATGAGCTCCCCTCCACGGTGTTTCCCGAGCGCTATGACATGTCCTTCTTCAAACGAGGCTTGTGGAGAGTATTAAGCGGTAGGCAGCGGCTTGGCTCTTCCCCTGGCATTGCTGAGGTCCATGGGCGACGGTAACCACTCACCATCAGGTTGGCCGTATGCTCGTCTGCCTACAATGGCAATAAAAAAAAATAAAAAAAATCAGCAAATGCATTAATTAGTCTGCCATTGCGCGCCAAATGACAGTTAATAATAACTAGAGGTCCCGCAGTAGTTGAAATTCGACTATAATTAATTAGAATTTTAAGTTTGTACACTATTATGATTGTATTTTATACTTCTATAATCACAAATTTCGCCAAGACTACACTATAAAAAATAATAACAAAGACAAACAATATTTAATCTATTCTCAATTTGACAACAGACGTCAAAAACAACACGATTGACAATAAATAGTATGTATGCGTGTGTGCGTCAAATACATGGTATGTAGTGTGTGTAATGTTTTCTTTATTGATTTAATGTATTTTTTATGCATTATTTAAAAAAATATTAGCATTGTGCACTTCTTCTCTATATTCTCTATAAGTGTGGAAAATTTCATACTCCATTCATTCATTCATTTTCGTAAATAGGGATACAAAGTTTTTGCTTCACGTATTAATATACAGATAAGGGATTTTATGACCTGGTAACTTAGACCTTTAGGTCATGTCTTATTTAAATTTATATTCTTATTTATATGAAAAATGATAGTATAGAGTGAATGTGAGATATTATGAAATGAAGATGATTAATTTGAGACATCAATCAACTGGGATGAAATTAAATGAGATGATATGGGATGACATATAATCTCATTAAAATGGTGATCATTTACTGAGATTTTTTCAGTGGACTTTTTGGAGGATCCTGGGAAGCTACGTTCAGCGGCTTTGTTTCATTTTCCCACATTTGTGCACTTTCACAGATATTAAACAGTTAATAAATCATCGTTATTACACATTTACACATGAAGTAACACTAAATATACAAAATAAAACAAATAACACAACTTCACTCCTCGCGTTCCCGCCAAAAAGTCCCAATTGACAGTTGTTTGTGACAGTGGCAGAGAACTGAAATATCAAAGACTAAGTTGTTCAACATCTTAGTCGTTCGCGTCCAAGAAAACTGTAAAATTTACGTAATGTTGGAAATTATGTAATGACAATTAAAAACGTCATACCCAGACTGTAAAAGTGGTTCTAATTACCATATGTCTATGAATCACGAAAACCGAACTGCTTTTTCTGTTCCTACCTAAGCTGATAGCCTTGAGAGGCTATTTCAACGTAACCTTAACTAGTAGGTGAGCTCGTGGGGCTCAAACCTGACGACGTTCCTAACACAAACCCTAACAAGAGCCGTGCTTCGCAGAATCTACCACCGGATCGGAAACGCGGCCCACTGAGAAGATCCGGCGAGAAACTCAGTGGGCTGTGTCTGTGGGTTAATTTCGAACGATGACCGGTACTTGAGGTATCTAAAAGCACCGTTAGTGGATTGGGAGGATCCGAAATGACGTGTTTACCGAACTGCAATGTTTCAATAGGCGATAGGACAATGCCTATGAGATTTAAAACAATCAGCCAAACATTTGCTTGTGAAATATTAAATGTCTTTTTTTTATTTTAATTCTATATGATATTAATAAAAAAAAACCTTTTTTTTTGTTCATTAAATACAAAGTGTGATCTCATATATGGTCAATTGCCATGTTAGAATTTCAACTATGGTTAGGTCGTTGTTAATTCTAGAAAATTAGAAATTAATTTCTACACGTATTTCTGCTTGGCATCTATCACGAAAGGATTCCATAGAAGGACAATAAAAGATTTTTTTTATTCGTTAATTGGACAGGCAAGGGGCATGAAGTCCTTACAGCATATAACAAAAGCAGCAACCGTTTTTGTTATATGTAAAATTTAACTGAAACAATATGAAGTGAAATGGTGGTAGGACCGCTTGTGAGTTCGCACGGGTAAGTACCACCGCCTTTACCTATTTCTGCCGTGAAGCAGTAATGCGTTTCGGTTCGAAGGGTGGGGCAGCCGTTGTAACTATACTGAGACCTTAGGTCTCAAGGTGGGTGGCATTTACGTTATAGATGTCTATGGGCTCCGGTAACCACTTAACACCATATTGGCTGCGGGCTCGTCCACCCATGTACGCAATAAAACAAATGAAATATTAAAGTATCAGATGAGATGAGGGGCAATACTGAAAATGTTGCAGAAAGAGATAAAATGAAATAGCCTGTAAGTAAAATGGCGGGAATTTAAATGTTATTTTAGAAAAAGTCGCGTCCCAAGTTTTTTTTTGTTATTGCTTAGATTTGTGGACGAGTTCACAGCCCACCTGGTGTTAAGTGGTTACTGGAGCCCACAGACATCTGCAACGTAAATGCACCACCCACCTTGAGATATAAGTTGTAAGGTCTCAGTATAGTTACAACGGCTTCAAGCCGAAACGCATTACTGCTTCACGGCAGAAATAGGCGCGTTGGTGGTACCTACCCGTGCGGACTCACATAAGGTCTTACCACCAGTAAAATTTCCTCACATTCGTGCACTCTCATTCGTGCTAGACAGTTAAATAGCCCACTGATTTAAAAAAAAAACGATTTCACACCTCATATTCCCGCCAAAATGTACTTTACTGGTGGTAGGACATCTTTTGAGTCCGCACGGGTAGGTCACCACCGCCCTGCTTGTTTCATCTCAAGGCGGCATTTACGTTGTAGATGTCTATGGGCTCCGCTAACCAGTTAACATCACGCGGACCGTGACCTCTAAGCAATAAAATAAAAATAAAAAGCTGGACTTTTTTGTCGTTGCTTTTTTTTTTTAAACAACAATTTAATTTTTCAAAAACGTCATAATATTAGAAGACACCATTAATAATTTTTAAATTGGACCGTTAACTTTCTCTCCACGTAACCGCGAATAGTAAAATTTAATCTGACGGTATTTTTTTTATTTATTAATTTTGATGTTTTTAATTGTCAATTTATAAACGAAACGAAATGTAAAATTTATACGAACGCTTATATTATATGTTTTTGTTGATTATAATTTATTTTTCTTTGAATAAATTTGAGATTTAAAATTAGGATTGTTTATGTTTAATAATTATGGGGTAATAAAGAATGATCAGTGTGCTTAGTGCGAGTTTTTTAACGTTTTCGATAGCGTAAAAGTTAACTCATATTTGTGTATGGAGTGGGATCGTTTGCGTACGTTTGCCGCTAGGGGCGCTGTTCCAATCATCATTATTATCCTGCCCTTCTCCCAGTTACCTGGGGTCGGCGCAACATGTTTTCTCCTTCCATACTCTTCTATCATATACCATTTCTTCGCTCACTCCCCTCTTACCCATATCGTCTTTCACGCAATCCATCTATTTCTTAGGTCTACCTCTTCCTCTATATCCTTCCACATTCATAGTTAACATTTTCTTACCAACCTCATTTTCATTTCGTCTCATCACATGTCCATACCATCCCAAAGGCGCACTTCTCAGCTTCTCTGTCACAGGTGCCACTTTCAGACTTTTTCTAACATATTCATTCCGTATTCTATCCATTCTCGTTACTCCACACATCCATCGCAACATTCGCATCTCTGCTGCATGCAATCGCCTTTCATCCGCCACTTTAGTGGTCCAACAAGCTGATCCATACAAGACGGCAGGCCTTCCAACTGCATACAAATTTGAGTTAACTTTTACGCTATCGAAAACGTTAAGAATCTCGCACTAAGCACACTGAACCGCTCTCGTGGATCTGGGCAGGTGTAAGAGGAAACTTTGAGGAATATAATGAACAAGCGACCCGCTCCGGCTCCGCTCGGGTCTTTAACAAAAAATTCAACGATATTTGACGTTGTTTTATTTTTTTAAATAAAAGAACACTTATTGCGGCATAACTTTAATAGTTAGACATATGCTGTCGCGGCACTTTTTGTAAATAATAATGTGTTCTACAAAGTCGCAGTACCTATATTATTTTATTCTATAATCAATAGTTTTCGCAGGGCACGCGATGTAATGAATATTTTTAATATTTTTTTTACACCTCGGGTTACATTATTGGACTTTTAGTAAGGATCCCTAATTTTTTTCATAAAGGATTTATAGCCTATGTCACTCGGGAATAGTGTAGCTTCCAAACAGTGAAAGAATTTTTCAAATCGATCCAGTAGTTTCAGAGTCTGTTCAATACAAACAAACAAACAAATATATAGTATAGTTTAGTATAGATAATTGCTATCTCATTCGTCCGAACTGATATCGTCGCGGCCTAAAGGATAAGACGTCCAGTGCATTCGTATCGAGCGATGCGACAGTCCTGGTGTTCGAATCCCGCAGACAACTACAAATTTTTCGAACGAGATACGCACTAGGCTTCTCGTCACGAATGACTTCCACGATGAAGGAATAACATAGTGCACCTAATAAAGATCAGAAGGAAATAATTGTCTGCTGGTGACAGGGCTTAGTTACGCTACCAATATTTCTAACGAGATACGGTAGTAGGCAGCGGCTTGGCTCTGTCCCTGGCATTGCTGAAGTCCATGGGCGACGGTAACCACTCACCATCAGGTGGGCCGTATGCTCGTCTGCCTACAAGGGCAATAAAAAAAAAACGCACTACTAGGCTTCTCGTTACGAATGACTTCCACGATGAAGGAATAACATAGTGTACCTAATAAAGAGCAGAAGGAAGTAACTGTCTGCTGGCGACAGGGCTTAGTTACGCTACCAATATTTCCAACGAGATACGCACTAGGCTCCTCGTCGTGAATGACCTCCACGATGAAGGAATAACATAGTGTACCTAATAAAGATCAGAAGGAAGTAATTGTCTGCTGGCGACAGGGCTTAGTGACGCTACCAATATTTCCAACGAGATACGCACTAGGTTCTTCGTCGTGAATGACTTCCACGAGGAAAGAATAACATAGTGTACCTTATAAAGATCAGAAGGAAGTAAATGTCTGCTGGCGACAGGACTTAGTGCTAACCCAGGCGTTTGCTTACCACCGTCCTTTTTATTACTGTCGCGTAGCTGTCATAGTGTGACTTTTAATAAACCAGGCACCCACTTAAGACCAGGTCAGTCGCGACCTCGTTCATCAATCACTACAATAAATAAGTAAAAGAATTTGCGAGAAATTCTCCGACGCTTAGCAACATCCAAACATACCTATGTTAATTTTTGTTCATAAAAAACGTTCCAAAATTTATATTACTGTTGATGTTCTAAAAGGAAAAAACGCGTTTGTGTGTCCTTGATTCCCACGTGACGTCATTGTATACCAAATATTATCGTTTATCCTGCCTAATCTTTGGTAGCCTAAGGGGCTATTTCATACGCACCGGCAGGTGAGCTCACGGGCTCAACCTGAAAAAAATAACAGTAGTCCTAGCAAGAGCAGTGCTTCGCAGAATCTACTACCGGATCGGAAACGCGACCCACTGAGGAGATCCGGCGAGAAACTCAGTGGGCTGTGTCTATGGGCTAATTCGGACGTGGAACTCTTCGTCGAAGTCGACGAGTTCAACAAGGACGGTGACAGTTGCTTGAAGAGCTTAAAAGCACCGACAGTGAATCCGGGGGATCCGACTAAACATTAACTTTTTTTTATGGCTTAGTTGGGTGGACGAGCTCACAGCCCACCTGGTGTTAAATGGTTACTGGAGCCCATAGACATCAACGACGCAAATGCGCCAACCACCTTGAGATATCAGTTCTAAGGTCTCAGTATAGTTACAACGGCCCTTCAAATCGAAAAGCATTACTGCTTCTCGGCAGAAATAGACAGGGCGGTGGTACCTACCCGTGCGGACTCACAAGACGTCCTACCACCATTAACTGTAACTATTTATTTATTTCAGCTCCAAATCTAACTCACTAAGAATCATCCAACTCTCTGAATCTGATTGGTGCTCGAGTGTTTTATTTGGATCATCTCCGAAATTATTCACAAAACATCCCCAAGACACAGGCGATTTCTGCCTGATCAAAATTATGCTACCCTACTACTGGATGTCTGATCTTCCTTACATTTTTAACTCCATCGCAAGAGTCGCTTTACAAGAGCATCACTTCCGTCCTGACTACAGTCAGTCGTCAATAGTTCTGGACTGGAATGGTCAATAGGTTGTATCATCAGTAGATCTCTTGTCCTCGTCCAATTCTGGATAAACATTCTAATATTTTTGTGCAGCATCTCATGTACAGTCATTTGCATTTCAGACTGGTTTGATCTCATTTATTTTATTGGTATTAGTCTTCTTTTTTTCAAAAAATACATATGTAGATAAATTAGATGCTTCTTGAATTATGTTGGTAATTTATTACATATCGCGTAGTGTTCTCTGTTAGTAATTATACTCATTTTCAATTATTTTTTTAAATATTATTATACAATTCATTTAGAGTAAAAAAAGTTTTATTGTACACGGATATAATATTTAAAAAAATGACATAACATTAAACACCAAAAGTAAACAGTGTGGTCTTATTGCTAAGAGCGAATTCTCCCAAAAAGCCTTCAGGTGGACAAGAATGCCGCATGTAAATATATTAAATATAATATTACTGTTAAAACATTTCATTAATTAATATCTACCTTGGTTTAATAAACCAACGATGTCTAGGAGAGTTCAGCGAACCGTGTTTTTTGTCCTATGCATATTTCTGACTTTTTGTGTTGTTTTGATGTTTTTCTGCTAACTTACTAATGCCTTGATGGGCAATTCTGCCTTCGCCATGAATGGTGACCCCCACGGGGCTCAGTACCAGACAATTTATCTAACATCTATCCTAGCAAGAGCGGTGCTTCGCTGAATCCACTACCGTATCGGAATCGCGACCCATTGAGAATATCCGGCGAGAAAGTCAGTCAGTGGGTTGCATATATGTTTTTAGTTGCAATTTTAGTGTACATTAAATCTCACTAAATCAATTCGACGGAAAATCGTTTGGTGAAAGCAGATATTACGAATACTATTCTAAATAGACTCGCGCACTTGATCCACTAGTAGATTCATTCGCGAAGCAGCTATTCTTGAATTGTTAGGTCTCCCTTGGAGGCGCTCGGGTAGCTGTTAGCAAATCCCGCCCCTTCTGGCTGAGCCCTTGCACGCCTACCTGTCCTTGTGAAACTGGAAAGGCCTACGGGCCAACAGTCATCCCTCAATCATAAAAAGATTGGCCGCTTGCGACGCTTCATAATGCTATCCACAAACGAATGGTGGAGTTACGCCCTTTGATATTGTTTTTATCTCGTTTATTGTATTGATGAAACTAGGCTATGGCTGACCGGGTATCAAGTGGACACCGGAGCTTATATACAGCATAACGCAATACGTCCTACCTCCAGCAGGCAATAACAGTTATAATAAACGTTCTTTTGAAAAACCATTTAGAGGTGTTGTAGATCCCAAGAAAGGTGCCTCTAATATGTTCTTTTTTATTGCCCTTGTAGACAGACTAATGTACAGCCTACTTGATGGGTGGTTACCGTCGCCCATGGACCACAGCAATGCCAGGGGCAGAGCCAAAACGCTGCCTACCCAAAAACAGTGTACTACTGCCAAGAAACAGCCGTTTTGGTTCGCAGGGTAGAAACTCCTACTATTACTACTGAGACACCGGCCTCATGTCTCAAGATCAGGATATAACTAGCGTCCATCCAGTTAATGACCTGAAAAATATTCGAAGATTATTATAGTTTGATGAATGACGAAACTGGATCTCAAACGAGTCAAGTCCGTGAGAGGCATTTGAACATTATCTATATCCCAAGAAATGGCGGTTTTTTTTTTCCACATCTCCAATTCTAATCTAACATTATTAGTTATACATAATGGTATGTGAATCCTAAAAAGTCTAGGTATTAAAATCGGTCGTTAGAATTCAGGGTTGTCGAAGCTTTGTTTTTTTGTTTTTATTTATTTAATTCATGCTGATGTAGGGGGCGTTAAAGTTTCAGTTATGTTTTTATTAGTTTGGTATGTATTTCTGTTTGTTTGTGTTTAATAAATATTTTTTATCGTATTTTTATCGTAATTTCCATTCACATTAAGGACAGACGCCAACAATACAATTAATATTTAAATTTCGCTCTAATATCCTGGTTCGGTGTCAACGTAAAATAAGACGAAATTAATTGGTAATTGGGTTTGTTATTGAAGTGTATTTTTTTAGACATTAAGCTACATAATGTTTGTTTATGTTCTGCCGTAAACTCTATTGGCTGTTCTAGATAAAATGTATCGTATTTTCTGTTATTTTCAATAGTTTTAAGTAGTGACCATTATATTAGAATAGACCATGTAAATGTGTGGTACAAGCACTGAGCTTTGGGCTGTAGAACTTCTCCCGTACTGCCAACCCTAATCAATTTCGACCACTGTCAATCAATTATGCAGTCAGGTTTTTTCCCTCGGCAAACGACAGTCCGATATTCGAGTTCCGCCGTTTCCTGTGCCTAATTAAAAAAAAAAAAAAAACTCAAAAAAAAATTACATGTCTTGTTTGATTTACATAAATCTGACACTCACACATGTGCGCGCGCTCATGAGTGATGTGGGTAAATTAGCCAGTGTTCAATGTGGAATTTCCGAATCATAAATTAGAAGCTGTAAGCCTATTATCTGGTAGATTTTTTTTATTGCTTAGATGTGTGGACGAGCTCACAGCCCACCTGGTGTTAAGTGGTTACTGGAGCCCATAGACATCTACAACGTAGACGCGCCACCCACCTTGAGATACAAGTTCAAACCGAAACTCATTACTGCTTCACGGCAGAAATAGGCAGGGCGGTAGTACCTCTCTATCCGCGCGGACTCACAAGTGGTCCTACCAACAGTAATTACGCAAATTATAATTTTGCGGGTTTGATTTTTATTACACGATGTTATTCCTTCATCGTGGAAGTCAATCGTGAACATTTGTTGAGTACGTATTTTATTAGAAAAATTGGTAGCCGCCTGCGGGATTCGAACACCGGTGCATCGCTTCAACACGAATGCACCGGACGTCTTATCCTTTAGGCCACGACGACTTCATATTTTATCTTCTCGACGGTTTGATGGTCCCGCTAGATTTCGCGGCGAATCTCCTGAGCGAATCGGCTTTTGATCTAGCAGTGGATGCACTTGTGACGCAGCTGTCCTTCAGCCTTAGAAGGGCTCGAGTAGTCGTCAATCAAAGACCTTTACTGGTGGTAGGACGTCTTGTGAGTCCGCGCGGGTAGGTACCACCGCCCTGCCCATTTCAGCCGTGAAGCAGTAATGCGGCCATTAATGTCCAATAATGTTGTCCGTAGTCCAGTAATGACCATTGTTTTTCTCAATTTTTACACGTTCAGATGTTTCTTTTATGATTGTAATAATAAACACTTTTCAACTGGTGGTAGGACGTCTTGTGAGTCCGCACGGGTAGGTACCACCATCCTGCCTATTTCTGCCGTCAAGCAGCAATGCGTTTCGGTTTGGAGGATGGGGCAGCCGTTGTAAATATACTGAGACCTTAGAACTCATATGTCAAGGTGGGGATGCGGCATTTACGTTATAGATGTCTATGGGCTCCGGTAACCACTTAACACCAGGTGGGCTGTGAAAAAAAGCCCCTAAAACCACTAGTAACCCCTCCATCCCAAGAAAACGGGCTTGGTGCATTATGACTGCGATACCATAAGATTCGGATTCGATTTAAGGTCGGATTCAGATTATATGTCCCAATTATTAAATATTAGATATGTTAAGTAAATTCAGCTTAAGTTAAGTAATTAAGTTTTTTTTTTGTTATTTGTTTGTTATTTAGAAAGAACGAACCACGCTGCAAATTCTCGAAATATCCTCGAAATGAGGTTTAAAAATTTTTAAAGTGATTTAGTAACAACTATATACAAACTTTCACATTTTTAATATAATATTAATATATAGAAGATTAATGCTTTTTTTTTGACTTATGTTTCTGGTCACCTATAACTGCAGAAGAAAATATTCGCCTTGATTTGAGTTTTTAAATGTGTTTTTTTTTCGTTTCTTGTGCTTTTAGTGCTGAGCTCAAAGTTTGGTAAAGGATTTTTGAAAAAAGGTACCTTATAAAAAAGTTGGCTAAAAAAAATATCCAATACTCGTTTGCCTACTTGGGCAATAAAAAAAAAAAAAAAAAACATATACCTTTAAAACTGGTCCGCACGGGTAGGTACCACCACCACGCCTATTTCTGCCGTGAAGCAGTAATCCGTTTCGGCTTGAAGGGTGGGGCAGCCGTTGTAACTGTAATGAGACCTCAGAACTTATATCTCAAGGTGTTGTAAATGTCTAAGGGCTTCAGTAACCACATAACACCAGGTGGGCTGTGAGCTCGTCCACCCATCTAAGCGATAAGTTGTGTGCATCTAAGCAATGAGTTCAACGAGTACGGTTACCGGAGTCCCTAACCCTGCTCCTAGTATTAGCCTTGAGAGGCTATTTCAGCTTTACCCTAATGTGTAGGTGAGCTCACGGGGCTCAAACCGGAGTGTTGCTAACACTGGCCCCAGCAAGAGCAGTGCTTCGCAGAATCTACCACCGGATCGGAACGCGACCCACTGAGATGATCCGGCGACAAACTCAGTGGGCTGTGTCTGTGGGTTAATTCGCTCGTCGAGACCTTCGTTGCAAGCGACGGGTTCGACGAGGACGGTTAATGGATCGGGAGGATCCGCAATGACGTGTTTTGGGCGACGTCGACAAAAATTCAACATGTGTGTTATCATTGCACGTCGCATTAAATTAGAATTTGAAACCACACGCATAAAAATCTGGTGCAGTAGTGTTCTTTATAAAATCGCTTCGTGTGAAACTCGATCGAACGCCGCGTCGCCAGATCTTCTGCTAAAGCAGGCAATAAAAAAGAGTTTATATAAAATCGAACGCAGCATTTATATAAAGACTATAAACGTTTAACCGGAGGTTACGTTTTGTTTATTTAGATATATTAATGCATACGAGAGATTTCTTTTCGGTAACTGACCGAGCCGAAATCGTGTCTAGATCGTTCGCTTTAGTTTCCGCCTAGCGGAGGCGGCACGTGTAACTTTCGGTGAAATAGCCCAGTTTAGATTTCGTTGTTTGTTGGATGCATCAAATATACATATACGTGCATAACTAGATAGATGACTTTCGTATTATTTTTAATGGTTACACGTGTATTCAGTTTGAAAGGTGACCGGTGACCCGGTTTCGGGTTACCATTTTCATAGATCTTCTGTGACCGCGGTTCGTTCGTGTCACAATACGTCTTTTCTTTAAATAGCTTCTCTAATATACCGAATATAAATAATAAATAAATAAATATTTACTAACAGTCACGCCACGTTAACTGGTCCCGTGATAAGTTCGTAAAGAACTTGTGTTACAGGTACCAGATAACGGAAATAAATATAAGATTTTTATTATACACATACACATATTTAATATACATCCATAACCCTGGAAAAGACATTTATGTTTATCATACAAATATCTTCCCTTGGCGGGATTCGAACCCGCGACCCCCTTGTGTATTGACCATGTCACTTACCACTACACCAGACGGCCGTTATCTGTATACCGAAATGTATATGTATCTGTAATACCGAAAATCTGTACTTAATTTTTACTTGTCTTCTTGTAAGTCCGCACGGGAAGGTGCCTGCCTATTTCGACCACGATGCAGTAATGCCTTTCGGTTTGAAGGGTGAGGCAGCCGTTGTATTATAAAACTGAGACTTGGAACTCGTCTCAAAGTGAGCGGCGGAATTTACGTTGTTAATAATGTCTATAGGCTCCGGTAACCATTTAACATCAAGTGGGCCGGTCTGTGAGTTATTTCACCTGTCTAAGCAATAAATAAAAATAGACATATCTCTAGCCCACTGAGATTCTTGCCGGATTTTGCGTCAGTGGGTCGCGATTTCGACCCGATGGTAAATTCAGCGAAGCACTGCTCTTGCTAGGGCTTTTGTTAGCAAATTCTCTCAGGTTGAGCCCGTGGACTCGCTTACCCGTCCGGGCGTAGCTGAAATAGCCTCAAAGGCTACCAGGGAATAAGTAGGGAAAAAACATCACACTAACAAGCTGATTAAAGGTGTCAGGGTCCTAAAAGTCTTAATAGTTGCGCGTTTTTCGGTACCTGTCAAACTTTTTCGGGTTTGGTCTCTGTAAGGGTATCGTCAGGTAGGGGTATATTCTGTTTGGATTTGATTCGCATTCTCCGTGTAGATAAGTCAGTAATAATTAACAATCCCAAGCGAACTTTCGTAATTGAAACAGAGCTTACTAAACTTGGTTAGCAGACAGGCAGGCCTTGGCTTTCTTTCAAAACGTCGGACCTAAAAAAAAACCGATAGCCGATAATAAATTTAAATTAATTCAAGCGAAATGTATAAGTTAAAATGAAATTTCGCCAACTTTTTTTTTTTTTTTTCTCAAAGGAAATGCTATTTTGTAATAATGTGTGTCAATAAAGCGTATCCTCGCGGTGTGTCCACTTTTACTTTCGTTTGCACGTGGAAAGAAGCATTGAACTCGGTCAAATCGAAATCCGCACATATATGAATAAATTTTTTGAATACACATACATTACGTTATTTTGACTATCAATGGACTGAGTGCACGTCGGCCTTTCGACTGGTATGGTTTTATTTTAACTCGTTTTTTTTCTCTTTCTTGGTTTTTTTTTCTTTTTTCTTTTGGAACTGCGTTTTTTTTTTTTAATTGTCTCCTACTTTGATATCGTCTTAGGCTCGGTTCATTGGCTCGTCGGATCGGGTCTTGCTTCTGACAGAGGTCGCGGTTTTTAGGGTGACGCTGATCTTTAATCTACATTGCTGCATCGTTTTTCATTGCGGGCTCGTATTTAGGGGCGGCGTACCCAACGTGCTTTTTAAATGTTCTTAATAAATGGTCACGTATTTATTTTAATATTTTGCGGTTTTAGCAACGGCTTGGCTCTGTCCCCGGCATTGCTGATGTCCACGGGCGATGGAAACCACTCACCGTTTGGTGGGCCGTATTCTCGTCGTCATGTGTTTCGTCGTTTTCGTGGTGACTAAAGTTCTACTTGCGTTTCATTTGAAAATAAACTAAAAAATATGAAGAAATTATTTTTCTTGAAATTAAGAGGGTAGTCAGCTCAGTATTCAAATGTCGACGGTACCGCGTAACCATTTACTGCGAAGACTATATTTTATGTTAAAGTATTCAAAAAGTCGGAAATAATGTTATTAAGAATTTATTCTGAAGTAATGAAAATAGTAAAAGTGCGATTAAATCGTAAAAACAGTTTAAATTCTGGCTTAGTGTCTCCACGTGGTAGGACGTCTTGTGAGTCCGTACGGGTAGGTACCACCACCCTGCCTATTTCTGCCGTGAAGCAGTAATGCGTTTCGGTTTGAAGGGCGGGGTAGCCGTTGTACTGTAAAAACTGAAACCATAGAACTCATGTCTCGAAGTAAGTGGCGGCATTTACATTGTAGGTATCTATGGGCTCCGGTAACCACTTAATACCAGGTGGGCCGTGAGCTCGTCCACCCTTCTAAGCAAAGACGGGTCCACCTGCCCACCTGGTGTTAAGTGGTTACTGGAGCCCATAATCATCTACAACGTATATGCGCCACCCACCTATATAAGTTCTAAGGTATAGTTACAACGGCTGCACCGCCCTTCGAACCGAAACTCATTACTGCTTCACGGCAGAAATAGGCGGCGTAGTGTGGTACCTGCCCGTGCGGACTCACAAGAGGTCCTACCACCAGTAAAAAGTTACATTAATATTCACACGATATTAACCGAAGCATTTTCCAATGCATGTTACGTTACCGCACAACTATTTGCCTGCTTTTGCTGACCAAGTTGTATGCCTGCATAGATACCTGGCGGCTTTAGTCTAGTACACGTCGCGGTGTGAGCGACAACATTCAAAGCACCGATTCTATGATTGATTCCTTCTACCGGGCTAAGTTTGTAAACGGTTTTTTTTTTTTTTTTATAACCTATCGTCTAGTTGAGATATGTGATCTAGTGCCATTAGAAGTGCATTGACATCATTATTGCCGCGGCCCACGGCTGTGTTTTAATGCCTGACGAAAGCGATTACTGATCCAGCCGAAGCAAGCAAATTAATTATATGGTTGGTAAATATTTTGAATTCTTTTATTTTTAATATTTTAAATCGTCGACCAAAATTCTGGTGTCGTGTTTCGGTCGAACATTAATTATGCTCGCAAAATATAGATAACATTTCGGAGGAATATTTTATATTATTATTTATCTATCTATACTAATAATATAATATATGAATCTACAGTGGTTTTTACGGATGTTCCGTTATAACTACTGAACCGTGCATCCGATTGACTATGAAACTTGGTTTTTATGTAGAAAAATACATGTACTTAATGGTTAGGATAATATTTATATGAGTGTTGGACTCCCTAATAATAATGACAATAAATAATAATGTTAATGTTAATAAAAGCAAATATTTGTTTTGCGTTTAATTCGTGAATCAAAATGATTAAATTTGAATTGGTTCACGTATGCTCTCGGTTGGGTTGTCCGTTTCGTTCAGAGGACCCGACCGCTGACGATCAGCTGTCGCCTCTGACATCGACAGTGTCAATAGACACAATTAAAACCACTTTTACGGCTTAATCTAGCTTTTTAACCGACTTCAAAAAAGGAGGAGGTTCTCAATTCGTCTATATGTTTGTTTTTTTTTATGTTTGTTACCTCATATCTTTTGACTGGGTGAGAGTGTTAACAATGAATGTGGAAGGATTTAGAGGAAGAGGTAGACCTAAGAAGAAATGGATGGATTGTGTGAAAGACGATATGGGTAGGAGGGGAGTGAGCGAAAAAATGGTATATGATAGAAGAGTATGGAAGGAGAAAACATGTTGCGCCGACCCCAGGTGACTGGGAGAAGAGCAGGATAATGATGATGATGAATGATGAACTTTTGACTTGGTGAATCGATTTTGGTGATTTTTTTTTATTAGAAAGCTGACGCTTCTCGTTTGGTCCCATTTCTATTCCGTTTAGTCCTCTAAGTGGGTCGCGTTTCCGATCCGGCGGTAGTTTCTGCGAAGCACTGCTCTTGATAGGGCCAGTGTTAGCGACGTCCTCAGGTTTGAGCCCCGTGAGCTCACCTACTAGTTTTGTGAATCTAGTGTAACCCAGTGTTAGTCCAGTTCTGATACTGGTATCCATGAGTAAACCCATAAAAGTCTTAAATTTCCATTAAGTACTTGCGCGACAAATAGATGAATAATTCAATAACTCAATATGACGCCAACCGATTCCGATGATTATTATTTTTAGTGTATATTCATTTGTTTTGGAATATTTTATTTTCTATTTGAAATCGGTTTTTGTTAAAGCATGTCTATATACAATTATATTGTCGGCAGCATATTATTATCACGTTTTACACATATTAGATTTTTTTTTATTGATATGCTGCAACTTTCGGTACCGCAATCAGCTCGCTGATTTATCTATTCGTCCATTGATATACTGTACTTTTTTTTTCCTACCTATGCTGATAGCCTTGAGAGGCTATTTCAGCTTCACCCTAACGTTTGTAGGTGAGCTCACGGGGCTCAACCGGAGAGTTGCTAACACTGACCCTAGCAAGAGCCGTGCTTCGCAGAATCTACCACCGGATCGGAAACGCGACCCACTGAGAAGATCCGGCGAGAAACTCAGTGAGTTGTGTCTGTTGGCTAATTCCCTCGTCGAGTCCTTCGCCGCAAGCGACGGGTTCGACGAGGACGGTGACCGGTGCTTGTGGTGCCTAAAAGCACCGTTAATGGATCAGGAGGATCCGTAATGACGTGCTTTGGGCGACGTCGACGATTTACCATTCGGTCTACGGGGTCGGGTATGTAGTTTCCAGCGGCTACGATGAGAGGGCGCAGATACTGTACGATGATGACAGTGCTCTTAATAAATATGTTTGAAATCGAAAATTGTAGATAATGAAGCGTGTTTGGAAATATTTATTTAAACGCTGTCTTCGGAAATGAAAAGGCTCCTTCCGCAAAAGTACCACGTCCTCGTATGTTTTTTTATTGCTTAGATGGATGGACGAGCTAACAGCCCACCTGGTGTTAAGTGGTGACTGGAGCCTATAGACATCTACAACGTAAATGCGCCACTTACCTTGACATTTTTATAAGTTTGAAGGTCTCAAGTATAGTTACAACGGCTGCCGCATCCTTCAAACCGAAACGCATTACTGCTTTACGGTAGAAATAGGCAGGGTGGTGGTACCTACTCGTGCGGATTCACAAGAGGTCCTACCACCAGTAAATATAAAGAACGCTTCTTGTGGTTTTTCTCCTTCTAGACTTAAGTCGACCTATACAACTCTGAAGGTATTAAACACTTTGAGTGCATCAGCGGATTGGTCGCTGCTGTCAAATTGCTTGTTTATTGTTGTTAAGTCACCCTTAACTGTACTTCAGGTGCAGGAGATGAAGACTTTACATGGATTACTTACATCATCATAACGTAAGACGTCAATCACCTCGAAACTTCCTCGACCTCGACTCAATTGAGGTTACGTTAATGATCACGTCGAGAAATCTCCGAAATCTGTATTCATGGATAATTTTAACTAAGTTTTGTCGTGAGGCTATATTATAACGTGCACCGAGGTTGATGATTTAAATCCATCCCGCTGAGTTTCTCGCCGGATCTTCTCAGCGGGTCGCGATTCCGATCCGGTAGTAGATTCATTCGCGAAGCAGCTGCCCTTGAGTTGTTAGGTCTCCTTTAGAGGCGTTTGGGCAGCTATTAGCAAATTCCACCTTGCCTGGCTGAGCCTTTGCTCTTCCACCTGTCCTGGTAAAACTGGAGAAGCCTACAAGCCACCAGTAAAACTTCAATAATAATAATTAAAAAAAAATTAAATCTAACATTAAGTTCATCATGACATTACTATTAGTTCTGGAATAAACAGATTTAATTCTGTATTTAGGAAGCTTAATGACGCAGGGAAGATCTTCCACCGAGCGGGTGATATTGCTCGGTAGACCGACGGTCTGAATGTTGATGTTCAAAACTTGTATATATGCAAGCTTATCATGAAAAGTCGGTAGAGAAATTCAGGCGTCTGTCAAATATCTTGTGTTCTATGATGACTACCCGCCACATACTCATAGCTAATAATTATAGCTACAATTCATTTATTAACGTATGCTTTTTCTATTATTATTTTTTCCTACCTATGCTGATAGCCTTGAGAGGCTATGTCAGCTTCACCCTAACGTGTAGGTGAGCTCACGGGGCTTAAACCGGAGTGTTGCTAACACTGGCCCTAGCAAGAGCAGTGCTTCGCAGAATCTAACACCGGACCGGAAACGCGACCCACTGAGAAGAACCGGCGAGAAACTCAGTGGGCTGTGTCTGTGGGCTAATTTGCTCGTACCCAACACGGAAAAACATGGCAAGGGGTCTACGACACAAAAAAAGTTTGAGGAACTCTGCACTAACTGGTTTTTTTTTTTTTTGTCGTCGATGAGAATCGAAGTCAGAGTCTGGCCTTTTGCTGGTACGCATTTGTTGATGACAATATGCGAACAATTGAACGTTTTTAAACATTAATGATTCAACTCACATGAGCTTCGAACGATGGCCAATTGTAATCGAGAGCGTGTCTTACAATAGGGTTGCTACGCGTTCGAACCCCGACAGGGTTGTCGGAATGTGAGAAAGCAAAAACTGTCTGGATGTTGCGCAATTGACAGAATCGACCCAGATAATTTGGTTTTAATCGTAACCTAGATATTTTATTCATAATATGTTCCGAATTTCTAAATATGCCGGATTAATCTAACGGCCACAGATTAACTGCTATAGAAATCTAATTGAAGCAGAAAATCTTTAATTTCCTAATTGAATATTTATTGATTTAAATATTTTGGATTAAATAAAAAGTTTTCAATGCGAATTTAATGAATATAAATCTGGTAGGTTCTTTCTTTAGAAGTCGACCCCTGTTCTTCTTTTTCTGTCAAGACATCCCCTCAATATTTACCTGACAACCCTGACTTCAAGCCAGAACCGTACCATGTCTATTATATACATCGGTCACACATTGTTTGAATAATTTGAGTTTTTATCAACCTAAGTAAATGGCCATTTGATATCTACGGTTTGCTTAGAATCAATAATCCTCATCGAAGGCATAAGCCGATATTTTTTTATTGCTCTTGTAGGCAGATGAGCGTATGGCCTACTTGTGGGTGAGTGAAATGTCGAGAGAGAGAGTAACAGAGATAGAGAGAGAGAGAGAAAGAGAGAATAGACTTTATTGCACACTAAAAACACAATTTACATTCAAAACCAGTCAACAAATCGATACCTTTGTACAATAGGCGGTCTTATCCCTAAAAGCGATCTCTTCCAGACAACCGTTTAATTTACAGAAATTTTGGAAAATATAAAGATATAGCGGGTAGGTATGTTGCAGTGTACTTTTTTAAGATTTAAGGATTACTGGTGGCACGGAGACCTATCCAGTTTCACCAGGACAGGTGGGCGAGCAAAGGCTCAGCCAGGAGGGATGGGATTTGCAAACAGCTACCCAACAACTCAAGAGCAGCTGCTTGGCGAATGAATCTACTATCGGATCGGAATCGCGACCCGCTGAGAAGATCCGGCGAGAAACTCAGCGGGCTGATGCAAGGGTTAGGTGCGGTGTACTATTGGCAATACATTGTTATAGACTAGCGTCCCGCCCCCGCTTCGCTTAGGGAACTGTAATTTATTATTGATTTCTCAACTATTTAATGGATGTTATTATACATATAAACCTTCCTCTTCAATCACTCTATCTATTAAAAAAAACCGCATCAAAATCCGTTGCGTAGTTTTAAAGATTTAAGCATACATAGGGATATAGGGACAGAGAAAGCGACTTTATTTTATACTATATAGTATAAAATAAAGTCGCTTTTAAAATTATAAATTGCGTAATTACTGGTGGTAGGACCTCTTGTGAGTCCGCACGGGTAGGTACCACCGCCCCGCCTATTTCTGCCGTGAAGCAGTAATGCGTTTCGGTTTGAAGGGTGGGGCAGCCGTTGTGACTATACTGAGATCTTAGAAATTATATCTCAAGGTGTGTGGCGCATTTACGTTGTAGATGTCTATGGGCTCGAGTAACCACTTAGCATCAGGTGAGCTGTGAGCTCGTCCACACACATAAGCAATAAATAAAAAAAGTAGTGATATAGGGAATGTTCTGGAGTGAGTTCGTGCATTTAGGACGAACCTCGTTTGGTATCAGCGGCCGACTCTGCTGCTCTAGTGGCCGGTGCTTCTAAACGACAGATAACGGGTCGATTCTCGTAACATTCCGATTATTGTAATTACGTACGTACACGGAGCCTCGTCGCATAGCTAGCTGAATGCAATTTATTTTAGAATTTAAGAGCGTGCTTCGGCTATAAAATTTTATGAACGTCGCCAATACGATGGCGGGATTAGATGGCAAGGTTGTTTTTTTAGGTCCTAACAAAAAAAACATATATCCAAATCGGATTTACATTCAGTTACATCGCTGTCTCGAAGAATATAATCGGCGTTCGAGTCTCGTTGTCATCTTGAATTATAACAAACTAGCTGTACCCGTCCGCTTTGCTGGGCGTTTAAAATTAACATTATTATTCCTCACCCCCACAAAGATTCTCATCATTAACGCCCCCGCGACCGGTGTAGGGAGTCCAACACTCATATAAATTAGGCTATCCATTAAGTATACTAATAAGATATTACTGGTGGTAGGACGTCTTGTGAGTCCGCGCGGGTGGGTACCACCGCCCTGCCTATTTCTGCCGTGAAGCAGTAATGCGTTTTGAAGGGTGGGGCAGCCGTTGTGACTATACTGTGTGACCTTAAAACAAGGTGTGTGGCGCATTTACGTTGTAAATGTCTATGCGCTCCAGTAACGACTTAACACCAGGTGGGCTGTGAGCTCGTCCACGCATCTAAGCAATAAATAAAAAAAAGATTACCACGATTCTGGATATTTTTATGCGGGAGACCCGGTTATTTTTTCTATTCGATTTCAGTTATAATTTTCAAAGCGTTCAATCAACATTTGCGAAATCTATTGGTTACTAGCTGACCCGGCATACTTCGCAGTGCCTCAATCGATAAATAAAAGACCTAAACTTTTGTATAAAATAAGCTTAAAACAAACCAAAGAATCCGTCCGACGGGGGACACATCAAAGGAAAAACAAAATTGTTATATTTATTTAATTCCGAGCATTTATCATATTTATCTACCTTTTAAACCTTCTCTGGACTTCCACAAATAATTCAAGACCAAAATTAGCCAAATCGGTCCAGCCGTTCTCGAGTTTTAGCGAGACTAACGACCAGCAATTTATTTTTACTAGAGGTCCCGCAGTAGTCGAAATTCGACTATAATTAATTGGAATTGTAAGTTTGTACACTATTATGATTGTATTTTATACTTCTATAATCACAAATTTCGCCAAGACTACCCTATAGAAAAATATTAATAAAGACGAACAATATTTAATCTATTCTCAATTTGACAACAGACGTCAAGAACAAAAGTTTGACAATAAATAGTATGCATGCGTGTGTGCGTCAAATACATGGTATGTAGTGTGTGTAATGTTTTCTTTATTGATTTATTGTATCTTTTATGCATTATTTAAAATAAATTAGCATTGTGCACTTCTTCCCTATATTCTCTATAAGTGTGGAAAATTTCATACTCCTCCCTCCGCGCAATTTTCGTAAAAAGGGATACAAAGTTTTTGCTTCACGTATTAATATATAGATATTGTATATAGATTTTTTCTATTCGATTTTAGCTATAATTTTCAACATTTGCGAAAACTATTCACTACAGTAACCCGCTTGGAGTGCCGGGCGCTAAGAGCTCCTAAAATAAATAGGAATATATGTATAAATTGATTTTTGTCGTCGCTTTCTGTAAATCATAAACAAGCTTGAGGCAAATCGAATACGGAATTTCTTAATTTCTAATTCTAACTGCCCATTAACACTGACAGAAAAACAGTCATTTTAACTAAGTGAGATCGGGTTTTTATTTTTTAAATATTTATTCTAAACATATTTAAATAAATCTACACTGAATATTATAAAGCTGAAGAGTTTGTTTGTTTGAACGCGCTAATCTCAGGAACTACTGGTCCGGTTTTAAAAATTCTTTCAGTGTTTAGATAGCCCATTTATTGAGGAAGGCTATATGATTCGTCTATTATCAAAGGTGGCAATCTGTGCATTTAGACAAAAAAATGTTATTGATTTGAATATAATCGTCTCCTTCAAAGAATACGGTTCAAAACCGGCATTAAATAAAGGTTAATACTTAACCTGTTATTTATCTAAGATGTCGTTCAAAAGAGTTTTGTGACTGCCAATGGAATACAAAGTCAATAATTCGTTTTTCTGATTTACCAATAATTGTCCAAAAGTCACATTGCCGGCTTTGATAATAGTCGACTCATATAACGTCACGCTAAGACCAATACAAGCGGAGCACCAATAAAAGATCTAAAAAAAAAGTCCGCGACAGCATGTCCTATATGTTAAGGTTGACTCACTATAACGTTTTTTATGTTAACCCTAATCTGTTCTAAAAAATAAAGCATTATTTGTGAACTATTCCACGCGGACGAAGTCGCGGGCAAAATCTAGTATCTCTATATATAAGTTTAATCGCATGTAAATATATACATTTAGTGCAATATATGTTAATTTTTGTGTTTGTGTGTGTTTTTATTTTATTTGTATCGATACATTGAATCGATATTTCTTGATAGAGCTTCCACAGACCGTATCGATCTCGCTCGAGCGAAACAACATCCCTACGTTCTAGTAGATGTTTATTGCTAACGTCTATTGCTACTTATGCATATGCATATGTATGTATTTATGTATACGCGTCGACGCATACCGGCCTCAAAATGTTAAAAGAACAGGTTATCTTAATACTAGTGATATTATTAAATTTTACATTCGAGCTAAGAGCACATTTGGACTCGGTAACAGAGAAAAATAATAAAACTAGAATCGCGTCTAGAATTAACTGGTATCCGCGAAAATGTCTCTTGGCTTTTAGTCCCATTTTATCTATATATATTAATACGTGAAGCAAAAACTTTGTATCCCTTTTTACGAAAATTGCGAGGACGGAGGACTATGAAATTTTCCACACTTATAGAGAATATAGAGAAGAAGTGCACAATTCTAATATTTTTTTTTAAATAATGCATAAAAGATACATTAAATCAATAAAGAAAACATTACACACACTACATACCGTGTATTTGAAGCACACACGCATGCATACTATTTATTGTCAAACTTTTGTTCTTGACGTCTGTTGTCAAATTGAGATTAAATATTGTTTGTCTTTATTAATATTTTTTTATAGTGTAGCCTTGGCGAAATTTGTGATTATAGAAGTTTAAAATACAATCATAATAGTGTACAAACTTACTATTCCAATTAATTATAGTCGAATTCCGACTACTGCGGGACCTCTAGTAAAAATAAATTGCTGTTCGTTAGTCTCGCTAAAACTCGAGAACGGCTTGACCGATTTGGCTAATTTTGGTCTTGAATTATTTGTGGAAGTCCAGAGAAGGTTTAAAAGGTAGATAAATATGTAATCATAATAGTGTACAAACTTACAAATCCAATTAATTATAGTCGAATTTCGACTACTGCGGGACCTCTAGTATTAGTGAATGAATGAATGATTTATTTTATTTCAGACAACAATAAGTCCAAATGTGTACATAGTATCATTGAGACATTCTCAAAATTAACAGAACCAATCAAATAAAAAAGATACATTTATTAAAAGTACTTACTTCGAACCAACCATTATTATTATTATTATTACTGGTGGTAGGACCTCTTGTGAGTCCGCACGGGTAGGTACCACCGCCCCGCTTATTTCTGCCGTGAAGCAGTAATGCGTTTCGGTACAATGGTTCAAGTACCGACAGTCATAACGGTCTGTTAATGCCTTCAGTGCCTGTTAATTAATACGATTTTAAGGATACATACCCTTGTGATTATTTGAAAATGTAATCTATACAATAAGTTATAGATTAATTTGATGATAGTAATATGATATTCTATTGCATATATATATATATATATATCTGTGTACAGTCATAATACAGCGTATTAATATAACACCCATTGTAAACCACATCACATTGTCAATTAATTCAAATTCGACCTTAATCCTGATTAACTTTTAGATTCATTTTAATTATTAGATATATATTTTTTTTCTTTATAGGTCTATTGAAAAAGTGTCTGTTTTAAAAAAAAACACGACAATACTAAAGTTCGTCAATATGTGCTAAACAAAAAAATCTGTTTAAAAACTTAAGAGAGAAAGTTGCCTTAACAGTTCTGTCATTGTCTGTCTGTCATTGACAAATGCCAAAATGTTATTATGTTAACAAGGCTACAATAAGGAGAGCCATCTCAGTGTGTTAAAAAGTGTCCACTCCAAGGAAGCCAATTAAAGTGGCGCCACAGTAGTAAGTGGAAAGATTTAAAAAACAGCGCCTAAAACTAACACAATTCACATCAGCTCAGCACATTTCACTCTACTTAAAACTATATTCATCGTTATTTCGGTGAGTCTTTCAGCAATAACTTGTTTTTTTTTATTCCTACCTAAGCTGATAGCCTTAAGAAGCTATATCAGCGTCGCCTTAACTAGTAGGTGAGCTCACGGGGCTCAAACCTGATGACGTTGCTAACACGTACCCTAGCAAGAGCCGTGCTTCGCAGAATCTACCACCGGATCGGAAACGCGACCCATTGAGAAGATCCGGCGAGAAACTCAGTGGGCTGAGTCTGTGGGTTAATTTACTCGTCGAGCCATTCGTCGCAAGTGACGGGTTCGACGAGAACGATGACCGGATAACTTGCTGTTTACAGGCGGACTCTTTTTCAACTTGTCCCCTATACAAGATAATACTCCATGCCTGCTTCCTCCATATATCAAAAAATGGCACTAAAACTGTTCACCTAACTGACCATCCGAAGGTGTGGCGATGGACAGCTAGAAATGTCTCTTGCTAACAACATTCGAAAAATCATGTGGGCAGTGGTGATACAAAAATAAATATTGAACCGATCTATGTTTGAATAAATATTATACATGGATGATTTTAGATTCGCCACCCGCTGTTTTCTGGTCCGACAGTATGCTCATAGAATTCCACCGCCTTGTCTAATTGGTTCGTTAGCCTGCCAGCCCACGTCTTAGTTAAATGTCAAATAAATATGAAAAAATAATAATAATGATATAATAACCAAATCGTTATGTGAATTATAAGAAATTAAAACATTTGGAAAATACAGTTTAAAATTTGGCTTCGAGAATGTTCGAATCGAGATGGGTTGAGCTTAAATTAGTTTCTAATAGTTGTTATTTAAGTCATAGCTAAATATCATAAGGTCAACGAAAGGCATCCTGTTGTTATACTGTCATCAGAATTATAAATGTCGAAATTAATAATCTATATATTAATACGTGAAGCAAAAACGTTGTATCCCTTTTTACGAAAATTGCGCGGACGGAGGAGTATGAAATTTCCCACACTTATAGAGAATATAGAGAAGGAGTGCAGAATGATAATTTTTTTTTAAATTATGCATTAATAATACCTGCCGAGTTTGTTTCGCCGGTTCTTCTCAGGACTGTGGCTTTTTTTGGAACCGGTGGTAGAGTTAACATTTTCTTTTATATTTTGACATTCAACAAGTGTGTTTTTGATGACATCCAAGTTGAAATAAATGATTTTGAATTTTGACTTTTTGAATTAAATCAATAACAAAAAAACATTACACACACTACCATGTATTTGACACACACATAATATAACTCTTAGTTTATTGTCAAACTTTTGTTATTGCCTAAAGTCTATGGTCAAAATGAGAATAGGTTAATATTGTTTATCTTTAATATTATTTGTCTACAGTGTAGTCTTGGCGAAATCTGTGATTAATGACGTATAATAAATAGTCTTTGACAATAGAACCTTAATAATGTTCAAATATATAATTTCAATGAATTAAAATCAAATTTCGACTACTGCGGGACCACTAGTACTAGTCTAAATTAATGTTTGTATGTTTCGATATTTTTTTATTTCATCCCAAGGAAATGGCTAAAAAAAATTTTTTTATTTTTATTTCGCGCTAAGCTATCAAATCGTGGCGCATGAGATGACGCGGACAACGCCCAACTTCTTTTTCCAACTCTTCAGGAATAGCGGTAGGTAGCTGCTTAGCTGTGCCCCTGGTACTACCGACGTCCCTGAGAGACGGTGTCCACTCATCATCAGCTAGGGCCTATGCTCGTCTACCTAATAATGACAACCGCAAAATACTTTTTTCGCACCTTTTTTTTTAATTACTTAGATGGGTGGACAAGCTCACAGCCCACCTGGTGTTAAGTGGTTACTGGAGCCCATAGACATCTACAACGCAAATGCGCCACCCACCTTGAGATATAAGTTCTAAGGTCTCAGGTATAGTTACAACGGCTGCCCCACCCTTCGAACCGAAACGCATTACTGCTTCACTTCAGAAATAGGTAGGGTGGTGGTACCTACCCACAAGAGGTCCTACCACCAGTTAAAAGTTATACGCACCGTAAAAGTTCGCGACTTGTCATGCTCGATTATCCTACATAACTTAAGATAACATATCCTTTTAATTTTCACGCACACTAATGTTCGCTTAGTGTTCGAAAATAGACCGTAATCACCGATACCTGAAGATCTAGATTCAGTTGAAGCATTACGTTATATTGTTTGTTAAATTGCCGCTATTTCTCCTAAAAACTGTCTGTTTTTTTGTTTATTATATCAATGTAAATGAGTTTATCAATTCTGATCTACATACTTTTGCTGTGTCATCATGATACTTTGAAATTATTTAGATTTTTGATGACAATAGAGGTACGTGGTTACCGTGCCGGTCTGATAATAATAAGTCGAATTACTGGTAAAAACTCGTGGCTGGCAACAATAAAGTCATCGAGATAGTGCATACCCGATCCGGTAGACCGAATGGTAAACAGTCGACGTCGCCCAAAGCACGTCATTACGGATCCTCCCGATCCATTAACGATGCTTTTAGGCACCACAAGCACCGGTCACCGTCCTCGTCGAACCCGTCGCTTGCGACGAAGGGCTCGACGAGCGAATTAACCCATAGACACAGCCCACTGAGTTTCTCGCCGGATCTTCTCAGTGGGTCGCGTTTCCGATCCGGTGGTAGATTCTGCGAAGCGCTGCTCTTGCTAGGGCAAGTGTTAGCAACACCTCCGGTTTGAACCCTCACATACACGCTAGGGTAACGGCTGATATAGCCTCCTAAGGCTATCAGCATAGAATAAAAAAAAGGCGGAATTAACCGAACGAAGTCACAATAACCCCTATATAAGTAAACAAACCGCATTCCGTTAGCGTCTCTGTCATTGACAGTGTCCGTTAACATCTGTCAGATTTCATCAGGCCGGCGATTAACTGTCTTAAGATACATAAAAAGTTGGCTTAATAAAAAAAAATCTGATCATTAGTCGTTCTAAATATTTTTACAACTAACAGCGTCACATCATGAAAGGCAGACAGACAGACAAGCATAATTGATATAAATTAATTGAGATCTAGATAATACGAACGCGCTACGTCTAATTTAGCTCATTATTTTTCATATTCGATATGAATAGGCACTTATTTTTCGAGCATCGATCGAAATTAGACCGTAATCAATGACATCACAAGATTCAAATTCGTTTTAATGTATTGCGTGGTTACTCCGTTGCACGTTGTAAGAAATGAACCGACCATTTCCTTTCATTCCTATTTTTTTTCTACATATCCTAGTAACCTCGAGGGGTTATACTAGATTCACAGAGCTAGTAGGTGAGCTCACGGGGCTCAAACCTGACGACGTTGCTAACACTGGCCCTATCAAGAGCAGTGCTTCGCAGAAACTACCACCGGATCGGAAACGCGACCCACTTAGAAAATTCGACGCACTTACGAGGACTAAATGTAATGGAAATGGAACCACACGTGAAGCGGCAGCTTTCTAATAAAAAAATAATCAGCAAAATCGATTCACAAAGTCAAAAGTTATGAGGTAACAAACATAAAAATAAAATATATAGTCGAATTGATAACCTCCTCCTTTTTTTAAATCGGTTAAAAAAATGTACTGTAAAAATGCATTAGTATATAAAATTTGTATCAACAGATCGTATGGTTTGTTGTGAGTCCACAATGGTAGCTATCATGATCGAGCTTATTTTGGCACAGAGGGGCCTTATTTTTGCTCAAATGGCCGCTGTTTTATCCCCCCCCCCCCCCTTCTACCTATTCGCTAGTAACTGAAGAGCTTATTCCAGCTACGCCCGAACGCGTAGCTGAGCTTACGGGCTCAATCTGAGAGAATTTGCTAACACTGGCCTTAACAAGAGCGGTGCTTCGCAAAATCTAACGCCGGATGGAAATCGCGGCCGACTGACATGATCCAGCGAGAAACTCAGTGAGCTTTGTGTATGGGGGACAATTTATAAAAAGTTCGACCTCACGGCTCAAGATTAGACGCCGTTGCGACCACAGCAACAAATCCATCCTTAAACAGCAAGGAAATGCATTACAAAATTTTGAGCTCGTGACTGGTTTTTGCATAAACGCATCCAATAATAATAACGTGTACACACACTCAAATGTTTTGAAAGTTAATAATATAATCAATGTGTTTTATTTATAAGATGCGTGTGTGCGCTAAGAGCACCCACATGCAAACGAACCGGCTTAGCTTTTGGCATTTTGGTTCCCTTTGCTTGTTAGACGTTTAGCATTTAAAAAATTGTAATAAAATTTCGTTAAGGTCTTGTTTGGTCTTCTTGATTTACGATGGTAATGGCCTATCGGGATACGTATGCAAAGATACGCGCGTTGCAATGATCAAATCCCATCGAACGCTAACACTTGGTAAGCAATTTGTAGCCGCCATCACTAGTAGTGGTATTTCTGTAAAAGCCCGATTTTGTTTGGTGCTCTACTCGTGCGGAAACAATTTGAAATCTAATGCTAATGTAAAATTGGAATTAAAAAAAAAGGTTCTATGTCTGTGAAATTGTCGTCTATAGTACTTTGGAAATGCTTTTTATTTTCGGCCTAAGCTGATAGCCTCTCAAGGCTAGATCAGCGTAACCGAACAAGTAGGTGAGCTCTCGGGGCTCAAACCTGACGACGTTGCTAACATTAACCCAAGCAAGAGCAGTGCATCGCAGAATCTACCACCGGATCGGAAACGCGACCCACTGAGAAGATGTGGCCAGAAACTCAGTGGTCTGTACTCTGTGTCTGTGGGTTAACTTACTCGCCGAGCCCTTCGTCGCAGACGACGGGTTCGACCAGAAAATGCATTTTCACATTAACCGATGTAATATAACCATAGCGCGATTCAGAAAGCTAACAACACTAGGTATCTATCGAACGAGGTAATAATTTAGTTTTGTTGTGAATGTTTATAATAGTGCCTTAGAAGCAAGGTCGGGTCGATTTCGAATTTCAAGATACAAATACGCTGAGGATCAACTCAGTGAACTCCATATGTTATGCTACAATAGTAACGGGAATTGGTCAAACAATTCCAGGTAAAAAGTTTCCCTAATAGGTCACTTCAAGGTTGAAATAGTTTGATACGAACCCTCCAATCCTCTCCTGCCCCTCTGAAATACTGTCCTAAGTTCCCCGAGAAAGATAACCCTTCCGATTATAATCATAAAACGCGTAAACACTATTTATGGCCATTGTCATTGTCATATCAATCTAGAATCGGTATGTTCCAGGACATGGGAATATGTATTTTTTTACGCTTAAAATACGCGACGCTGAATGCGCATATTAATACCAAATTTCCAATAGAGGCGATTACCAATGTCCTGGATATTATTGCAATCACGCTCCGCCTTTAAGGGTGGGGGGATTTGTGATGTAATGACCCTATGTCCCGAGATGGTGGCGGATTCGGGTCCAGATAGGACGTGAGCTAACTTGGGGGCAACAAGAGACACGTCCTGAGTGATTTGTTTAGGGGTTCTTATAAGCCGAGACGAGTAGGCTTTTTCGTACCTGTCTGCAATACAGGTTTTTCTAGGTCGACCGTAATCGGTGTTGCTAACATCTGTCCTAGCAAGAGGAATGCTTGTTCAAATTTACCACTATTTCCGAATTGCAACCCGCTGAGAAGATCCGGCGGGAAACTCAATCGGCTGTGTCTGTGGGAGGATTAGGCATAACACTCCTATTTCTGTCGCAAAGCAGTAAAGCCTTGCGGTTCGGAGGGCGAAACAGCCATATACTATATAATTGACAGCTAGATCTCAGGTCTAAAGGTACGTAGTCTATAACGTCAAGTGACCACTCAACGCCAGATGGGCAGTGTGCAAGGTAAAGTGGCACCGTCTCCAAATCAAAATTATAATTTGCGTAATTACTGGTGGTAGGACCTCTTGTGAGTCCGCGCGGTTGGGTACCACCATCCTGCCTATGAAACAATAATAATTTACCTTTCGGTTTGAAGGTTGGGGCAGCCGTTGTAACTATACTGAGACCTTAGAACTCATATATCAAGGTGGGTGGCGGCATTTACGTTATAGATGTCTATGGGCTCCGGTAACCACTTAACACCAGGTGGGCTGTGAGCTCGTCCACCCATCAATGCATTAAAAAAAAACTATGATACTGGCGAAAAGTCAAATACACTCAGACACGAAATATCTCGAACCCGTGAACGATTTCTAAAGTTTATTTTCTATAATAATTATAATTTAATTTTTAATTTATTTATGACTGATTTATTTAATGTCTTAGACGTGCAGTTTCTTGAATTTTAACCGGCTTTAGAGATAAGAACCAGCCCGCTCTCCCATTACCGGAATGAAACGAAAAAACTAGATTCGTAATGTTGTAATAAATAAAAAATATATAAATATATTCGTCGAAATAAGTCGTATAATATTTTAAAGTCATTCCGAGAGCCGTATCCAACATTATTGATACAGGAAACCGTATTGAGATATTTGAAATTATATATTGAAAAAAAAAAAAACCGTGAGATATTTTTTTTCACAAAATACGTCCTGAATTTTTATTTTTTATTTCATTTCTTAGTTTAATTCAAAAACATATGTATAGAAATTTATCAACGATATATTAATACGTGAAGCAAAAACTTTGTACCCCTTTTTACGAAAATTGCGCGGACGGAGGAGTATGAAATTTCTCACACTTATACAGAATATAGAGAAAAAGTGCACAATGCTAATTTTTTTTTTTAAATAATGCATATTAGATACTTTAAATCAATAAAGAAAACATTACACACACTACCATGTATTTGACACAACACATACATAAAAATATACTCTTTGTTTACTGTCAATTGGGAAACTTTTGTTATTATTTAAAGTCTGTGGTCTAATCGAAAATAGATTAATATTGTTTGTCTTTAATATTATTGATCTGTAGTGCAGTTTTGGCGAAAACTGTGATTATATCATCGAAATATAATAGTATTTGACAATAGAACCATAATAATGTTTAAACTTATAATTTCAATTAATTATAGTCGAATCTCGACTACTGCGGGGCCACTAGTGTATAGAAATATATTAACGATTTCCTATGATAACATAAAATTTTTGACTAGCATCATGTAACTATGTACTTTAGTGAAAGCGTTGACGATAATAATAATTTACGATTTACGAGTCGATTAATAAGATTATAATAAAAAATAATGAGTTTTGTTACGAGTATTAATGAACACATATTTAGAAAAAAAAATATCGTTATAAAGACTAACAGAATTTTAAATTATTAAATGAAACACTTTAATTTTCTATATAATTTCTTTTATGGTTGTATTTTTTTGGAACTTAAATTAGGTGTTTTTTTTTTTATAAGCCTTGTAGACAGACGAGCATACGGCCCACCTGATGGTGAGTGGTTACCGTCGCCCGTGGACTTCAGCAATGCCAGGGGCAGTGCCAAGCCGCTGCCTACCGCTAAAACTGGTAGGATGTGAGCTCATCCACAATGAGTTTCCCACAAGACCTTGGAATTAGCTCCCGACCACGGCGTCCCCCCAACGCTATGACATGTCCTTCCTCAGACATTTGAGATTCCTAAATAGTAGGCTATGTTTTGTCTATCTGAGTTATATCCGTGAGCATCGATGCGCCCATCACGTGGGCCGTATAATCGTCAGCCCGATAAAGCAATAAATAATATAACTGTCATATTAAAAAGCTATTATGCTAAACGCCTCATGCCGTGTTAATGTATCGACGTGTTTCGTTTGTGGGTACTTCTAGGCTACGGAACGATAAAGTCTTATATGAGTCGTCTATTATGAAAGGTGGCAATCTGTGCATTTGGACAAAAAAATGTTATTGATATGTCAATACAGATTGATTTGAATATAATCGTCTCCTTCAAAGGATACGGTTCAAAACCTGCATTAAATAAAGGTTAATAGTTAACCTGGTATTTATCTAAGATGTCGTTCCGAAGAGTTTTGTGACTGCCAATGGAATACAAAGTCAATAATTCGTTTTTCTGTTTTTTTTTTTTTTTATTGCCCTTGTAGGCAGACGAGCATACGGCCCACCTGATGGTGAGTGGTTACCGTCGCCCATGGACTTCAGCAATGCCAGGGGCAGAGCCAAGCCGCTGCCTACCGTTTAATACTCTCCACAAGCCTCGTTTGAAGAAGGACATGTCATAGCGCTCGGGAAACACCGTGGAGGGGAGCTCATTCCATAGCNAGGGGCAGAGCCAAGCCGCTGCCTACCGTTTAATACTCTCCACAAGCCTCGTTTGAAGAAGGACATGTCATAGCGCTCGGGAAACACCGTGGAGGGGAGCTCATTCCATAGCCGGATGGTACGTGGCAAAAAAGACCTCTGGAAACGCACTGTGGATGACCGCAGTGGCTCCAGGTAGTATGGATGAACTCTACTCCGGTAGCGGGCGGTGCGATGATAAAAACGAGATGCCGGTATCATCTCGAACAATTCCTCAGAGCACTCCCCATGGAATTCTCCCCATGATTTACCAATAATTGTCCAAAAGTCAGATTGCCGGCTTTGATAATAGTCGACTCATATGTCTCATCATCAGAATTCATCAGTTGGAGATTCTTGAAGTCTATAAACAGCAGAATACGACCACGTGCCATCATTGCATTTGGAATGAGATCTGATGATAAATTTGCATTTCGCCTAATTGCTTTTTGCACAATCGTAATGTTTTTTATTCCATCTGTCAGGTTTACCAGACGGAATTAAATTAAATCTATTGTGCAATATATATACTTCTATACTAATATTATAAAGAGGAAAGATTTGTTTGTTTGTATTGAATAGGCTCCGAAACTACTGAACCGATTTGAAAAATTCTTTCACTGTTTGGAAGCTACACTATTCCCGAGTGGCATAGACTAATTCTTTTTTGAAAAAAATTAGGAATCCTTACTAAAACTCCAATAATGTAACCCAAGGTGTAAAAAAAATACCTAAAATATTCTTAACATCGCGTGCCCTGCGAAATTTATTGATGATAGAATAAAATAATGTACTACGACTTTGTAGAACACATTATTATTTACGAAAAGTGTCGCGACAGCATATGTCTAACTATTATAGTTGTGCCGCAATAAGTGTTCTTTTATTTAAAACAATAAAACAACGTCAAATATCGTTGAAACTTTGTTAAAGACCCAAGCGGAGCCGGAGCCGGCCGCTAGTAAATAATAAACGTTAAATTGAATAAAACGATTTAAATGTTAATACTCAAGTAATTGGTCATTGCACTGTTTTTTTTTGCCCTTGTAGGCAGACGAGCATACGGCCCACCTGATGGTGAGTGGTTACCGTCGCCCATGGACTTAAGCAATGCCAGGGGCAGAGCCAAGCCGCTGCCTACTAAGGATATGTCAAAGAGCTCGTGAAACACTGTGAAGGGAAGCGCATTCTAAAACCGGATGGTACATGGCAAAAAAGATCTCTGGAAACGCACTGTCGATGCAATGGTTGTTTTAATTGCTTAGATGAGTGGACGAGCTCACGGTACATCTGGTGTTAAATGGTTACTGGAGCCCATAGACATCCACAACGTAAATTCGCCACCCACCTTGAGATATAAGTTCTAAGGTCTCAATTATAGTTACAACGGCTGCTCCACCCTTCGAACCGAAACGCATTACAGCTTCACGGCAGAAATAGGCAGGGTGGTGGTACCCACCCGCGCGGACTCTCAAGAGATCCTACCACCAGTGATTACGCAAATTATAATTTTTAACTTAGCGATCGAGCACTTAAGTAACTCGCACTGAGCACACTTGTCAGTTTTTCTTTTCTTCTTCTTCTTTTAGATAATTTGGCTCCAACGCCTTTGGCATTGATTTTGCCAATGTCAAAGTATTTACAAAAATGACAGGTGCTTAGCAGTTTTTCTTTTAACAGACTTCAAAACTAGATGTTCCATTCGTAGTGAACTTTTAATATATCGCTAATTGAAAAAATAAAAAAACCATTAGTGAAATTAAAATTTTTTGGACGTTTTTATTTTCGGTATGCCGGTCAGCCATTCTGATATTTATGTACGTGTGTAAGTTATGTTCGTTTTATGTAAATCAAAGTTTATTTATATGTCTACGTTATTGGATGTTATTATGCAAGGAGTGTCAATTTATTGGTTTAGTTAGACAAGAGGTGTTCAAGAAGTCAGAGTTTGTAGAGCGTCGCCATGAATTAGCCATCAGATTGAATTGTGATAGGTAATCTTATCTTTCTTATACCCTTAAACGAGAAATTCTTGTATATATATAATCTGAATCTCTGAAAAGGCTTCAACGATTTTAATAAAATTTAGTATACAGGGGATTTTGGGGGCGATACATCGATCTAGCTACGATTTATTTTCAGAAAATGTTGTTTTATTCGTTTTTCCAATAATCAACTCTTCCCGACATCTATTGGCGAATAATAATACTATTTTTCTTAATTGAGGGCAACTAACCGCTTTAAAGACACAACAAGATGGCGTTATCAAAAAAAAAACATCATCATCTAGTAGATAATAATAATCTAAAATGTAGTTATAAGAAAACTTAAATCAAATAAAACACAATTGTCGGACAACTGCCGTTTCAAATATTAATTGTTTAAAAATATAGATTTAATGAGGGAAACATGGATGGCCGTTGGGGCCAGAAGGTTCTTGAGTGGCGACCGCGTACTGGGAGACGTAGCGTGGGTAGGCCTCCCACAAGGTGGACCGACGACCTATTGAAGTTCGCGGGGATCCGCTGGATGCAGACAGCACAGGACCGGTCTTTGTGGCGAGGTTTGGGGGAGGCCTATGTCCAGCAGTGGACGTCCATGGGCTGATAGAATAGAATAGAAGGAAACATTTCTTTTTCATATCAAAGATAACACCAATCGTAATGGATGGTGTCATGTGGAACTTTGGTTAGCCTCAAATGACGTCAGACGTAAAGATGTGTTCAGTATCGTGCCCTGATGACTACGTGGAAATTATCTTTATCTTCTATCTTCTCTATATATAAAAATGAATTGCTTTTCGTTAGTCTCACTAAACCTCGAGAACGCCTGGATCGATTTGGCTAATTTTGGTCTTGAATTATTTGTGGAAGTCCAGAGAAGGTTTAAAAGGTAGATAAATATTTAAAAAAAAAAAAAAAGATAACTATGAAAATGCTCGGAATTCAATAAAAATAATTTTATTTTTCCTATGATGTCCCCCCCGTCAGACGGATTTTGTTTGTTTGTTTTAAGTTTATTTTATACAAAAGTTTAGGTCTTTTATTTATCGATTGAGGCACTACGAAGTCTGTCGGGTCAGCTATAAAGAATAAAAACCGCTCATTCCCATGTTGTATTGGATAAAGCTGGTGATACATCGCTTTGCGAGATCGCGTCGCTATCTGAAAAACGGTTAAAACAAAAGAAAATTGCAACCCATTAGAAGTACTCGTATCGCAAAATTCAAATCTATACTAATATTATAAAGCTGAAGAGTTTGTTTGTTTGAACGCGCTAATCTCAGGAACTAGTGGTCCGATTTGAAAAATTGTTTCAGTGTTAGATAGCCTATTTATTGAGGAAGGCTATAGTCTATAGTATATAACGTCACGGTAAGACCAATACAAGTGGAGAACCAATTAACAATGTTTCAAAATAGGGGTTTAAATAGCTCCTTAGCATTCAATAATTCAAAAATATTTTCACTTTCTATGTAAATGAAGTGGGGGGTAAAATTTAGCTTTATGCCAAAGTAACTATTCCACGCGGACGGAGTCGCGGGCTAAAGCTAGTGAATAAAAGAAATCTCAATATTCGCATATTACATGCTTTATAACATATGAACATCATATCGCTAAGGCTAAGGCTATTTGGTTTAAGGCGACATTTTTGCAACTTTACAAGAGAGCCGTTTGAAATTTGGAAATCATAACAAAAAGCTTTTTCAGCTATCCGAACGGGGTAAACTTAATTGAAGTTCAATTAAAAACATCGAACTGTTGATGCTGATATCAAATAAAACGGGCCTTTGTTGCAGAGTGCGCGACAAATAGATGAATTAACTCAATATCACGCCAACCGATTTCGGTGATTATTGTTTTTAGTGTATATATTAATTTGTTTTGGAAAATCTTTTTGAAGTGAAAACTTCTTTAGAATCGTTGTGATTTCAAACCGGATGCAACGGAAAAAACGACAGGTAAGAGACACAAATACAAAAATGTGTAGGATGAAGCCAGCAAAGAATGAGACAGAAATATACATACTATTTAATACAGCGCCATCTGTGAGATTTTTTAATACTAACGTGTGTATGAAAGCTCTTGTAGTGAATTTTNATTTCAAACCGGATGCAACGGAAAAAACGACAGGTAAGAGACACAAATACAAAAATGTGTAGGATGAAGCCAGCAAAGAATGAGACAGAAATATACATACTATTTAATACAGCGCCATCTGTGAGATTTTTTAATACTAACGTGTGTATGAAAGCTCTTGTAGTGAATTTTAATTTCGGATTATACGTGAAATTAAAATGTCAATTCACAGAGGGCGCTACCTTACAATTATTTACTAATGACAAAATTTTACATATACTTAAGACGTTTAGGATAATTGTATTTTAATTTTGGAAGGTTTCACTTCTACCACGTGTGAATTGCACACATTTTGTATTTTTTTATTTTCTATTTGAAGTCGGTTTTTGTTAAAGCATGTCTATTTACAATTATTTAACTAAAAGCTATAATTCACATTGACTACTTTATCTGTGTTTTAAAAGATTATCGAAAAAGGAACAAAATGTGATATTTGTGGATTTTTGTTGTTGTTTTTTTTTTTATATTTACATATCTAAATTCTAATGTAAATGTTTATAACACTTAAAATTCAAATCATAGAACCGAAAACGGATGAATTGAAAGAAACACTATAGGAAGAAAGCGAAAAAATCTATTATGACGCGTTAAAATGGATATACTGCTGGAGATATAACCCAAGGAGGGTTGACGCCAAACAGGCATTCGCCAAACTCATGACAAATTCGTACCAGCATGATAATGGGACATGATGAACCGACTCCAAATAATGGGGATAAGGCAGGGCAAGAGGGAGATTAGTCTGACGCAGTATGATAATGGGACATGATGAACCGACTTCAAATAATGTGGGGATAAGGCAGGGCAAGAGGGAGATTAGTCTGACGCAGTACGATAATGGGACATGATGAACCGACTTCAAATAATGTGGGGATAAGGCAAGCCAAGAGGGAGATTAGTCTGACGCAGCATGATAATGGGACATGATGAACCGACTCCAAATAATGGGGATAAGGCAGGACAAGAGATTAGTCTGACCAGACTCTGACCACGGACCAGTGGCGGATTAAAGGTCCAGAGCGGCCTAGGCAATCACTTTATCGGCGCCCCTGTACGGCCATAAAGGGCCATCATAATACTATAAATTTTAACTAATTGTTTTTGCAATTACGATGATTGTATCATCAAACCCTAGACTTTAGTAGACCAGGACCCTTGTACTTACGCTAATGCGCGAATGAAATATGACGTTATAACTGTGAAAAAATCAAGAGGGACGACAGAAGACATTTAGATTATAGATCAGCGTTTAGTTCTTAATCGTCGATATGCTATATTTCTTTATTTATTTAAAAATTCTGAGCTCGCGCGCCCCTTGTAACTACACGCCCCTAGGCACATGCCTTTAAGTTATAGTTTGCCTTACGGATAATCCGCCTCTGACCCGGACGTAGATCGGACGTCGGATGTAAGAGTGCAGGGGAGTCATTTAGTGGGTAGGGCCCTAAAATTCCTTGGGCCCGCGGTCTGCTCCCAACACCTTGCAGATCATCAAGTCCGTGGGGTATCCACGCGCCCCCTAGGCACGGGGACCTCGTAGGAGGATCAGCACCCGACCTAAAAAAAAAAGGGCAAGAATAAGATGAGGTCTGTATTTAAAGAATTTTGCGCTCCCTAGTTTTAAAGTCTAGTTTCGGAAACATTCTCTGTGGGTACGCTACCGCATCTATCGGATTTCTAATTGGCTTCATTGGAATAATCAAAGCCAAAAATAATAATCAAATATATAACATAATAATGTATCAATTGAAAAATAAAATAACGGACTAAACACATTACCGTAATGAATTGGTGAAATTTAAAATACCTAAGCGTTAAATAAAATTGGGCTCAGTCATTTCTTACTCTTATTTCTCTTACATTCCGCGAAATTAATGTGTAATTATAATATTTCACACCGAAATATATATTGGCACGTTACTAACATATTAAAATATAAACCAGTTATTTTTATTTTTATTTAATTTTTTATTTTTTTCCTAATTGAATTTAAAATTTCTTATAAATCATTAAAATACTGTTTCACATGGGACGTCTGAGATACGATGCGATTTTAGAAGATTTCGATTTTATTTTGACAACTGCGAGTGGGTGCTAATCTTGTAGTTTTAGTTCTTATTGCTTTATTATTGCTTATTGCTTATTTACTGGTGGTAGGACCTCATGTGAGTCCGCACGCGTAGGTACGACCGCCTCGCCTTTTTCTGCCGTGAAGCAGTAATTGAGAGTCGTTGTGGCCTAAAGGATAAGACGTCCGGTGCATTCGTGTTGAGCGATGCACCGGTGTTCGAATCTCAGGCGGGTACCAATTTTTCTAATGAAATACGTACTCAGCAAATGTTCACGATTGACTTCCACGGTGAAGGAATAACGTCGTGTAATCAAACCCGATAAATTATAATTTGCGTAATTACTGGTGGTAGGACCTCTTGTGATTCCGCGCGGGTGGGTACCACCACCCCGCCTATTTCTGCAGTGAAGCAGTAATGCGTTTCGGTTTGAAGGGTGGGGCAGCCGTTGTAACTATACTTGAGACCTTAGAACTTATATCTCAAGGTGGGTGGCGCATTTACGTTGTGGATGTCTATGGGCTCCAGTAACCACTTAACACCAGGTGGGCTGTGAGCTCGTCCACCCACCTAAGCAATAATTAAAAAATAACTAAAATTTAGACCCGATAATTGCACGACCTATCTGATGTTAAGTAGCAAATACCTACCTTGAGACATGAGGTCGTCTCAATCGGTCGTGGTTCCTACCCGTGCGTGCTCACAAGACGCATTACAACTTAAGCTTGGTCCAACATCGACAGACGAATCACTTTTTGCCTATAGATTTGATAGGTAGCGCATTATTTTTTAAAATATTATTCTTCTTTCTTTTTTATAAATGATATTAATTTAAATTATTTATAACACCGACATTTATCGTGTGAGATGTTAAACCTGGCCTAGTGGTATTAATTACTAGAACGATAAAATATTTGCAAAAATTAAAACACCCAAAAAAAATATGTTAATTAAGTTTCAAGTTAACTAACGCGGTGTTAATGGGTTCCGTGAATTTGACGAACTACTCTGGTAATAATAATTAAAAGAACTTTTACGGACAACCCTGACGGGGGACATTGGAGTTGTGAACACTTGATAGTCGTCGTGGCCTAATAGATAAGACGTCCGGTGCATTCGTGTGTAGCGATGCACCGGTGTTCGAATCCCGCGGTCGGGTACCAATTTTAAAACAACAACAACAATATCGTTGCCGGCTTCCGGATTTTCATTTCATTTTATTATTATTACTAGCGACCCGCCCTCGCTTCGCTTCGGAAACATTACACACATGAAACCAAAAAAAATAATTAAAAAAAAATTAAAAAAAGTAGCCTATGTTCATCAGGGACATTGTCGGCATCTAATGGAAAAAGAATTTTTCAAATCGGTCCAGTAGTTTCGGAGCCTATTCGAAACAAACAAACAAACAAATCTTTCCTCTTTATAATATTAGTATAGATGAGGATACAATAATAATAAAATGTACGTAAGGGCTTATTTCTAGCAACATTAACCACAATTAACTTATTTAATACTGTAAATAATGATGAGAGCGATTATTGATTTCGAAGAAAACAATCAACAACTTAATTTTAGCTGCAGAAAAAAACAGATTTCTCTTAAATCTGGGTGAGAATATAAAAATCGTTTTCTGAATATGAAACGATATTTCTTTGTCTATCAAATTAAGTTAAAACCATCATGACACGACAACTTTTTTTAGGGGCCCAAACGTCCATAGAAAATGGATGCCCATTTCCTGGATGTCCTTTTATTTTTAGATTCACGTCTTTCATCGCTATTATCGCTACATAGTATAACACAAGGTCGCTTTCTCTGTCCCTGTGTATGCTTAAATCTTTAAAACTACGCAACGGATTTTGATGCGGTTTTTTTTAATAGATTGAGTGATTGAAGAGGAAGGTTTATATGTATAATAACATCCATTAAATAGTGGAGAAATCAATAATAAATTACAGTTTCCGAAGCGAAGCGAGGGCGGGTCACTAGTTTATAATAATCTAAGCCAGAGTTCCCCAAACTTTTTTGTGTCGTAGACCCCTTGCCATGTTTTTACGTGTTGGGTAGACCCCCTACTTACCTGATATTGATTTCCTGTAAATTTCTAACTGCAGTAAAGTTTAGTGTTAAAAACTTAAAGTAAAAACACATGTTAATTTATACATTTATTAATTGAATTTAAATTAAAACTATTCAAAATAAAATTTTGTATCTGTTATGTAAAATATACGTAACATAAAATAAACTATAAATAAAATAACATAAGCAATAAGTCAATATTTTTAGTGAGAAGGATGAAGCTGATGCTTTAATAATAAATTATCAACATTTGGCGTCAATTTTGTAAGGGTTAATCTTAAATCTCCTCGGCTAATGATGTCTTGATATTATAAGATAGCATGATGTAAGTAAATAGGTACTATCAGTGTATGTGTTGAGATCCACTATCGTGGACGCCCAAATTTTTTTTCGCTGACGTAGACCCCTTGCAGGTTGTCATAGACCCCTAGGGGTCGATATAGACCACTTTGGGAATCACTGATCTAAGCTCTTTTTTTTATTTATTGCATAGATGGGTGGACGAGCTCACAGCCCACCTGATGTTAAGTGGTTACTGGAGCCCATAGACATCTACAACGTAAATGCGCCACCCACCTTGAGATATAAGTTGTAAGGTCTCAGTATAGTTACAACGGCTACCCTATACCCTTCGAACCGAAACGCATTACTGCTTCACGGCAGAAATAGGCAGGGCGGTGGTACCTACCCGCGCGGACTCACAACAGGTCCTACCACCAGTAATTACGCAAATTATAATTTTGCGGGTTTCACTTTTGTTACACGATGTTATTCCTTCACCGTGGAAGTCAATCGTGAACATTTGTTGAGTACGTATTTCATTAGAAAAATTGGTACCCGCCTGCGGGATTCGAACACCGGTGCATCGCTTTCAACACGAAAATGCACCGGACGTCTTATCTTTTAGGCCACGACGACTTCAATAAATAAAAAAAGAAATTTTCGCGCTAAGAATATTTAAAAAAAAAAACGAAGCTTAATTGAACAATGTCTTGGCGAAAATTCTTGGCGTATCATTGAGGATCTAAGTCGTATCTGTCAAAATAAATATGGAATTAAGAATATTATTTATATGAGTATACCGCCTATTTATATATTTAATAGTTTTGCTATATCGTTATTGAGTTAATATTAAATAAATTTATATATTCTCATGGGCTTTAAACACGTTAATTTGTAAGCACGGTATTATGATTGAGAGAACCATAACAGATTTGCAAAAATAATTTTTCACCAAAAAATTATGACAATTATCCTAATCTGCATATATAATAAATAAAATAGACGCACCCAAAAAAATTTTTAATATTATAAATATATTTTTCTAATTTACCAATAAACTTATTATTCAGCGGGCCTAGATTCTACCGAGTCTAATAATCATAAATACAATTAAAGACTGATATTTATTATTAGCTATCACATCATCTATCGTATATATGATATTTATATATAAGGGTCAGTGATCGCATCTTTCAAGAACGGATGTCATAGGTTTTTTTTTCTTCTATTTAATGTTCGCATTAACCAAATGACATCTTTTGTTGTTCGGATACATATTTAAAACTAGCTGACCCGGCAGACTTCGTAGTGCCTCAGTCGATAAATAAAACACCTAAACTTTTGTATAAAATAAACTTAAAACAAACAAAAGGAATCCGTCCGACGGGGGACACATCAAGGGAAAAAATATTGTTATTTTTATTTAATTCCGAGCATTTTCATATTTATCTTTACCTTTTAAACCTCCTCTGGACTTCCACAAATAATTCAAGACCAAAATTAGCCAAATCGGTCCAGCCGTTCTCGAGTTTTAGCGAGACTAACGAACAGCAATTCGTTTTTATATATATAGATAGATTACATCTATCGAAGTCAAATCAAAGTTTGTCTATTAAAACAAGCCGTGTTTGATTAGTATACACATATTTTTTTTAAATCTTTATTTCGGTATAAACCATACATTTTGTTAGTATTACTTATTTTTTATTGCTTAGATGGGTGGACGAGCTCACAGCCCACCTGGTGTTAAGTGGTTACTGGAGCCCATAGACATTTACAACGTAAATGCGCCACCCACCTTGAAACATAAGTTCTAAGGTCTCAGTATAGTTACAACGGCTGCCCCGCCCTTCAAACCGAAACGCATTACTGCTTCACGGCAGAAATAGGCGGGGTGGTGGTACCTACCCGTGCGGACTCACAAGAGGTCCTGCCACCAGTAAAAAGTATAATTTATGTTAGTAACTTAAAAAATCTAACACATTACTATCTGACCATTTATTACAATATTTTTTTGAGTCTTTCCCAAGCGTCTGCTGCAAAGACTGATAACTAGCAGTCCGTGTATTATATAAATATTTATAGTGTGTATTGTATAATAATATGTTTATAGTGTGTGTAGTGTATATGCATTTTTATTATTGTACTAGAGGTCCCGCAGTAGTCGAAATTCGACTATAATTAATTGGAATTGTAAATTTGTACACTATTATGATTGTATTTTATACTTCTATAATCACTAATTTTGCCAAGACTGCACTATAAAAAATATTAACAAAGACAAACCATGCTCTATTCTCAATTTGACAACAGACGTCAAGAACAAAAGTTTGACAATAAATAGTATGCATGCGTGTGTGCGTCAAATACATGGTACGTAGTGTATGTAATGTTTTCTTTATTGATTTAATGTATCTTTTATGCATTATTTAAAAAATATATTAGCATTGTGCACTTCTTCTCTATATTCTCTATAAGTGTGGAAAAATTTCATACTCCTCCGTCCGCGCAATTTTCTTAAAAAGGGATACAAAGTTTTTGCTTCACGTATTAATATATAGATAATAATATGATCTATTATATAGTAAAAGCTATACATATCCTTATAACAAACCGCAGAGTTCTCTTATATTTATCTATTCTTCTGACTCGAAGACTAATACTTATGTTTATTTTTATCTAACACTCTTCATAAAACATTCTGTCGTTTTCATTCTATACCAAAAAAAAAACCATTAATCTTATTCGACATTCTCTTTGATTATACGCGCAGATAGGGAGTTTTTTTTTATGACTATATTAAAATAAAAACGGAGATTTATTGAGTGTGATATATACGTGTTACTTGGGTGTGGGAATGGACTGATAAGGAAACGAACAGACAGTGTAGACGCTGAGGCGAGGAAATGATGAGCAGGTTGAACAAGAGATCAGCAATGAGCACCGTATTTTTTTCCCTACCTGTGCTGATAGCCTTAAGAGGCTATTTCAGCTTCTCCTTGACGTGTAGGTGAGCTCACGGGGCTCAAACCGGGAGTGTTGCTAACACTGGCCCTAGCAAAAGCGGTGCTTCGTAGAATCTACCACCGGATCGGAAACGCGACCCACTGAGGAAATCCGGCGAGAAACTCAGTGGGCTGTGTCTATGGTTTAATTCGCTCGTCGAGCCCTTCGTCGCAAGCGACGGGTTCGACGAGGACGGTGACCGGTGCTTGTGGTACCTAAAAGCACCAAGGACCTTCGATAAGTGCACGAACAGAACTCACAGAGAAAATAGAAAGGAGTCGGTCGTCAACAAATTTATCCTTAGATTTATCGTGATATTACGTTGCGCTGTCGGCACTGCTCGCGGCTAGCTGACATTTTATTGACATTGTCATTAGTCTCGTGTTAACGAACTGGACTAATCCAAAGGCGCCTGAAGCTAATCTTGCCAAGAGTCAATGTAAGATAGTCGTGGTAAACTCCGGTTATTTTAAGCTAACTAGTGGTCCCTCAGTAGTCTCAATTTGACCACAGACGTCAAGAACAAATGTTTGACAATAAATAGTATGCATGCGTGTCTGCGTCAAATACATGGTACTCATGGTAGTGTGTGTAATGTTTTTTTTATTGATTTAAAGTATTTTTTAGACATAATTTAAAAAAAAAATAACATTCTGCACTCCTTCACTATATTCTCTATAAGTAGGAAATTTCATACTCCTCCGTCCGCGCAATTTTCGTAAAAAGGAATACAAAGTCTTTCCTTCACGTATTAATATATAGATGATGTAGCATTATCAATACTGTTATTAAACGGGTTCTTAAAGCGATTTTCAGTTTTAATCACTACCCGGTCATGACGTATTGCAAGCGTCACAATCGGGCGTAGAATGACGATTGCGGGTAGGATGTTACAAGCAGATAAATCTGCCTACCCACTTCCTGAGTTTCTCTGATTCTCACCCTGGTTTTCGCGCACGTAATTAAAAATTCTAATTCCAGTATATTAATAATAATATACGTTTTTTTGCGATATTAGTAACATTACACGTTATTTGTGGAGCCTAAACAGATTCTTAATAAGTGTTTTTTTTTATATGACCACTTAGAAGTTTCAGACATAAAGTAGCTCTAAACCTTAGTTATTAACTTATATCTTAGCTTAGACGTTACATACATACATAAAGTAAACCTTAGACCTGTAGAGATATACGACAAAGGGAAGATCTTCCACCGAGCGGGTGATATTGCTCGGTAGACCGACGGTCCGAATGTTGTTGTTCGGTACTTGTATATATGCGAGCTTATCTTGAAAATGTCGTAAGCGAGATTCAGGCATCTGTCAATTATCTTACGTTGTATGATGGCTACCCGCCACAGACCTTAGAACTTATATCTCAAGGTGGGTGGCGCATTTACGTATACTACAGTATTATAATTACGAGTTTAATATAAACGTTATAATGAAACTATGAAGGGTAGACGGTAAGGAGGATCATCTTGTATAGAGTGAAACTTGAAAAAGTGGCCACCGATAAACAGCAAGCTATTGTTGCAAGACTCACCGAAATAGCGCTAGTGTAGGAAGTGGAAACGATATGAATATAGCAGTTTTAAGCAGAGTGCAGTGTGGTAGTTGAAGGCGCTGCTTTTTAAATCTTTCCACTTGCTACAGTGGTGCCACCTTAATTGGCACCCTTTCTGGGGACACTTTTGAGTACACTGACATGGTACTTCCTTACTTCTACCCTCCATAAATAAAAATATGAAGATATATTTTTTATATAAAATTTGACGGTAGTTATCTCAGTATTGTAATGTCGACGAATAACACACTACCCCTACCTATTTGCTGGTACCCTAAGGGACTATTCCAGCTACCCACGGAAGGGTAGATATGAGCTCATGATGTCAAAATAAGAGAGTTTGCTATCACTGGCCTTAGGGAGAGCGGTGCTTGGCTGAATCTACCACCGGATCGGAATCACGACCCGTTGAGAAGATCCGGCGAGAAACTCAGTGGGTTATGTATAACACTTTAATCGTCCTTTTTTATGCTTGAAGGATTACTGGTGGCCCGGAGGCCTTTCCAGTTTCACCAGGATGGGTGGGCGAGCAAAGGCTCAGCCAAGAGGGGTGGGATTTGCTAACAGCTGCCCGAGCGCCTACGAAGGACACCTAACAGCTCAAGAGCAGCTGCTTCGCGAATGAATCTACTAGCGGATCGGAATCGCGACCCGCTGAGAAGATCCGGCGAGAAACTCAGCGAGCTGATTCATGGGTTAGGTTGCACGGCGAACTCTTTGTCGAGTTCAACGAGTACGGTTACCGGGGTCCCTAAGCCTGGTCCTAGTGTTAGAGCTGAAGGCGTCTACTTTAATCGTCCGTGACCACTAGAATTATATAATCCTTGGACAAATCTGTCCACCCTCTTTCTATACGGTTTTTGTCTGTTGTTGCCACTGGAATTGGATGATTTCGCACCGTCAATATACCCTCACCGTGTCGACAGTTTGATTCCGACGAACGCTTTTAGTTTGGATTATCATTTTCTAAGCCCGATCTAAATATATTTGTCAACTCCTAAGCGATGAATAGTTAGTTTCATGAAATCAATTGGGTGGGCAGCAGTTTGGCTTTACCATTGGCATTGTTGAAGTCCATGAGTGACGGTAATCATCATCATCATCATCATCAACAGCCCACAGTCGTCCACTGCTGGACATAGACCTCTCCCAATCTACACCACTGAGCTCGGTCTGCGGCTCTCCTCATCCACTTCTTGCCGGCCACCGTCCGAAGGTCATCGCACCACCTAGCCAGGGGAGAGTCCCACGTTACGTCTTCCGCTACGCGGTCTCCACTCGAGGACCCGTCTGCTCCAGCGATCGTCAGTCCTACGGCATATATGGCCAGCCCACTGCCACTTCAGCTTGCTGACTCTTTGAGCTATGTCGATCACTTTAGTTCTCTTTCGAATAATCTCATTCCGGTTTTTATCCTTCAGAGAAACTCCGAGCATGGCTCTTTCCATGGCTCGCTCAGCGACTTTGAGCTGACGGACCAACCGTACTGTGAGTGTCCATCAATCATAATCATAATCACTCACCATCAGATGGGCTGTATGACTCGTCCGCAGACTTTTTTTTTTAAGACGATATTTTTCTTCTAGATCTTTAATTTTAATACTAAAATAGTTGACAGTAACTGCACGCGCGTGTAAAACTTTTAAGTCGAACGATATAATATCGTTTTAAAATTCCAAGTATCGGAAAGGTAATAAAAACCGATTTGGATTTTTTTTCTTCTTTTAGGTCAACTATCTATTAATTTATACGGTGTACGTGTATATATCGGAGTTGGATATTAACATTTTACGAAAATATAACAATTTTGTTTTGCATTTCAAGATGGTCATTATTAATTAATTTATTAGAAATTATATCGTCAGGTTCGTATTTATTTAGTAAAGCAGGTAAATGATCGAGTTTAGAGATTTTATATTTCGATGGCTCCAATGAACACTACGCTAACTCCAAATTCGTAGATTTACATTAGGAGCGTTTAAACGAAAAAAATTGATACAATCTTTATTATTGCAGATATATTAATGGTTTTTTTGTGTAACTAGCTGATCTACTCTTGCTTCGAACTCCATCAATAATGATTAATTGTAATACTTTTAACATAGTGAAGCGATTTGCGTGAAAAACAAAAATTTCAAAATGTTGAGTTAGAGTAGTGTTCATTGGAGGCATCGATTTTACGCTGGTAGTTTTTCGAAATCGCACAGTTATCGATATTTGCCAATTATATCGATAATCTCTCTAATACGATTCGCGTAAGATTGAAAGTTCTGTATAATCGACGTTCTGTCTCGAGAACTCCCGATCCTGCGGACAGAATGGAAAGCAGTCGACGTCGCCCAAAACACGTCATTTCGGATCCTCCCGATCCACTAACGGTACTTTTAGGTACCTCAAGCACGGGTCATTGTTCTCGTCGAACCCGTCGCTTGCGATAAAAGGCTCGACGAGTAAATTAACCCTCAGACACAGCCCGTTGAGTTTGTTGCCGGATTTTTTCCTGCCTAAGATGATGGTCTAACGAGACCATATCAGCGTCACCAGGCTAGTAGATGAGTTCACGGGGCTCAAACCTGACGTTGTTGCTAACACGAAACCTAGTAAGAGCCGTGCTTCGCAGAATCTACCACCGGATCGGAAACGCGGACCCGCTGAGAAGATCCGGCGAGAAACTCAGTGGGCTGCGTCTGTGGGTTAAAAACTCAAATTTGACATCTTAGAAATTTTAATCTTAATCATAAACTCTTGGCGGGTTGGATTCGACCGCGTGACGAACACCAGCGCGATTTACGACCACCGATCAACGCCATCTGTCGACGAGAAACATAAATGTATCTTACAGCGCCATCTATTGGTCCGAAACGGAACACCGAAAAGAGCTCAATGAATGGAAACGAACATCACTGTTGACATTGAATATTTCTATCATAAAATGTTAATTCATTATTAATTCGGTTTGTTTTTAATTTTTATTAATGCCGAAGCGATCGCGTACCGGTTCGAAGGGTACGATGCCCGTTAGACGATGGTGACTCGGGCCAAATGACGATTACGTTTTCACCGCCGCATTCGCTCGGTGGTTGCATCCGGCAGCGGTTACCGGCGCCGCAATCGGACACAAAACAATTTGAACTAAACGCGGCAGTGCTAAAATAAGTGTGTCGTCTATGCATATTATTTTTTTTTTATTTAAGAAATAAATAACTTTGCGTATAGTGATGTGTGAATCGATTTCGTGGAACATGAATCGCCTCTGCCTACCCTATTGCGGAATTGGGAATGTGAGTTTTTTTTTTTTTATGGGATATTAGTTTGGCATAAGGCATCGTTGGTGTTTGGTGTTGAAGTCGTCGTGTCCTAAACGATAAGACGTCCGGTGCATCCGTGTTGAGCGATGCACCGGTGTTCGAATCTCAGGCGGGTACCAATTTTTCTAATGAAATACGTACTCAGCAAATGTTCGCAATTGACTTCCACGGTGAAGGAATAACATCGTGTAATAAAAATCAAACCCGCAAAATTATAATTTGCATAATTACTGGCGGTAGGACCTCTTGTGAGTCCGCGTGGGTGGGTGCCACCGCCCTGCCTATTTCTGCCGTGAAACAGTAATGCGTTTCGGTTTGAAGGGTGGGGCAGCCGCTGTAACTATACTTGAGACTTTAGAACTTATATCTCAAAGTGGGTGGCGCATTTACGTTGTAGATGTCTATGGGCTCCAGTAACCACTTAACATCAGGTGGGCTGTGAGCTCGTCCGCCCATCTAAGCAATAAAAAAAGGGTAAGGCGTACCGTGAATCCTTACGGGTAGGCACAGCCATCCTGTCTGGCAAATTCGTCACGCGTTATAACTAGTGGTCCCCCAGTAGTCGAAATTCGACTGTAATTAATTGAAGTTTGAAAACTATTATGATTCTATTGTCAAAGACTATTAAACTTCTATAATCACAGATTTCGCCAAGACTACACTATAGACAAATAATATTAACCTATTTTTTTTTTAAGAGATTTTATGACCTGGTAACTAAGACCTTTAAGTCATGTCTTATTTTACTTCAAATTCTTAATTTTATGAAAAATGATAATATGGAGTGAAATGAAATGAAGATGATTAATTTGAGACATTAATCAACTGGGATGAAATTTAATGAAATGAAATGATATGGGATGAAATATAATCGCAGTAAAATGGTGGTCATTTACTGAGATTTTTTCAGTGGACTTTTTGGAGGAACCCGAGAAGTTACGTCCAGCAGCTTTGTTTCATTTTCCCACATTTGTGCACTTTCACAGATATTAAACAGTTAATAAACCACCATTATTACACATTTAAACCTGAAGAAACACTAAATAGACAAAATAAAACAAATCACACAACTTCACTCCTCGCGTTCCCGCCAAAAAGTCTAACCAATAAATTTTTTAAGAGATTTTATGACCTGGTAACTAAGACTTTTAAGTCATGTCTTATTTTACTTTAAATTCTTAATTTTATGAAAAATGATAATATGGAGTGAAATGAAATGAAGATGATTAATTTGAGACATTAATCAACTGGGATGAAATTTAATGAAATGAAATGATATGGGATGAAATATAATCGCAGTAAAATGGTGGTCATTTACTGAGATTTTTTCAGTGGACTTTTTGGAGGAACCCGAGAAGTTACGTCCAGCAGCTTTGTTTCATTTTCCCACATCTGTGCACTTTCACAGATATTAAACAGTGAATAAACCACCATTATTACACATTTAAACCTGAAAAAACACTAAATAGACAAAATAAAACAAATCACACAACTTCACTCCTCGCGTTCCCGCCAAAAATTCAATATTAAACTATTCTCAATTTGACCACAGACTATAAGCAATAAGAAAAGTTTGACAATAAACAAATAATGTGTGTGTCAAATACCCGGTAGTGTGTGTTATGTTTTTTTTTTAATTGATTCCGTTTATTTTTTATGTATAATTTAAAAAACTATTATCATTCTGCACTCCTTCTCTATACTCTCAATAAGTATGGGAAATTTCATACTCCTCCGTTCGCGCAATTTTCGTAAAAAGGAGTACAAAGTTTTTGCTTCACGTATTAATATATACTTAGTCTGGCCATAAATACTGTTACAATTAAAAATAAACAAAATATTACATTTGAATTTGGAATCTGTCATTTTTATATGATTGCTCATTGAGTTTTCTCATTTTGGCGCCAATACATTGTACAATATTTTGCGATATTAAAATGGAGTGGGGAGATAAAGAGAATCGAATCGCTGTGATTGCATTACACAAAGTAGGTATGGAGCCTTAAAACTCTCCATACGCTTGGCATTAGCAAAATGTTTGTGTACCGGGCTATTAATAGGTGCAATGAGACCTCCTCTGTTTGTAACAGAAAAAGATCTGGCCGTCCACGTAGTGTTCGTACGAAAAAGGGAAAGAATTCGAAGAAATCCTGTCCGAAAGCAAAAGCTTTTATCTCGGGAGATGAAGATAGCACCTAGAACCATGTCGCGTATTTTAAAAGATGACTTAAGACTTGCAGCCTATAAGAGACGTACTGGTAATTTCTTAACTGATAATTTAAAAGAGAATAGGGTGGTAAAATCGAAACAACTACTGAAGCGGTACGCAAAGGGAGGTCATAGAAAATTTTTGTTTACGGATGAGAAAATTTTTACAATTGAGCAACATTTTAACAAACAAAATGACCGTATTTATGCTCAAAGCTCTAAGGAAGCTTCCCAATTAGTCCACAGAGTGCAACGTGGGCACTATCCGACTTCAGTGATGGTTTGGTGGGGTATTAGCTATGAAGTTTTTATGGATGTTCCATTATATCTACTGAACCATGCATCCGATTGACTAGAAACTTGGTATCCATGTAGAAAATACATGTACTTAATGGATAGGCTGATATTTATATGAGTGTTAGACTCCCTAATAATAATAATGACCATAAATAATAATGTTAGTTTTAAATGCCCAGCGGAGCGGGCGAGTACGGCTAGCATTGATAAAACATAATAGCGCGTCTACGTCGCTTTTAAACGTAATTTAACAGACTTTAAGGCGTGCGATTGACTTGAGCATTTGTAGACGCATCAAGGACTGTTGGCAAAACAATAATTTTATTATTTTGACCATATGCCTTTTTTTTGTATGGGTCAGAGGTCGAACCTCCTACGAGGTCGCCTAGCCCCGGGGACGCGCGCTTGAGCAAATATCCTGACTTATTTTTCTTCGTTTCATATTTAAACTTTAATTTAGAACTCGGAATCTAAACCTATAATATACAGGGTGCCCCAGAAAGAACGGATAATCCTGGAACAGCTCATAGTAGAAACTACTGGGGACACGAAATAAAAAATAAAAATTCTCAGGTAGTACCCAAATTACGTATTTAAAAAAAAAACAAAATGTGTGCAATTCACACGTGGTAGAAGTGAAACCTTCCAAAATTAAAATACAATTATCCTAAACGTCTTAAGTATATGTAAAATTTTGTCATTAGTAAATAATTGTAAGGTAGCGCCCTCTGTGAATTGATATTTTAATTTCACGTATAATCCTAAATTAAAATTCACTACAAGAGCTTTCATACACACGTNCGCCGCATCGCCAGACACGAACGCACCGGACGTCTTATCTTACAGGTCACGACGACTTCAGATGTGTCAATTTTTCTTCCCCACGGAAACTTGCTTGCTTTCTTGTTTGCTTGCTTGCTGGAGCCCGAAGTCATCGAACGTGTAGTGTTATTGGTATTGAATCTAGTATATTCTAAAATTTCAGCGACAATTCACAGTCTTATGTCCTGGTTTACTGCACTAGTGCCACGTAACTCTAGCAGAAGTCAGCCGCTTAAAATAATTCTTGTCGGAACTACCCACTCGTCATGACAGATCCATTATTGCGATCGAAGTTTCACTTGAGATTTGTACTTGCCTTAATTTCTTGCAATAGCTTGTTACGTGTGTATTTCCGCTAGTAAATGCCATGTGATGAAGTCGACAGTCAAACTGGGCAACATGAGCCAGAACGTAAGATGTGACGATTTCTTCGTGGCTCAGATCTTCCATCGAGGTAACAGAGACGTTATTACACGACTTACGTATGCTGCATTCACGCTCTTGTGGCGTACCACTACTAGTATTCTGATCTGAATGATGTTTTTTTGCTGTACTTCGAACATGTTCAAACACGTCACGCCAGTGAGAGTAGAGTCCTGATCTCACTTCTGATGTCGGAGCACGCCAGGTATGGCTGAGCGGTAGTTTCGTCATCGCTTGTATTCGATTGAACTCAGTTTAGTCAATAAAACTTTTCAATAATAATTATTGAAACTCAACACACACAACTTTCACAATGACAGGGTAAACCGACAGTTTCGTTGCACATAACGACAGACCGACTGACTGAGACGGACGGAATGACTGTCTGACACGGAATGCCACGACTCTGTCCACGTACCGCCATTTTATACTGTTGCGTTACGGAGTCTACCCTTCATTGTGATATTTATCAAAACAACATTTCATCATTTAAAATAATAATCAAAACCACCGTCTTAATATTACTAAAAGTCGTTATCCACGACATATATATATATATATATATATATATTTAATTAACTACCTTTAATTTGACTACTATTAACAACATTAATACATAATTGTATCAAAAAAAAAACCTTGCAAAAATGATTACTATTAAAAAGATCAAATGTTAAACCTTTAAAACACTCTCCCGTAAAATTAGTAAGTTTTGAGATTAAACAGTTTTAATGCGAGAAGACGATATTATAAAATGAAAGAATCAATGTGTATTAAAAATACATCAAATATTCGTGGTATATTCGTCGAATGACATAAATCATTTCCTGGCCATCGTTTCTCGTCCGTATTAAAAGAGTCCAAAATTTAGTTTTAATCATAATAAATTATATCTGTAACGTCTTTATATTAGATTCATTTATGTCTGTATACCTAAAGACCGTCTGAGCGGGTGTCATCCTCGCAAATCGATTTCACAATCAGTACGTTCTCGCTGGCATTGTTTAGAAATAACGCTTTAGCACCGCGGTGGTAATTGAAAACGCGGATCGGCTGATCGTATCGGGGCTATTACTCAATGTCGCTATCGTAGTATCGACCGGGCGATTTCATTGTTTTCGGCAATAATTCTCTTTGTTCGTAACTGTGAATTTTTATGGTGTTCGCTTATCGCGCCAATCGTTGTTCGAGCTGTTTTAGTATGAAACACTGAATGTGCCACAACGTCCGTACGTGAATATTAGCCGCAGAAGTAAGGTAATACGATTCTTTTCATGGGTTTCATGGGTGCATTGCGCTATGATACACAGGGCTATTTATTTTTTTGGATCAGGGGCCCAACCTCCTACGAGGTCCCCGCGCCTAGGGGACGGATATGTGAGACTAGACTGTCTGCAGTTGATGGGAGCGGACCGCGAGCCCAAGGGATAGAATTTAGGGCTTTAACCACTCAACGACTGCCCTGCACTCTTGCCCAAGCATCCGATCCCGAAAGCGTCCCCAAGCGTCCGAAAACATGAGTTCTAAGGTTTCCGTTTTTACAATACAACGACTGTCCTATCCTTGAAACTGAAACGCATTACTGCTTCACGGCAGAAATAGGCAGGTTAGTGGTACGTACCCGTTTGCCATCCGGCTTTGGAATAAGCTCCCCTCCACAATGTTTCCCGAGCGCTATGACATGTCCTTCTTCAAACGAGGCTTGCGGAGAGTACTTAACGGCAGGCAGCGGCTCGACTCTGCCCCTGGCAGTGCTGAAGTCTATAGGTCTTACCGTCAGGTGGGCCGGATGCTCGTTTGCCTGCAAGGACAATAAAAAAGGACTTCCAAGACGTGCCACCACCAGTAATTACGCAAATTATAATTTTTAAAATTCAAATTTTATTATACGACTAGCTGACCCGACAGACTTCGTAGTGCTTCAATCGATAAATAAAAGACCTAAACTTTTGTATAAAATAAACTTAAAACAAACAAAAGGAATCCGTCCGACGGGGGACACATCAAAGGAAAAAGAAAATTGTTTTTAATTCCGAGCATTTTCATATTTATCTACCTTTTAAACCTTCTCTGGACTTCCACAAATAATTCAAGACCAAAATTAGCCAAATCTGTTCAGCGGTTCTCGAGTTTTAGCGAGACTGACGAACAGCAATTCATTTTTATATATACAGATGTCTTCACTTGATTCCTTGACACCGTGGAAGTCAACAGTGAACATTAAAATTTGTTAAGAACGTATTTCATTAGATAATTTAGCATAGTGGGATTCGAACACCGGCATTGCTCGATACGAATGCATCTCGGGAGTCTTATCTTAACTTCGCTTAAATGTTTGGTTTTAAAGTATCAAGGTTACAACATTTTTAGCACGAACATGTAAAAATTTTACAAATGCACTAGACAATAAAAATAATACTAATCGTTTTACAACCGAAATAAGCTGCGATAAAAAATATATTTATTTATTTCAACAAACAATAAAAATCAAAGTCGAAACAATAATACGAAACATTATGATCGATATAATTAATATTTAGATTTAAATTTTTGCACATTCAAAACCAATATCAGTTACATTAATAGCGCGAAGGATTTTAATTATTAAAATTCGCTTCTATTAAGCGATATTTCGCAATAAAGTGGAATGATTGTGCGCTCAATATTTCGGTCATTGTACGCGATGGTCAGTTTTGACCTTTACCTAATCGTCGGTAGCCTAAGGGGCTACTCCAACTTCGCGCCCACCGATAGGTGAGCTCACAGACTCAACCTGAGAGAATTGCTAACAGGGTTTGAGCTCACAGGGCTCAAGCTGGGTGGGTTGCTAACACTGGCCCTAGAGAGAGCAGTGCTTCGCTGAATCTAACCACTGGTCACCGTCCTCGTCGAACCCGTCGCTTGCGACAAAGGGCTCGTCGAGTGAATTAACCCATAGACATAACCCACTGTGCTTCTCGCCAGATCTTCTCAGTGAGTTGCGTTTCCGGTCCGGTGGTAGATTCTGCGAAGCACTGCTCTTGCTAGGGCTAGTGTTAGCAGCACACCCGATTTGAGCTCCGTGAGCTCATCTACACGTCAAAGAGAAACCTCTTAAGGCTATCAGCATAGGTAGGGGGGAAAAAAAGCTGAATCTACTACAAGATCGGAATTTCGGATCGCTGAGAAGATCCGGCGAGAAGCACAGTGGGTTGTGTCTATGGACCAGTTCGCACGTCAAATTCTGCGTCGGAGTCGACGAGTTCGAGGAGGACGGTGACTGGTGCTTGAAGAGCCTAAGCGCACCGAGCATGGATCCAGGTGATCCAACAGAACACACAAAACACAAGCGACTTTGCTTTGCCATGTCGCCTGGGATATGTAGTTAGCGGTGGCTACGGTAAAGGGGTTATCGTGCAGCGCCGCTTTTTTAAAATAGCGTTCTGATGCTTCCTTAAGATACCTACGTATTGGTTCTAGATTTAGATCGTCGTGAAGATCCACATTCTTCACATACCAGGGTGCTCCGACGGCTATCCTGCAGAAACGGTATTGATGACTTGGAGAGAGTTAACGTGTGGACTGGCCGCGTGAGCGAACACTACCCTTACATAGGTCAACACCGAAGTATTGTGTCCGAATCCGGAATAAACTGTTATTTTAAAGCGAACGAAGTAAACAATTAGCTAAACATTCTACAGAACAGTCATATGCCACCATATTGTCATCAGAAGCACCTGCGATTAGTATATTGAATTTAATACATGCTTGTGGATTGATGGTCCATCTGTTAGTGAGTGAGCCTCTTTAGAAGGACACATTCTAGCGCTTCTCTCAATACTCGAATGGTATTTGGCAAAAATGATCTTTGGAAAAGCACTGTGGATGAACGCAGTGGCCCTAGGCAGGATCAACGAACTGTGTTTTTTTCCCTACCTATTCGGTGATAGCCTAAGAGGCTTTTCCAGCTAACGAGATTTTTTTAATTGTCGTATAGGCAGACGAGTATACGGCCCACCTGATTAGTGAATGGTTACCGTCGCCCATAGACTTCAGCAATGCCAGGGGCAGAGTCAAGCCGCTGCCTACCGGAATAATCTGGATAATCTGTAGCTGGACGGAATAATCTCGGAACAATGTAAGGTTTACAAATATATAGGCAACAATTGTCTTAAAAATGTCGTTAGCGGGATTCAGTAGATTTTTGTAAAACCTTCGAGAGCTACCGCTGAGCTAACTCTAAAAGACTTAATGTCTTTTAGCATTTATTTTATTAGCATAAATAGAAAGTTGAGCAAGTCAAAGCCAAAGATAAGTTACGTGGTGTAATTAGAAAAAAAAACGAATATGACATAAGCGACTAGTGTTGAATCCCCATCACCTAAATCTAAACTAACAATACTAACAAAATTACTAAACTAAAACTATTATATTTCAACTTCAAATAGAACAATTAGAAAAGAAATAGGCAAGCTCAGTACTAGATGCATATTAGAATTTCACAATACATAAATTACACAGATGTGAATACGGAATATACAAAGCGGGTATTTGCTAAGTTTAAATATCAATCCAGTTATCGGCCGAGTCGAAGGCGGTTCATGTTGATTATGATATAATTGACTTGTAATTTTGACGATTCGACCCAGAGGTTAAGCGGTGAAGCATAAATTGTTTTGTGCGAAGGGTTCTGGAGTTCTCGTATCGTTTGAACAACGTGAATGCGACGAATTCCAGGTTTTAAGTGGTTATCGATGCTCATAGACATATACAACGCAAATGCCGCCATGTTGAGATATGAGTTCTACTCAGTATAGCTACAACGGCTGCCCCACCCATCAAACCGAAACGCATTGTTGCTTCACGGCAGAAATAGCCAGGGTGGTGGTACCTACCCGTGCGGACTCACAAGATGTCCTACCACCCAGTAAAGGTCTTCAGTTCCTCTACTCTTTGTTTGAGATTTTAATTAAGTATGATGGCCACTCACGATCAGGTGAGCTGTATCCTTGTCTACTAGTAAAGGAATCGAAAAATGTCACATTTTATTCTTTTTTAAGGTCTCCAGTATAGTTAAGTTACCACGGCTGCCCCGCGCTTCAAGCCGAAACACATTAATACTTCATGGCAGAAATAGGCAGGGTAGTTGTACCTACCCGCGCGGACTCACAAGAGGTTCTACCACCAGTAATAATCATTTTCTTTTACATTCATAACAAAGTCAAAATGATATTTTTATGAAAATACATAAAAATCTATTGCAACTCTTACTACCACTAATATATTGAGAAAAACCTAATTAATTAACTCACAATAAAGTTTAAAATTCAAATAAAAAAGAGACAATTTTAAAAAATCATTGAAATAACTGACCCTTATCAACAACAGGGGTTTTTCTTAATTTGTTCGCAGTCCCCTAATAATATTTCATAATAAACAGTGTTAAGATATTCTTCACGTCAATAACTGTGTGTTGCATGAATCGGCGTTGATTCACGGCTTTGTCTCCCTGACTTAGACCAAATTTCTTAAGACAGATACACCACAGTCTTATGAAATTATAGGCTTTGATAGTTCCAACAAAATAGATCGTAGTATGCTTGAGAATTTTTGTCGTACGCTTGAGAATTTCGAATTTAATATTATCATTTATTTATTTATTTATTTTAATTTTATGTCTCCTCCAAGATTCGTGTCTATCTAAAAACCTGAAAGCGAACACCCGATTTTGCTTTTCTAATTTTTTAACCGTGTCGTTTTTTTAGACCAGTGACATTTTGTGAACACTCTTTTATTGGCTGTATAAGTGTGTATGTTGTGTTTATTGTACCTAATCTCTGAACATCATTCTTACATACCGACTTGTAGGCGTTCGATAAACTTGAAGAACACGAATTAATTTATTCAAGCCTGCTTTTTTGTTGTTTTTACAATATATTATTTTCATTGTGCTTTCATTTTCTTTATTAGGCCTTGATAACATTTAAGTACTTAATTGATTGTACAGGAAAAAGTGACAACAACGACTTTTCAGAATTTAACTTCGTTGAATTCGTATATCGAACCGTATAGGACATAAAATCGTACGACACAGAAGCCCAAACAATTACAAAGCTTACATAATTTAAAGTACTTCGCAATGTGGCCTGAGAAATTCTTTGCGGAGATTCTGTTATATCTATTTTGTGGTCACTAGAGCAAAGGTCATAGTGACTAGTTGGAAACACTGCTCTCATTAGTTTTCAGAGATCTTACATGTCATGTACCAACCGACTCTGAAGTGTATATAGGGAACTCCACGGTGACTTTTTTACTGGTGGTAGGAACTCTTGTGAGTCCACGCGGCTAGGTACCACAACCCTGCCTATTTCTGCCGTGAAGCAGTAATGCGTTTCGGTTTGAAGGGTGGGGCAGCCGTTGTAACTATACTGAGACCTTAGAACTTATATCTCAAGGTGGGTGGCGAATTCACGCTGTAGATGTCTATGGGCTCCAGTAACTACTTAACACCAGGTGGGCTGTGAGCTCGTCCACCCATATAAGCAAAAAAAAAAGACTCCCGAACGCTATGACATATCTTTCTTCAAATGAGATTTGCATTAAGTGATGGACAAGTGAAGATCTGTGCAAGGTGGCAGACAGGAGCTGGATGGGAGAAGCCGAGGATCGTTCCTAGTGGCGAGTAATTGGAGAGGCCTATGCCAAGCAGTGGACTGCTGTAGGCTGATGATGAAGATGAGGATAGGTAACTCAGTTGAACCCCTGTCATTTCAATTTCTGATGGGAACCGATGTATACTCGTAGTTAGAGATATTTAGGATCCCTCTATACCTTTAATCGTCTTAATCTTCTTAAGCTCATAGTGCAGTGAAAAATTCTGGCTAAGGTCTATGGATTTCCAAATAAAAGCATTTAATCTCATTCTCGTTTTTAATTTCGCTATTTCGTCACACCGTGTTTCAAATTACACCCTTTCTTATTAAATATTTTTCACTTCTATTAAAGCTTCCCATACTATGAAGTAGTTCAAATATAGAAATGTTTGACCGCTGACTGGGACAACGCGTATGTGTCTCATTCTGTATTAAGTACTGAATGTATTAAGACGCAAAAATTTTTTAGGTACCTTGAAGGTTATACGGTCATTAAAAAAAGCTTAGTGACCACAAATCGTTTGCTTAAGATTTCTAGGTCACGAAAATTTACTTAGGACCGATGAGTGAATACATATTTTTAAAAAGGCGGTCAGTCTCACTAGAATAATTAGGAAGATAACGCTGACATTTTACGAAGATCTCTAAAAGTGTATGTGTAATGTTGCTAGGCTGTATTCCCATACCCGATCCTGGGGACCGAATGGTAAACAGTCGACGTCACCCTAAGCACATCATTACGGATGCTCCCATTTCATTAACGGTGCTTTTAGGTAACTCAAGCACCGGTCACCGTCCTCGCCGAACCTGTCACTTGCGACGAAGGGCTCGGCGAGTAAATTAACCCATAGACACAACCCACTGAGTTTCTCGCCGTATCTTCTCAGTGGGTCGCGTTTCCGACCGGTGATAAATTCTGCGAAGCACTGCTCTTTTTAGGACCAATGTTAACAACACTCCCGGTTTGAGCCCCGTGAGCTCACTTACTCGCTTGGTTACGCTGACATAGCCTCTCAAGGCTATCAGCTTAAGTAGGGAAAAAAGGCTGTATTGATAATAACTCTTCATCTACTTATTTTGCCCAGTTTTTTTTTTTACCTAATTGCTGGTAGCCTCGAAGAGTTATTCCAGCTTCTCCAGCGGCGAGCTCACGAGGCTAATCCTGAGAGACTACTAGCAATTTCCCTAGCAAGAGCAGTGCTTCGTTGAAACTACCGCCGGGTCGGAATGGCGATGAAAAGGTCCGCCGAGACACTCAATACATTGTGTCTTTAGGATTTCTGAAGTCTGAAGGACAGTAAAGTAATATACATATAATCATAGTGCTATACGGTTAGAGTACTCGATTTAATTAAGGGTTAATGATCACCGGCACTCATAGACTTAAAAACATGAATCCTTGATAGCGTTCATCTTTGGACACGAGTTCAATGTCTAAATTATAATGTACGATGGGAGGCTGTTCTTTAAAATTGATATTGTGACTGTTTGATAGCAGATATAGGCAGAATGGTAGTACCTAGTAGTTAGTACCTTTACTAATTGCTATTACACGAAACTCTTCATCGGGGAAGTCGTTTGTTAATATTTGTTCACTGCATTATTATTATTTTCTAAAAATTGGTTATTTGTGAAGGGATGTGAGCCTCGATTTGGTCGCTTCTTTTGACACAAGCAGAGGGAGTCCTATCATTTAAGCCGTGACCACATAAATATCTGTGTGCTTCAACATTCATTTTTTATTTTTTATTGCCCTTGTAGGAAGACTAGCATACGGCCCACCGTGAGTGGTTATCGTCGCCTATGGACTTTAGCAATGCCAGGGGCAGAGCCAAGCCGCTGCCTACCGCTTTAAACTAAGATAGCTCGTCAACTCGTCTTTTTTTTTTACTTATATGGGTGGACGAGCAAACAGCCCACCTGGTGTTAAGTGGTTACTGGAGCCCATAGATATCTACAACGTAAATGCACCACCCACCTTGAGATATAGGTTCTAAGGTCTCAGTATAGTTACAACGGCTGCCCCTTCCTTCACGCATTACTGCTTCACGGCAGAAATAGACAAGGTAGTGGTACCTACCCGTGTGGACTCACAAGAGGTCCTACTACCATCTGATCATTAATAGAGCAATAAAAAATATAGTTTTACAACAGACGCAGAATGGTGGTAGTTAACGATAAAAGCCCAAAAAATTCTTAACGGCTTTATTAGTAACTAAGTAACCAGTGATCACTGAAATATACAAATTGATTTGAATATTTTAAAAACATCGTGCAACCAAACTGATTTATATTATAATAATATTGTGCAGTGCGTGTCTAGCTTGGACTGTGATAAAATATTCAAATTTATTTATGTCAGATTAGTTTTTTTATGTGAACCAATAAGTTTAATTTGATTTAGTTTGCATTTTTAGATCAACTTTGAATATTAATACGTGAAAATAGAAAAATAAATTTAAATCATTGTTTGCCGATGATCCTTTATCTCGAATCCTTTAATGTAAATTATTTTGTTTAATATTATATAGCATTTACTGGTGGTAGGACCTCTTGTGAGTCCGCGCGGGTAGGTACCACCGCCCTGCCTATTTCTGCCGTGAAGCAGTAATGCGTTTCGGTTTGAAGGGTGGGGCAGCCGTTGTAACTATACTGAGACTTTAGAACTTGTATCTCAAGGTGGATGGCGCGTCTACGTTGTAGATGTCTATGGGCTCCAGTAACCACTTAACACCAAGTGGGCTGTGAGCTCGTCTACGCATGTTAGCAATAAAAAAAAATTAGTCTATAGATTAAAATAATGTTGTTTTTTGTGAAATCACGGGAAATTTTTAATTAAATGAAAAATATAGAATTTAATGTACATCGAATTCTGATATCAAGCGCTGGTATCAAGTTCAATGAAATAAAAATTGTAAGGCAGCGGTTTGCAAATTAAACTTATAAAGTATTTTAATTTAATTATGTAATTTGGCTAATGACTCTCTGCTAGTACTCACGTAGTTTATCAAAATGTTAAAGGGTATGGATATTACCTTCTTTTTTTTTCCTACCTATGCTGATAGCCTTGAGAGGCTATTTCAGCTTCACCCTAACGTTTGTAGGTGACCTCACGGGGCTCAAACCGGAGAGTTGCTAACACTGACCCTAGCAAGAGCAGTGTTTCGCAGAATCTACCACCGGATCGGAAACGCGACCCGCTGAGAAGATCCGGCGAGAAACTCAGTGGGCTGTGTCTATGGGTTAGTTCGACGAGGACGGTGACCGGTGCTTGTGGTGCCTAAAAGCACCGTTAATGGATCAGGAGGATCCGTAATGACGTGCTTTGGGCGACGTTGACGGTTTACCATTCGGTCTACTGGGTCGGGTATGTAGTTTCCAGCAGCTACGATGAGAGGGTTCTCATGTCGTGCCGCCTTCTCAAAATGGCGCAGCGATGCCGACTGTAGATACTTACTAACTGAGTCGAGCTCCAGGTCATCGTAAGATCCACGTTCCTCAGGAACCATGGTGCTCCGACGGCTATCCTGCAGGGATATTACTAAAAACCAATGCTGGATATGAAAGTAATCTTTAACTGAATGAATTTTTTTTTATCCAAATTACGGTTCATTGACAATGTTTTTTTATATTACCGAAAATGCATTAACAGACTTACTGCAACCCAGAACGTCTTTGTAGACCTCAATCACTTTAAAACATTAGAACGATCATGCCGCCCTTTAGATCGGAACGAATAATTGTTTAGTAACAAACAATGATTCTATCTCCCTAAGTAAATCTCAAGTTAATTTACGAATAAATTAGATAAGTATGTCACCTTTGTGACTCGCATCAAATTATGCCAACGTTGCCCACTGAATTTCTCGCCCGATCTTCTCAGTGGGTCGCAATTCCGATTCGGTGGTAGATCCTGCGAAGCACTGCTCTCGCTATGGCTAGTGATAAAAAAATCTCTCAAGTTGAGCCCGTGAGCTCACCTATCCATCCGGGCGTAGCTGGAAAATAGCCTTTTTACCTACTAGCGAATAGTTACGCGAAAAAAAAAGTATCATGAAAATACAAATTGTATTCCTAGTGCATTTTTAACTATTATTAAATATTTTCATCACGCTGCTGATTTATATATGTATATATAAAAATGAATTGCTGTTCGTTAGTCTCGCTAAAATTCGAGAACGGCTGGACCGATTTGGTTAATTTTGGTATTGAATTATAATATTTGTGGAAGTCCAGAGAAGGTTTAAAAGGTAGATAAATATGAGAATGCTCGGAATTAAATAAAAATAACAATTTTGTTTTTCCTTTGATGTCCCTCCCATCGGACGGATTCCTTTTGTTTCTTTTAAGTTTATTTTATACAAAAGTTTAGGTATTTTAGTTATCGATTGAGGCACTACGAAGTCTGCCGGGTCAGCTAGAAGACCATAAATTTTGTTTCTTTGTTGCAAAGATATTGGACTTTAATTTAAAACAATAAAAATTAGAATTAATTAATAGACATTATGCATATAATTTTTAAAAATCACCTGGCCGAATACCTTTTATTGCTTCGAGTAGGACAACTTCGAACAAGAAACAAGTTTAATAACAGTTTTGTTTTAGATAAAACGCTCAAACATAAAACAAAATATTCAAAGGGAAATTCAAACTATCAATAAATTAGGATACTTATTACCATGCTATTCGCCACGAAATTCCTCCATAACCGGCTCATTAATGAAATAGCAGTTAAAAAAAAAATATTAAAGAAAAACTATCGTCAACGATAAAGTAAATTTAGTGGTGACATAAAAATCGATGCCTTTAACAGATTGAAGGTTAATGGAGCCTGCCTACAGAATTACACAATAAATATTACAAATATATGATTAATCTTTACAATGCGGTGTACGAAAGTAGGCGTTCACTAAGCAGATCAGGTTGTCGTCCGTTTTACATGATATGTAAACGTAGTAAGGGGCTTGCTAGAATGCATATAGTTCAGGAAGCTGGTATTCCAAGCTTCAGAGATTGGAGAATAGAGTTAATGTACACAATTCGCGAAAACCTATCCGAAATCCAGGTTTGAATGCGAATGTATTCAAGTATCATAACGGTCGAGCGATCGCGTGCGACTGTTGACACCACTGAGCTATTTTGACTTAATTGTAATACATTGCGGCTAAAGGACCAACAGACCAGAAAGGAATATCATTAGAAAAATAATAATTTATCATTTATTTCAATAATTGCCAGATGTATCACTGTACCGTCGATTTTAAGAAAAATAACCCCATAGTCAGTATCGTTGTTTTCAAGATGAGCTCGACAGTGTATTTTCGTTTCTTCAACATCAGGGCCTACTTTTCTGGAGAAACTTAGCAATAGCTATAACAATATAAGTCAGATATTCTTATATAAACCAATATTAAGAATATATTTGTTTTAATTTGTGAATTCCTATGTTTGATGAATGATTATACTGTGAAAACAACACTTTTTTTTTTTAATCTAACTCTTTGAGAATATGATATATTTCCCCGACCCACCTCTACCCAAAAGAGGTATAAAAAATCGCCTCAAACGTTTGAACCTTTTTTATATTTCTTTACAAACAACGTTTTTTAATATTACATCATCTTTGAGTATTATGTTCTTATGACTCATTCGTGCCGAAATGGTTAGCTGAGCGTTGATCATTAACAGAAGATTCTTGTATAACTTCTTACATGTAATATCACGAACAATAGCTCAATGGAACAGATCATTGTTGGATTTGAACTTTTGTATGTAATTATTTGTGAATTTGTAATCTCGAGAGCATCGTCGTGGGGTAGGCGAGATCACGTTTTTTTTTAAATCATAACTAACATTAAATATTTAATATTCGACTACACAAGATGCGCTTATGTGGTGCTTCGTGACTATTCGGTTGGCAAACAAAAGGTTAAAGATAAATTGTCATCCATATCCCACTGCTGCGACTCCTGTATGATCAGGACTACAGTGGTGATCAAATAAAAGTATTTAATAGCGAAGATCCCCCCCCCCCATAGATAGAAATAACACAAGGAGAGTAGTAAAACTCACATCAAATCTCTATGTGGCATGATAAGGCGACATTTAACACTGATGGTAGGAATCTGTGTTTCATGTGTTTTATTTCGTGGTCCATCTGTTTTTTAGCGGCTACCACAGTCTATTGAGTTCACAAAGCAAATTCCCAACAGCTTCCTTACCATAACCTTTCATCCTCCAACACAAACGATTCCACTCCACCTTGCACTCTCACACCCGACATCCGATCTCCACCCGGGGTCAGAACTATCAGAGCAGGAGGGCTCTCGCGGTCAAAACTTCCTTCCTTCATTCATTAGTAAGACCCGATTTGCACCCGACTACAGACTTCAGCAGGAAACGTTTTCCGACGGCTTATTTCCGATCCGAACTGATGTTATATTCCAACAGCAATCAGAGTCTGACCTTATTTATTTGAGGTCTGCGATTTTCTCCATCCACGAAAATGCTGTATACGCTAGTAATGCTGATATATATTCACTAGGCGTTAAGTGATATTGTAACCTTCCAGTTTGTCGAAGACACCACACCCAAGCTTGATCTCTTGAGTGAGTCGCGATTCTAGTTCAGGTTCTTTCATGAAGCAGTTGCAGTCAAATTCTTAGCTAATTTCTCACCACCTGGCCAAGCCACCTAGTTCGACACTTACATCGTACACAGGAAACTCACCTCGCAAAAAAATTAAGCAACAACTTTACTTTGACAATGACAATGCTATCATCACCTTATACAGATGATAAGAAATATGTCGTATATTTAGAAAAAAATATATTAACCGCCTGTGGGATTAGAACCTTAGTAAAGTTGCATCGCTCGATACGAATATACGGAGCGTGTTAACTTTTGAAAAGATTCACTTTTTCGAATATTACAGCACGTTTGTTGACAATGATAAAAAACCTTTCATAATTTAATTAATATTTCCTACCTATGCTGATAGCCTTGAGAGGCTATTTCAGCTTCACCCTAACGTGTAGGTGAGCTCACGGGGCTTAAGCCGGAGTGTTGCTAACACTGGCCCCCGCAAGAGCAGTGCTTCGCAGAATCTACCACCGGATCGGAAACGCGACCCACTGTGAAGATCCGGCGAGAAACTCAGTGGGCTGTGTCTATGGGTTAATTCGCTCGTCGAGCCCTTCGTCGCAAGTGACGGGTTCAACAAGCACGGTGACCGGTGCTTGTGGTACCTAAAAATACCGTTAATGGATTGGGAAGATCCGCAATGACGTGTTTTGGGCGTTGTCGACTGTTTACCATTCGGTCTACAGGATCGGGTATACAGTTTCCAGTGGTCACGACAAGAGGGTTCTCATGTCGTGCCGCCTTTTCAAAGTGGCGCAATAAGGTCATTAATGATTCGATGTATAATTTCTTCAACAAATTTCGAAGGGCCTCACGAGGTACCCTATTTATCATTGCCGCTAGTCAATGATGCATCTCATTGTTTTAGGCCCCGTAATAAATCAGGTGCATTAGTGACGTCACGCGGGTCGCTGCAGCTGAAGCTATATAAAGACTCGCGCTGTGAACTCGCGCGAGTCGGATGACACCCGCGCACGCACTGTGACCTGACCGAGTGAAACGCCGCCGAACATTCTGAGAATACGTAAAAGTGTGTGTGCAGTAGTAGTAGTGTTGGTGTGAATTTTTTTTTTATTTCTTGCCAGGTGAGATTATTTATAAATAATACAAAAAAAAAACAAAAAAAATTAACAAAGAGGTTGTTATTTTTTTTTTGTTAATTTTTTCATCTAAATTTATGTGGCTTATCGAAAGGAAAACTTACATTAGGTGCGCCGTTCAAAAGACTTCAACGCGCGAACAAATCAAGCTTATTTATTACACATTATTGCATGCGAATGGACTTTTTTTTTAAATTAGATTGCATATTAAATATAAAACAACAAAAACATATTCGATAAATTATTCAGTTCAAATAACCATGAAGCCGGTTTCGGCTACTTTTTTGTTATTATTATTTTAAATTTAGTAAATATGTATTAATTATTAAAATAATTCAATATTTACTGACTAAAAAGAGTACAGTCGAGTAATAAATAATTTTCGGACGGACTTTTTCGCTTGATTTGTGAATCGAATGGTTAGTGACAGCAAAGTTCAATGGTGAATCCTGGACAATATCTTTGTGAGAGAAATTTTAAATTTAGAATAAAAACTTTGACCTGGGACCGATGACTTTGAAACGTTTATTATTATTATTATTATTATTACATAATAGACGCGACTCGCGGTTTTACCCGTGTTAAGTTTTTTATCCAGATAATCTGAAACATTTTCCCGGGATAAAGAGTTACGTCATACTCTAGTCCTTATACTGCTAGTTGATTAGTAGATGCGTTGGTACGTAAAATCGTGAATCAGCTAACCAATTGTCCTATTTACATTAGCAGATGCACCCGGCATTGCCCAGGTCATATCACCGTGATAAAATAATCCTCTATGTTAATTCAGGCTACAAAGTATCTGAGTAAGAAATGTTTAAAAAAAAATATTTACGATTCAGTAGCAAACAAACATGTAATAAAAATCATTTGCGTTATTACTGGTGGTAGGACCTCTTGGTAGTAGGTACCACCACCCTACCTATTTCTGCCTGCGAAGCAGTAATGCGTTTCGGTTTGAAGGGCGGGGCAGCCGTTGTAACTATACTTTAGAGTTTAGAAGGCGACTTTAGAACTCATATCTCAAGGTGGATGGCAGTATTTACGTTGTAAATGTCTATGGGCTCCGGTAACCACTTAACACCAGGTGAGCTGTGAGCTCGTCCGTCCACCTGTGCAAAACAAAATACAATAAAATTTGTTAAATATATATTTAATTATATGTTAATAGGTAGTATAGTTTAGAAATTCCTTCATCCTACCGTGACGAGTCTTCCACCTACATCTCAAGGTCTACCATAAAGTAAAACTCAAATTACCATTATCAATACATTAAAAACACACCTCGCATATTTCCATATATCTGCTATAAATGTAAGATGTATAATAGTGAAGGTATGTTTAAGACAGCTTTATCACTATTTGGGTAATATTTAGAGGTGTTTTGAATATGTTCATCTGGTCTTAAGTGATCAGCAGAGTTCAAAGATATTACAACGTGAACACCGCTATCATTATTACTGGTGGTAGGACGTCGTGTGAGTCCGCACGGGTACCAGGTACCATCACCCTGTCAATTTCTACCGTAAAGCAGTAATGCGTTTCGGTTTGAAGGATAGGGCATCCTGTGAGTCTGCACGGGTACCAGGTACCATCACCCTGTCAATTTCTACCGTAAAGCAGTAATGCGTTTCGGTTTGAAGGATAGGGCATCCTGTGAGTCGCACGGGTACCAGGTACCATCACCCTGTCAATTTCTACCGTAAAACAGTAATGCGTTTCGGTTTGAAGGATAGGGCATCCTGTGAGTCTGCACGGGTACCAGGTACTATCACCCTGTCAATTTCTAACGTAAAGCAGTAATGCGTTTCGGTTTGAAGGATAAGGCAGCCGTTGTACTATTAAAAATGAGACCTTAGAACTCGTGTCTCAAGGTGAGTGGCGGTATTTACGTTGTAGATTTCCCACCCATCTAAGCAATAAATAAATAAAAATATCACTAGGAAACTAGAGAACGAAGCCTTATTAAAATGTGTATAGTAACTATTTTTCCTTGAATTTATCAACCAATGCACTTATTACGTTCTTTTCTGCGTGTTTATTCGCTGACTGATAGATAATACCTAAGGCATTAAGTTTGCAGATTCATATTAAGCCGTATGAAGTGGAATAAAAATTAATATACGTCATATCCGGGTCACGATTACAGTCTTAAAAATACATAGACGTTGAATGCGTATACAGTAGTAGGGTAGAATTAAACAAAACTGGCAAGCAGACTCTGCTCTGTCCCTTCATTGAGGTGTTCGGAGTTATCCTGAGAACTGTGTTGGGTCATACATTGTAAAACTAAATATTAAGAACATTACATTCTGCCCCGGACTCTAATTATTACCTCACAATGAGTAGTCATGAGCGTGATAATATTGCCAGCCGCTCTCACATATTTTTACTAGTGGTAGGATCTCTCGTGAGTTTGCGCGGGTAGGTACCACCACCCAGCCTTTTTCTGTCGTCAAGCAGTAATGCGTTTCGATTTGAAGGATGGGGCAGACTTTGTAACTATACTGACGTTTAAGATGTCTATGGGCTCCAGTAAACACTCAATACCAGGTGGGCGGTGAGCTCGTCCACTCATCCCACCGTATATAGACGGGCGTTAAAATCGAAGCGCATATGAACATAGACATAGAAATACTTTATCGTGTTACAATGCATCTTATCTTCGATTTCGGGGACGCGTTGAGTTACACAAGGTAGAAAGTGCAGTGCGAATCAGACCCGGGTCACGGGGCACCGCTTCTTCATTTTCCGTCCTATTACTTAACTATATAGTAGTACACAGAACGCTCTACGTAAATGTTGCATTGATGAGAATTCTTAGTTCATAAACGCGTCGTGTCCGAAACATCGCAATCTATTGTTGTGGGTTTTGAATAGGGTTGACGCGTTCCCCAATTTTTTATGAAGAAAAATTTCGAAATTTTAAGATTATATTTTTTTTTTGTATTGCTTAAATCAAATCAAATCAATACAAAAAAAAATTATTAAACATAAATGAAAGTACATACTTGTTGAACGTCAAAAAGAACTACCGCCAATTCACAAGAACTAGCCTCCGTCCTGAGAAGAACTGGCAAGAAACTCAGCGGGCATGTCTTTTTTTTTAGTATTAGATTTTTTTAAATATTAATTTTTACAAAGAGTATTATAACGTAACAATTATTGCAATATTGAAATGCCCGGAGCGAGCAACTCATTCCCACTTTGTGCAATCTTCTAGATAATCATTGACTTTATAGTAAGCTTTATTGCACTTAGATTGGTTGACGAGCGCACAGTCCACCTGGTATTAAGTGGTTACTGGAGCCCATAGACATTTACAACGTAAATGCGCCACCGACCTTGAGATATAAGTTCTAAGGTCTCAAGTATAGTTACAACGGCAACCCCACTTTTCAAACCAAAACGCATAACTGCTTCATGGCAGAAATGGGCGTGGAATACCCGTGCGGACTCACAAGAGGTTCTACCACCAGTAAATACATATGATAGAACATAATAATAATAATAATAATATTTGAAACTTTCATTAGACCTTATAACAAAAGACTAAAAAATTGTGATGGGTGGTGGAAAATTGTGGTGAATTATTATTATTACCTGGTTAAGAATTTTACATCTAAAAAGTCAGTAAGCAGTTTTCTAAATGATTCTTGTCTACCTCATAGTTGTCTGGAAGAGATCGCTCTTAGCGATAAGACGGCCAATTGTACTTTTTTTGCATTGAAAGTTTAACATTGTTTTGGTGTACAATAATGAAAATGAATCCAAATATGAGTCTACTTAATAACCTCTGCAGGGTTCCGTAAAACGCTTCTGAACGTCCTTATGAAAAAAACTGTCGCCACAATTTGCAGTAAATTCAAAGAGATTCTAAGAATTCATAATTAATAAATATTTTGCGAATATAAATTTGACGCTGATTTTGGGTAATCATTTTAAAGGTACAATTAAAAAAAAAAAAAAAAAAACTCGTCAGTGCGTCAGCCCTACAGCCCTATCTATCATCTCCCGAGTTACCTTAACAAGTTACTTGATTCGGCTCATAGTCGAAGATTTTTTAAATCTTGACCCCTTTGTTTTTCTCTGAGGTCGACTGCTACTTACTCTAAGGATGCGTTTCCTATCCAGATCAAGATAATCAAATAAAAACAATTACGAAATATATACTCAGTGGTGGAACGTTGAAGGTCGCATTTTAATTGTTACGCTAAATAAATAGAACCTTAAAACGGTTTCCTATTTTAATACGCAGTTGATACATTAGCAAAAATATTAATGGTAAAGTCATTACGATTTGTCAATGCTTACGGAGGTACAAGATATTGGGAAAACTTTACTTATATTTAATTTTAGATCGTTTTAATATTAAAATATTAGGTCACTCGAAAGATGTAACAAATGAGAAGCCTATCTTCTTATCTCTGAAGCAATGACGGTCTCAAGAGTATGTTAAAATAATACAAGCCAAGCTTCGAACTATAGTCTCAAAGGCTGTGGCGTTTTTACCTAATGGTATTAACTCTGACCCAAACCCTAACCACAGATTACTAAATATCCCTAACTCTAACCCTAATTCGGGCCGACCCATCTTCAATAAGAGAGTAGATTTTCCAGTTACAAATAAAATAGTTATGTGGGATACATAACAAGATAGTTTCATATACACATAATATGCATATATGTAAATTACTTAAATAGATACTTGTGTTCGCAGAATCATCGAAATTAGACCGTGATCGCTAATACCTCAAAATCTATATATTAATACGTGAAGCAAAAACTTTGTATCCTTTTTTACGAAGATTGCGCGGACGGATGAGTATGAAATTTTCCACACTTATGGAGAATATAGAGAAGAAGTGCACAATGCTAATTTTTTTTAAAATAATGCATAAAAGATACATTAAATCAATTAAGAAACACACACTACATACCATGTATTTGACGCACACATGCATGCATACTATTTATTGTCCAACTTTTGTTCTTGACGTCCGTGGTCAAATTGAGAATATATTAAACATCGTTTGTCTTTGTTAATATTTTTTATAGTGTAGTCTTGGCGAAATTTGTGATTATAGAAGTATAATATATACAATCACAATAGTGTACAAACTTACAATTCCAATTAATTATAGTCGAATTTCGACTACTGCTGGACTTCTAGTATCTCTAGATCCGTGGCGGTATTCACGATCTCTATTGGCTTTAAAAGCCATTAAAATACTGTCGCGAGCTGATCCATATGTGCTTTGTTATTTGTTGTTCGTATTCACGGGATATTATACTCCGAACATATAAAAGTCAGACACACCAATTCGAAAATATCTATAATGTGTACAATATTAAAATATAAACCAAAAGTAAAATAAACAACGCTAGGCACTGGAAGACACGAATTAAAATTAATATTACGTTTTTACAATCAACTTAAATAGACGCGCGCGAATCTCGTTGCATGACGTCACGGGACACCTGCGCGTTCGGGAACTCCGATCGGGACCGATGACGCCCGAGTACGACCGAATGTTGCACGCTACACATACATGTAATAAAATTAAACATTGATTCCTTTAAAGCCTTTGTCAAACAGAACGCGTAATTAGCGCGCGTCAGAGCGCTATACTGACGCCGCGCTATGACGCCGTGATGTGTTGTACTACTATGGTAACATACCGTCAAACAGAGCCCCAGCGCTATAAGTACGCAGCGCTCTGTCGCGGCGTTAGGACGCTTTGACGTCAAACGTTGTAATCTTTTACAAATTTTATTTTAGCGTCCGAGTGAATGTTTATTAAAATACTAGATAATGCCCGAAAAAATGATATAAATAGTTAGAAAATACCCATGCTTATACAATGCCACATCTGAATCACTCGATTTCTTAGTACTTTTAAATTTTCACACTGCTATCGAAAGGCACTATGATTTGGCGAATGCGTTGCGTCAAGGAGCGTTAGACTCATCTAGTCAATTGGTGTGACATGAAAAGAGCGCGACGTTAAGTACGCGTTCTGATTGACGAAGGCTTTAGTATTCGATAGGCACGCAGTGTAAAAAATTAGCCTTGTTCGCTTTCCATTGCGGCCTCATAAATTATGATTAAATTCCAACCAAACTAATTTTTTTTGTAGTTCTGGAACGATTACTTGACACTGTATCCATAATGTTATACGTCTTCCAACAAAAACTCTTTCGCAATACAGATTGAGTATTGCACGCATTATGTTCGTATTTGTAAACAATGAGACGGCTATTAATGCACGGACATACCGTCGTTTTGAATCACTCTCATACATTCAATGTGCCGACCTACATGACCGAGGATTCGAAGAGTCGAGATTGAAAAATTGTAATCGCGTATTCAGTTTTTTTTTTTATGGTTTAATGCTACCGTCGTCGTTCAAATATGAAAAGAACATATTACACGTTATTATATCTTATCTTTCTTATACCTTTAAATGAGCAATTCTTGTATACTTATATATAATCTGAATCTCGGAAACGGCTCCAACAATTTTCATAAAATTTAGTATACAGGGGATTTCGGGGGCGATAAATCGATCTAGCTACGATTTATTTTCAGAAAATGTTGTTTTATTCGTGTTTTCAATAATCAACTCTTCCCGACATTTATTGACGAATAATAATACTATTTTTCTTAATTGAGGGCAACTAACCAAGATGGCGTTATCAAAAAAAAACCGTTCAAAGCTCGGTCATCATCTAGTCTTCTCTAAGAAACAGAAATATGTGTCTCTCTTAAGAATGTAATTGGTTTCCGGGTTTTTAAACGGCATACTTTTAATACGAATTATAGCTGAGCTTGGCTCATAAAAAGATTTTACATAAAATAGTGTGATGTAGTCAAAAAAACAAAAAAAAAATAACGCGCTTAAATTACAAACCGAACTAATAATTAGCGTCATATTTGTCATAAAATTAATGTATTGTCATCGAATTTTCATCATTTGATCATTTTTAAGATAATCGGACTTCTTGAAGTTGGTGAATATGCGTTCAAAGATTACTTTACATACATACCAAGCTAATAAAATCATGCTACAAACCGATACCGTTTGGTGGTAGGACCTCTTGTGAGTTCGCACAGATAGGTACCACCACCCTGCCTATTTTCAGCCGTAAAACAGTATTGCGCTTCGATTTGAAGGGCAGCTGTTGTACTGTAAAAACGGACACCTCAGAACTCATGTCTCAAGGTGGATGACGGCATTTACGTTGTAGATGTCTATGGGCTTCGGTAACCACTTAACATCAGGTGGGCTGTCAGCTAGACCACCCATCTATGCAATAAACAAAAAAAAAGCATAGGAAACAAATTAAAAATCACCCACCTACAAGCAAGCACTTGTTCGACTTTAAATTGAAGTTACAGAGCCGGTACAACGTCTCTTACGAATTAATTAAGCGGATTTGAATTTTTAATTACTCAGAACCATAATACAATAGTTGAGTGGAACGAAGCGGTGTTCGTAAAAATAACTTTCTCCCTTGAAAATCGTAAGTGGAACTAAACTTATTGCATTTCCATTTTTGTTGTGTGGACTCGGCGAAACCTCGGACTGTCCATAGTGTAAAATAAAGCTACCCACAAATAAAAATAAAAAATTTTTTTTCGTGCTTCTTTCTTACCTTGATGGGATTCATCAATACGATCATAGCTTAGACAGTTTAGACACGCACACACACATAGGGGCATAATGATAACGTCTCACAGTCACACGTGTAGTCAAAGTACAATATGTACGTTTTCAAGTTCCCATTACAACCAATATCAGATAGGTTCATTCGTTGTTACCGTAATAAGTTGAACCGATCAGTGTATTGTCCTTAATTTTGCCTTATTAGATGCAGATCCGTCGTCACCAATGGGATGAGATATTTGGGCCTATGTTCTTTCCCAAGGTCAAAAACTGTTTCCAAATAAATGTTCGTAAAAATCGTTCCGTGACTGTGGACAGTGAACTTAAAAAGGTAGTAAATAACTGACTTATATTATGTAGTATATAATAGAGAGCGTTATATTACAGAGCTATATATTATCCAAAAATCTTTAAAATTAATTTTTTTTTTCGCAACATCATTGATCTGGCTCTTATTCTGATCCTAATTAATCTCTATCTAAATGTGAAAATTCGTTAAGTGCTTACGGAGGTATGTGCGAATGATCAAGTAGACGGAAAGAAGATTATGATACATACCGATTTATATAATAATATGACCTATATTCTTCTTCTATAGTCTATATATATAACAATGAATTGCTGTTCGTTAGTCTCGCTAAAACTTGAGAACGGCTGGACCGATTTGGCTAGTTTTGGTCTTGAATTATTTGTGGAAGTCCAGAGAAGGTTTAAAAGGTAGATAAATATAAAAATGCTCGGAATTAAATAAAAATAACAATTTTGTTTTTTCTTTGATGCGTCCCTCGTCGGACGGATTCCTTTTGTCTGTTTTAAGTTTATTTTATACAAAAGTTTAGATCTTTTATTTATCGATTGAGGCACTACGAAGTCTGCCGGGTCAGCTAGTAATAATATAATTCTTCTTTAGTTACACACTGAATATATATGCATTGATTTACGTTCATTTTAATGTTGGATTTGCCCAGGAATTATTCTGAGAGACTGCAGAAAATTTAAAATACACCGTACTATTTCACTGATGATATTATTCGTAATTAGTTATCAAAGCTTTGTTGTAAAAAAAACGAAAATTGGCATTCGATTTGATAGAGCTCAAACATTCATTAACATAAAAAAAAATAGTAGCATCGTACGTTCGTAAAAAAATAAACGTTCAATCGGATTATATAGTGTTTTTTAATCTTATTTGTTTGCTTTTCGAAAAACGGTTTTACTATGAATAAGAACATAAATCAGTACCTAGTTTTCTTTATTTTTATCTTATCTTATACCTTTAAACGAGCAATTCTTGTCTATATATATATATATGATCTGAATCTCGGAAACGGCTCCAACGATTTTCATAAAATTTAGTATACAGGGGATTTCGGGGGCGATAAATCGATCTAGCTACGATTTATTTTCAGAAAATGTTGTTTTATTCGTGTTTTCAATAATCAACTTTATCGATAATCAACTTTATGACTCTTCCCGACAACTATTGGCGAATAATAATACTATTTTTCTTAATTGAGAGCAACTAACTGCTTTAAATACACAACAAGATGGCGTTATAAAAAAAAAAACGATTAAAGCTCGGTCATCATCTAGTTTAACTTAAGCAGACACATTTCTTTTATTTATAAAATTCATACAAACCTATAGTTTTCGCAAAACATGTGGCAACTCTGAACGATCTTTGTTTCTTTTTAAGGCATCGATTTATCTTTTTATTGTTTCGGAGCTTTTAGGTCTCCGTTATGGTTCGGACGACCTCCAGACTCTAGATGTATAATAAATTAGCTTAAAATCACACACAAAAAGAAGCTTTGTTCGACTCGAAAGCTAAAACGTCGCGGCTATGTAGCTTCGGTTACGTTATCGGATATTTATAATAATAATTATAATGGTTTTGCTAACGTTTCATAATATGTCTTGACAATCGAATTTATCATCTGTTTCATGGTACTTACTGGTGGTAGGACCTCTTGTAAGTCCGCGCGGGTGGGTACCACAACCCTACTTATTTCTGCCGTGAAGCAATAATGCGTTTCGGTTTGAAGGGTGAACTATACTGAGACCTCAGAACTTATATCTCAAGGAGGGTGGGGCGTTTACGTTGTAGATGTCTATGGGCTCCAGTAACCGCTTAACACTAGGTGGGCTGTGAGCTCGTCCACCCATCTAATCAATAAAAAAAGTGGTAAACGCTGTATATGGACAAAAGTTCATTACGTCCTGAATTCTGAAGGTTGAAGGGTTCTAAGGTCTCAGTAGAATAGAACTTTCATCCAGTCTGAAGCCTATCCCCAGTGCGGATTCTGGTGTTCGAATGCCACTCCCCCAGATTCCATCTCTTCTAAGAGCGATACTCTCTGCGAACAACCAGCAACATTCTAGCCTCAATGGTTATTTATACCAATGAGAATCCTATTACACCAATAACAATCGACTACTAGACTTGATTTTTTTAATTTATTCTTTTTTATATTCGCTTGTTTTAATCATTCTGCGATCACATAAAATGTCAACATTTATTCTTTGTTTTTATATTAACAAACATTTTTCTAATCTATTCCGTTTTTTATTAATTAATTCGTATTAAAATTGTTATTTATTTAACACTTTAACGAGCCATTTGACATTTGTGATAATAATTATTTATCATTAATGACTTAGAATGAGTATTTCGATTTTATAGTTGTAAAACCTGAGTCTTAATGAATTTTCGTTTGGAGATAAATCAAAAGGTAGCAACAGAAAAGAAATCGTTGTCAAAAGCTCATCCTTTCGGTCATTCGCTTGATAAAACGGAAATAAAAATGTATTATTCATTATTACTGCTTTTTTTAAGGGATTTTATGACCTGGTAACTAAGACCTTTAAGTCAAGTCTTATTTTAATTGTAATGAAAACTTTTTTATGTGAAAAATGAAATGAAAAGAAAACGAAATGAAATGAAATGAGATGAGATGATAATATATCGTATGAAATATAATCTCAGTAAAATGGTGGTTATTCCTTGAGATTTTTTCAGTAGACTTTTTGGAGGATCCCTAGAAGTTACGTTCAGCGGCTTTGTTTCATTTTCCTACATTTGTGCACTTTCACAGATACTAAACAGTTAATAAACCCCCGTTATTACAAATTTTAAACCTGAAGAAACACTAAATAGACAAAATAAAACAAATCACATAACCTCACTTCTCGCGTTCCCGCCAATAAGTCTTCATTATTCATTATTATCTTCTGCTTAGGCGTATTTTGAACAGATTGCTACAAATATCCGTTGCGAAAGATTGGCAGCCTCTATAAGTATCATGCAATAAGGACTTCGCCTAAAGTCTCAAGATTGCATTCACAATCTGCTCATTTAGACCTAAAAAAAAAAAGGAAAAAAGCATTATTATAATATTTACCGTATTGTATGTTAAGTGTATGTATGATAATTTTTTTTCCAGTAAATATTAGTAGCACAATACTTAAATACCACCAGGCACCGTTGGTTGACCGATAAATATTTTTTTTTTTTTTTATAAATAAATAAATATTTACTAACATTCACGCCACGTTAACTGGTCCCGTGATAAGTTCGTAAAGAAATTGTGTTACAGGTACCAGATGACGGAAATAAATGTAAGATTTTTATTATACACATACATAATATATTTAATATACATCCATAACCCTGGAAAAGACATTTATATTTATCATACAAATATCTTCCCTTGGCGGGATTCGAACCCGCGACCCCCTTGTGTAGTGACCATGTCACTTACCACTACACCAGACGGCCGATAAAGAAAGTTTTTGGCATTAGGTCCGCCTCTGTACTCTTGTGTATAAAGTTGAACAAATAAAATTAAATGAAAATTTATAATCTTCCAATCAGTAACGCTCATTCGATTGTCACGCCAATAAAATCCGTTTATAGTCATATTTACTATTTATTACACGGCTCTTTGTATTCCGGTTTCGGTGAGAGAGCAAGTGAAATTGTTAGTTGCAAGTTCAAAGGGCAGCCTTGACCAGGTTGAGACGGGAATCCGATGCTTTGTTAATTTGTTTATGTACGAAACAACTACACGCGGTAGGCAGCGGCTTGGCTCTGGCCCTGGCATTGCTGAAGTCCATGGGCGACGGTAACCACTCACCATCAGGAGGGCCGTATGCTCGTCTGCCTACAAGGGCAATAAAAAAAGAAAAAAAAAGAAAAACTATCAAACTTTTGTTCGGATCGAAAAAAAAAATGTTTTTTCTTGGTAGTGTGGAACCGTGTTGTAAAATACCGCGTAATAGGAGTCTTACCTGTATTCTCAAAACTACAGTTAAGTGTAAAGAATCAGAGTATTCAGTATTTAAAGTTTAAATAGAATAAGTTCAAAGCAGACATTCTGTTTTAATAGGACATATTAGATATACATTGATATGTATATTCATCTCTTTCCTGCACTATATCTAATTGAAATTACGGCCTCTACACGACAGAGAGGTCTAGGCTTTTCTTAATCCTACCCCAAGGGACGTACAGAAAACGCGTATTAGACCTCTTTTCCCACTTCAGGTGTTAAATAGAAAAGGTGCTGCTTCTTTTTGGGGACCCTGCTTAAATTCTTACTTAAAAGTCGAAGACGTATACAATATATGTCACAATTTAGTTACTATACAATTGAGGTGCCATGACAAAATCGTGAGAAATACATGCAACAAATTCATTATTTTGAAGGGAGATCATCAATAAAAACTATTGTTCATTAATCACGATGACGTATGTCTGGAAACTTCGATTATTTTCTAAATTCAAATCATGTTCAAAGAGATTGCGAAAAAAAATATGAAAACTTCTTGTGATCGGCCTTTTTGTGAGAACTGATGGTAGGGCGTCTTGTGAGGAGGGGTATGTACCAACGCCATTCCTATATCTGCCGTGAAGGTCGGTTTTAAGGGTGAGGCAGCCGTTGTAGTGTAAAGCTGAGATTTAGAACTCATATCTCGAATTGGGTGCCAGTGGTTACGTTATTGATGTCCATGGGTTCTGGTGCGAGCAGCAAGTTCGCTAGCCCGTCTAAACAATAAAAAAATGATTGGCTAAGATGTATAATAGCTATTCTAAGGGAGTCGGTACTAAATACCAGCATAGGCCCACTATATCACTGGTAATTCCTTCACCGTAAGATTGTTTCGTGAGAACATCTTACGTTTACCTTTTCTTAAAAAAAAAGGTATCTATATATTAATACGTGAAACAAAAACTTTGTACCCCTTTTTACGAAAATTGCGCGGACGGAGGAGTGTGAAATTTCCCACGCTTATCAAGACTATAGAGAAGGAGATCAGAATGTTAATATTTTTTGAAATTATGCATAAAAATACATTAAATCATTAAAAAAAACATTAGACACACTAACTACCATTTATTTGACACAGACACGCTTATAGAAATGTGACAATGGCACCTTCTTAATGTTCAAACTTATAATTTAAATTAATAATTATGGTCGAGTTTCGACTCCTGTGCGACCACTAGTTTAAATAAATACAAAAAGAAACTAAAACAAGTGACAAAATGGCTGAAGAATCGAAATATAAAAGTTATTCGTAGGCGAATGTCAGAGGTCGATAAGCGAAAGTGTAGTTACGTGTGCATTGCATAACACATAGTAAATATGAGTTTTATTGCATTCGCATGTGTTAAAGCGTATGTGCCGGTGAATAGATCGGTTAGGCAATGTCGTGTGTAGCCCGGATTCTGATGGGTGACCGTTTTTAGATGAATCACGTAGTCTGCGCATCTACGCGAATCACTAGGTCGGAAACAAACGGACTAAGTTGGCCCAATAACCCAATGGCAAATTTGTAAAACAGATAACCATTTATCGATATCGGTAGTAATCGATAGTATTGGTTACGCAGAATCACGAAAGACAGTATTATTATTATTTATTTTTTTAGGTATGAGATATAAGTTCTAAAGTCTCAAGTATAATTACAACGGCTGCCCCACCCTTCAAACCGAGACGCATTACTGCTTCATGGCAGAAATACTCGGGGTGGTGGTACCTATCCGCGCGGACTCACAAGAGGCCCTACCACCAGTAATTACGCAAATTAAAATTTGCGGGTAAATTTAACAAACTTATTTACCTACGCATTGTAAGGTTAAAAGCAACCATTTTGGCCAGTCAACACGGAGAGACGAGGAATACAATTTCTTCGTGTTGAGAGTGAGTCTGGCTGTCCAACGAGGCAACGTAGCCAGTATCTTGGGGACTGTGCCTCCTTCAAGCGCGTTGGAAGATCTGTTCTACTGTGTGGGTTGAGTTATGTTAAATTATTTTGATTTGACTTTTTGTTAATAAACACTAAGAATAAAAAAAAAAAATCCTTCGTGTTTATTATTTTGGCATTGTAAAGTATTTAAGCTCTAAATGCTTAGCGGGACCAATCTTTGTGGCGAGGCTTGGGGTGGTCTGTGTCCAGCAGTGGACGTCTGTGAGCTGATAGAATAGAAAAATAAAATTGTATTGTTAGAGCATCTACTTTATTTATCAGTGGCTGTTTCTGGTCCGACCAGGGCATTGCATTTCTGATTTGTTTTTACTAAATAGATAAACATTTATAGAATGCTAATAAAAGATCGAGATATTTAATCACGAAATGCCATTGTCTCGATGATATCTTCACGACTGTCAAGGCAGGGACCAATTCAGCCACATCACTTACGTGAACTGAAACAAAATGCGGCTTCCACACTTTTACTTTTAAGCTTACAGTGCATTTTAAATGTAAAAATAAACGATTTGTATTTAGTTATATGTATAGTTATTATTTTACTGTAATTTACGTCATCAAGTGGATATATAGGTAAATGTGGCAGTCGGCCTAGAAGACTTCCGTGAGACCATCTTTATTGTTAGCATTGTACCATTGACTTTTCGATTCAAATCGATTTTCGTATCGATTAAGCATATAGTGTTATACCACAATACATTATAATAGTCAATTTGAATTTCAATTCATATTTGAATTCTTTTTCCTTGAGTTTGCTGTTTTTCAATTCGAATTTAAAACTAAATTCGATCTCATAACATCTTAGTGACATGATCTTTGTATTTTGATAGATGGTAGGTAGTTTTTGAAAACTGTTAATGTCTAGTTTGACATTTCAAAACGTTTTACGAAATTGGTATTCTGTTTATATATGACATTCAAATTCGCGAATTTACGACAATTAAACAGACGGGATCCAAAACTGAAACTATTTAATATTAACTGAAAAGATTTAATATTACTGAACTTAAAAAAATTAATATTAAAAACACATTATTCTAGCAACGCGCGAAATTGTGCGATTTATCTCTGCCACAGACTATACAAGATGCAAGGGATCCCTTCGCAAAGCCTAAGTCGTAAAAACGTGCTTCTCTAGCTAGAGAAATAGCAGATTTTTAATCTCAAAACAGATGAAGCCCTCAGCGGTTGGCGTCGAAAAAATCACATTGGTTCTGATTTTTCATTGGGGTTTTGCCGCCTCATTTTGGCGCGAACCTAACACGCGTTTGAACTACTCTCAAGTAATACATACATTCCCTTAAGCCATCAACTTGTTTGACGATCTAATAAGGCATTATATTATTTATTGGGCTAACAGGTTCGAAGAGCTTACGGCCTATCTTCTGCACGTGTATCTCATACCAAACTTCCAGTCTTACAACAAATCTAGCTCACCATATGTCCCACAAATGCTCCTCGCGTCATTTTCAAACTGCTGAGGGTCGTGACCATTATATATAGACAGGATTTTGCTCCTTGTAATGTCCCGCCAGCGCCTCCGATCATTAGCCGCATGAAGGGCGTCTTGGAATGGGATCCCACAAATGCTAATGACGTAAATTTAAATTTAATTTCTAATACACGAAGCTGTTCTTTCTTCGGGAGTCGTCCGGAAATGCATTTTTTTTATTGCCCTTGTAGGCAGACGAGCATACGGCCCACCTGATGGTGAGCGGTTACCGTCGCCCATGGACTTCAGCAATGCCAGAGGCAGAGCCAAGCCGCTGCCTAAAAAACGCATATTCAAACTTCGGTATAGTAGCAACCCTTGAAGCGGAAATCTATATATTAATACGTGAAGCAAAAACTTTGTGTCCCTTTTTATGAAAATTGCGCGGACGGAGGAATATGAAATTTTTCACACTTATAGAGAATATAGAGAACAAGTGCACAATGCTAATTTTTTTTTTAACTAAGGCTTAAAAGATACATTAAATCAATAAAGAAAACATTACACACACTACATACAATCTATTTGACGCACACACGCATGCATACTATTTATTGTCAAACTTTTGTTCTTGACGTCTGTGGTCAAATAGATTAAATATTGTTTGTCTTTGTTAATATTTTTTATAGTGTAGTCTTGGCGAAATTTGTGACTATAAAAGTATAAAATACAGTCATAATGGTGTACAAACTTACAATTCCAATTAATTATAGTCGAATTTCGACTACTGCGGGACCTCTAGTATCAATTAAATACACTTAATATTTTGAGCTAAACTTGGTTTAAAGGCCCTATAACTATATTGTTCAATGACGCGAAGAAACAACACAATCTTCTTCGAAACAAATATTAAATAATTATAGTTCCGCCACAAAAAAAAAAAAAACATTGACGTAACACTGACGGAAGTGTTTCAAGAACACACTCTCGTATAGGCTTTGAAAACGAAAGTTTGACTGGTCATGCTAATACAGTTATACGCTCTGATGCTCTCAAAATAAGAGTCAATATTGATTGATGGTATGACTTGTGAATTATTAAGTATTGAATATACGGTAAGACGATCGTGAATGAGAAAGGTATATTATTATATTGTACATATTTAGCTAATACTAGAAAGGCGTCTTTTGAGCTTGCACAGTTAGGATGCCCTGCCTATGTACTATGCCGTTGAGGCATAGATCTATGTCTTAAGACGGATGACGGCATTCAAGTTGTGAAGGGGCTCCTATAACCACTTAACACCACGTGGACCATAAACACTTTCAGCCATATCAAAATAGAAAATAAAAACTTTGTTTTTCTGAATTGTGGATTTTTAATACGCTTTTATTAGCTTCAGACGTATGTATGTTAGTAAATATATTTGTAACGGAATCTTTGAACATGATTTTGATGCCCTTCAAAACGTTGGATTAACTCGAAATTTGGTATACTTATTAAGGACCGATGACAATTCGATATTAAAAAAAATTATTGAAAAAAACAAAAAAAATTAAAAATTTAAATTCAACTAATAAATGAAAAATAAATAATAGTTTAAAAAAACTAACAAAATACGCTTATATAGAAAATCCAACTAAAAAATAGAAAATAAATTTTAATAAATTTGAATTAAAAATAGTGTAAGAAAAAAAGATTTTATTGTAAAAAAAGCGTGGCTTTTTTACACCTTTTACTCCCAGCTTTTTATTATTTGTTATTTTAGCTCTCTTTAATGAACTTCAGTTTTCGTCTGGGATTTTGGAATAAATTACTTGATTGGTCATTAAAGAAATTAGTTTGCAAAACGCATGCTCATCCACTGAGTTTCTCACCGGATTCTCTGAGCGCATCGCGAATCTGACCCAGTGGTAGGTTCAGCGAAGCGCAGCTCTTGCTAGGGCTAATGATGGCAAGTCCTCCTATATTGTACCCCGTGGACTTGGCTACCAGAGAATACCGGAAAGAATGGAAGCGAACACACTAACGTAAAAATTATAGGACATTAAACAGAGGCTTGCCTATGCCTTGCCTTGCCTATTGCTATACTCCTGTTAGAAATACCAGGACGTCAGTAATCATGTCTGTGGGTGACGAAAATCGTTCAACATCAGTATAACCGTATATTATTTCGCCTATATTGGCAAACAAAAATATGAATAATAAGAAAATAATGGGTTTTTAATCTGCATTCATCTGGTCAGCTGGTCACACGAACAACTGTCTGGTATGAGGCGGGGTGAACATCCGACTTGGACTTTGCATTAGATTGCGGGTTCAATCTAAAGTTACACGTTTTTGTTTATATGACCATAAATACCGTGGACTGCCATGAGAACTAACGAGTCCATTCCAAGGGGAACTAAACATCCGAAAAAAGGCTCTCTGCCATCTTTTTATTATTATTTTTTATTGCTTAGATGGGTGGACGAGCTCACAGCGCACCTGGCGTTAAGTAGTTACTGGAGTCCATAGACATCTACAACGTAAATGCACCACCCACCTTGAGATATAAGTTCTAAGGTCTCAAGTATAGTTAGAATGGCTGCCCCACCCTTCAAACCGAAACGCGTTACTGCTTCACGGCAGAAACAGGCAGAGTGGTGGTACCCACCCGCGCGGACTCACAAGGGGTCCTAACACCAGTAAATACCATGGACTGCCATGAGAACTAACGAGTCCATTCTAAAGGAGCTAAACATCCGAAAAAGGCTCTTTGCCATCTGCCGAGGACGTGCTATGAGCTTCTTCGGACACACCATGCGGTATCCCAAAAATGAATTAGAGGAGCCCATAATTGGGGATCGCATAGAAAGAAAGCGCGCCGTGGGCAGAACACTATCCATACGATCAGATCTAGCAAGGGAAGCACTAGGTGGTAGTCTGTCCCATCCAATCCATGCCACCCATGACGTCACATGTGGCCGCGATCCTCAGCAGTGAGCGAACCATATAGATAGATAGATCATATGAAATGGGTTAAATATTCCCTTTTCAGATTAACTATCCTCGCACCGCTAAGTATAATATAAATATGAAAATCAAATAACCAACACTAGCCGGCAATGTACGCAATACAAAAATTTAATATCAATCACATAAAATAAAAGACTGTAAATTTAAGAAACAAAATTTTTAAATATCAAGAACAGTAATAATGAAATGAAGCAATATTTTTAGTATATAAATTTAATCCCACGCTTCATTCAGAATTATCTCCTTATATTACATGTGTAATTGGCCATTGTTGTTACGATTCTCGCTGTGAATACGGTTTATCAAATAGACCAATTTTTATCTGTGCTCATCTATTTGGTGTTACCAGACTGGAAATTGTGTCATAATAATATTGTTGAAGTTTCAAATTATTTTTTATCCGTTGAAGGTTACAATTATTTGACTCTGTTCAAAGCTTTTAATTTAAGAGATTAGGACAAAATATATGGAGGAGATATTAAGCTCGTATGGGTTGATACCGCTGCAATTTCTACTCCGAATATAATCTCGATTCGAAGAGTGAATTTCAGGGTTCAATGAATGAATGAATGAATGATTTATTTTATTTCAGACAACAATAAGTCCATATGTGTACATAGTATCATTGAAACATAGTCAAAATTAACAAAACCAATCAAATAAAAAAGATACATTTATTAAAAGTAATTATCCGTTGAATACATTTCAAATATTCCATTCAACCGATACTTACTTCGAACCAACCATTATTATTATTATTATTATTTAGTCCGCAAGTGAACCATGGTACATTGGTTCAAGTACCGACAGTCATAACGGTCTGTTAATGCCTTCAGGATGCTGTTAGGGCTAACCTGGACCCGGCGAATCAGGGATGTGAACTCTAAAAGAGCAGCGGAATTTAAGTTTTCAAAAATTAGCATTTATTTAGCCTTAATTCTACATTAAATGCCTCGTAAAACTTCCGTAACAACGAAAACAATAATGTATTAAAAAAAAGTAAATTTTATGAGACTCCGAAAAATCTAAGGCGGTAATTTTTTTTTTTTAATAATATGTATTTTCTTTCTTTTGCAGGTAAGGCCTGTTCAAAGTTTGACCGTGAATAAAATTATGTTATCGTAAGTATGATATCGTATCTCACAAATATATATAAAAATACAGATAATTTGTTTGTCGTCTTATTAATACAGCTTAATTAATGATATCAGAATTTTACGAAAATAAGTCAGATTTGAGCAAAATGGAATGAAAATTTCATAAATTTAATCGACTAAATATTAATTATTAAGGATCATTTAAAACCTTCAGGTCAGATGTTGATAAATTTAAATAAGACCATATCAGAAGCATCATCTTTCAAACAAAAAATCAATCATGAAAAACAGTTTACCAAAAATAAAATAAAAATGAGGTAACTGGCATAAAGAAGTTGAATTGAGAACTTTCCCCTTTATTGAAGCTGGTTAAAAAACACGAGTTTTATTAAATTAATCACGCGTACCTTGTTAATACCAAATCTGGACTTCAATTATGAGACAATAATTTAGGAATTATACTCGCAACTTAGCAAGCAGCATAGGCAGCGGTTTGGCTCTGCCCCTGGCATTGCTGAAGTCCATGGGCGACGGTAACTACTCACCATCAGGTGGGCCGTATGCTCGTCTGCCTAAAAAGGCAATAAAAAAAAAAAGTTGGCATGAATTTATTTAGCTATTAATACGTTTTTATTAACTTCAGACGCATGTATGTGTGTAACGGAAACTTTGAACATGATTTTGACCTCCTTCAAAACGTTAGATTAACTCGAAATTTGTTATACTTATTAAGGCCGATGACAATTCTATTATATAAAAAAAATGAAAAAATATATTGAAAAAATTGAAATTTTATTTTCATAATATCCTGAAAAGCACCCCACGGTTTTTATTACAATAAAATAATTTTTTCTTACATTATTTTAAATTCAAATTTATTAAGATTTATTTCCTTTTTTTTATTTGGATTTTCTATAAAAGCGTATTTTATTAGTTTTGTTATACTATTATTAATTTTTTTTATTTTCTTTTGCTGTTTTTGACCAGGCGGTCCATTTGGATTCTAAATTATTAATGTATTAATAAAACCTTTAACCTAACTATCTAAAGTCGAATAGTCTTAACATGTCCCTGAGCATTAAATATAGTAAATTTGAATTAAGTAATTAAATTATATAAATAATCTTACTATTATTGTAAATTAAAATTGTTTTTGTATTTAATACGAGTTAATATGTATGTATATAAATATATATTATATATTTACATTATATGTATTGATCGTCTGTATGGAATACATCTACAAGTTAAAATACGTAATGAAGACAATTAATTTTAAAATAATAACGCTATTTACATAATTTATTGTATTGTGACGCAAATATTTGTCCTTAATAGATAAAATATACCAAATGTATTATTTAAAAAAACATATAAATGGGTCAGGAAATTAAGCTTGTTTATAATAAAGACCTTTTATTTCTGCACTATTTATGATAGCTCCACAATTGAATTTACTTTAATTTTAATTCTAAATTGTAACATAGTCCATTCATACTACTTGGAGCCACTGCGTTCATCTACAGTGCGTTTCCAGAGGTCGATATTGCCACGTACCATCCGGCTTTGGAATGAGCTCCCCTCCACGGTGTTTCCTGAGCGCTATGACATGTCCTTCTTCAAACGAGGCTTGCGGAGAATACTTAACGCTAGGCAGTGGCTTGGCTCTGCGCCTGAAATTGCTCAAGTCCTTAACGATCGTAACCACCGGTGCATTCGCGTTGAGCGGTGCACCGGTGTTCGAATCCCGCAGGCGAGTGGTGGTAGGACCTCTTGTGAGCCCGCACCGGTAAGTACCAGTAACCACCAGCCCCAGTAACCACTTAACACTAGGTTGGCTGTAAGCTCTTCCACCCATCTAAAAAGAACTCACTATAATGAACCGTATACGCGGCTTCCTAGAAAGCGAAATAAATAAAAACTTTTTGAGGAACCTAAAGTAGAGTACATACTATAGTGTATATAGTTGTACATAATGTGTGTATATATATAGTAGACTATAATAAATAAATGTAACAAAGAAGAAAACATAGAGCTTAGTTATTTACAATAAAGTTTTTCCCTGGCGATCTTGGTATTTTGGATTCTGAATAAAACGATTGTACCGTCATAGGGTCCTTAATAAATACCCATATATTCAGGTCGATCGAATCTCTTGAAGTTATTGATAATTATAACTAAAAATTATTATAAATTTAACGTAACGTAGCGTTTTAAAAAATGTTTATCTTTTATTCAGCTATTTCCTTATGCCATCTCAATAGCAGCAATTTCCGACTAAAAGCCATATACATAACCATTAAATGTTATTGGTGAACTTATAAGAAGATTCTCGTAAATGGTTACGATATTTTACGCAAATTCACTACGTAAATAATTCGATAGTAATGTATTACCAAATGTGAAGGCTTCACTAATGTTTCTCCTACGCAATTATGGACATTAATATTATCAAATGTTAATATTTTTTTGCGTAATCGATAGAGAATACGGCCCTGTCTAAATCTTATGTGGTTTACGGGGCTCTATATCGTATCTCTATCACCTCTATCAATGCATGCCGTAATGTGATTTACCTCTACCCACCTTGAGACATGACGACAAACTTAAATTTGATTGTCTATTGCGATTCTGAATATAATTCCGAGGTAGAAATGAATACAATGGTGTTACAAATTTATACGACTTTAAGCAGTAATTTGGCTAAGCTCCTGGCATTGTTGATGTCCATGAGCGATTATAGCCTCTCACCAGAAGGTGAGCAGTGTCCTCGTCTGCCTACAAAAAAATAAAAAAGTTCACAATACCTACCACTAGAAAGCATGGGAAATTTATAATAGTGTTTTTTTGTTGAACGAAGTTCCTTCTTTTTTAATATAAGATGACATTATATTCTGTCTTATAGGCTAGCTAGCTAGGAGGCTATTTCAGCTTCTCCTTGACGTGTAGGTGAGCTCACGGGGCTCAAACCGGGAGTGTTGCTAACACTGGCCCTAGCAAGATCCGTGCTTCGCAGAATCTACCACCGGATCGGAAACGCGACCCACTGAGAAGGTCCGGTAAGAAACTCAATCGGCTAGCGCTATATATATGATCCTATTCACAATAAGTAGGCAGCATCCGTCTATTTAGGCACTAAATCTTCAATTATGTAACCGTTCTTAGGTAAACCGCACACTTGGCACCGGTCGGATGAATTTTAAATGCTATTGGAACTGTGCCCAGGTTTTATAGCCTCTTATAGCTAACATCTAAAGGTACTTACTGTTTACTGTTTATTAGTGATGTGCAAATAATTTGAACTAACTGATTCGGGTCGCAACCATTAACCTTTAATTTCGATTCCGAATTATTCTGCTTTTATTGCTATATATGTAGATAGCTCACGGCTCCTCTGATGTTAAGTTTGTTACCGGAGCTCATGGACCTTAACGACGTAAATTCGGTGACCCACATTAAACCAAGAGCTCTAAGTACCAGTTTTACAGTACAACGGCTTACTGTACTTAACAATGTTACTGCATGACGGAAAAAATAGTAGGGGTGGTGGTACCTACTCGTGCGGATTCACAAGAGATCCTACCTAATTACGCAAATTATAATTTTGCTTGTTTGATTTTTACTACACGATGTTATTCCTACTCCGTGGAAGTTAATCGTGAACATTTCATTAGTACGTATTTCATCAGAAAGATTGGTACCCGCCTGCGGGATTCGAACACCGGTGCATCGCTAGATAGGATTATACCGAACGTCTTATCCTTTAGGCCACGACGGCTTGCAACGATGCAAACCTTTACACTTTTTTTTCATTCATAGTGAAATCAAATGACTTGATCTCATTTACATTAGTAATGAAATCTAAATATGAAATTAATCACAGAAAAACATTAAGTTCCAATTTCTTAAACATGACCATATTTAGTTTTATTACACGAATAGGTAATTTCTGAAAGTGTTCTTCGAAAAAACTAAAGAAATGATGTTGGGAAATTTGATAAAAATAACGAGATTAAAAATTCAATTCGCACACGAGAAACAAAGTCAAGTCTAAAACCGTTGCACTTAATCACATAGAATTATTTATGTATATTAATATTTTTACATACTACAGTGTCACTTTTTGATGCCTTTTTGTTAGGATATAAATTAATCAAGTATGATAAAATGAATCAAAAGAAGAGGCAAAGGGGGGAAAGTGAAGCGTTCAGTGCGGAGCACATCTCTCCCATCACCCTCCCCCTCGGGACGCCGAACCGGCGGTCGTCGGCGCCACGACCACCAGCCCTCTCGGTCGGCAGGTTATCCGAAGCCCGCCTAGATGGCGCCGGTTAGAGTGAGCTAACCTACGGAATACCGTGCAGAGCAGCTTGCACGTCGTCTTCTTAGGCGCCCCTCTCCGGTCCCCAGACCGACATGTGAGGGGGTCCCGAAACACTTAGAGGGCCAGGGCTTGGGCGAGATCCGCCTCCCTGGCCCCCGCTCGACGGCGGCGGGATTATGCGTCTCTTACACGCCCCGCCGCCTCCTTCTGCGAGATGGTGCACTTGCAGAAGTCGAATCATTAGGACTTGGGTTCATTGTTTTATGAATTTATTTCGTTCGAAACGCGAAAATGACACACGCCTGACATTCTAAATTAAGCATCTATTAAATGTCGTTTGCATTTAATACATATAATTTCGATGAAGTTCAGTATGCGGGAATCCAAGAATCATGATCGAATACAATATAGCATTTACCTATCACGATGAGACGAATGTTCGGCGTGAATGCAACGCTTTTGCAATTGTTTGTTTGTTTGAACGCGAAATAGTAATGATGGAAATTCGATTCCATTAAATTCATCCTTCAAATTTTAAGACATTTAATACGAAAAAAAAATGGTTACATGTATATCTTATAGTTAATAAAATCGCCTGAGGAATAGTTTACGTATTTTGTTCCCCTACTTCATCGTTGGTAGGTTATAGGGCTACTCCAACTTCACGTGGACCGCTAGGTGAGCTCACGGGCTCAACCTGAGAGAATTGCTAACACTAGCTCTAGCAAGAGCAGTGCTACGCTGAATCTACTACCGGATCGAAATCGCGACCTACTGAGAAGATCCGGCGAGAAACAAACTTAGCCAGGCCGAGCCCTTTTTTTTTTAACGCTGGGGAATCCATCTACGGATACCCGATCGAGGGGGTAACGGACCGGGTTATGTCGGACTCCGGCGCCTCCTGAGAGGAAGAAGGGGAGAAGAGAAGAGCCGAGGTACTTCACCTCCCCCAATTTCTCACAGGAGACTACGCCTTGAAAAAGGCACGCGAAGCACTTGCCCCGCAGAACGACTACCGACTAAGCCCCATCGAGCCCCACCACAACGACTCCACGAAACCCACGGTAACGCACAGTGCGCGCCGAAGGCCAGGCCGAGCCCTGTGATCTCGCCCACACTTATATATTTATATACAATATTTATTTATTTATTTATTGCTTAGATAGGTCGACGAGCTCAAAGCCCATCTGGTATTTAGTAGTTACTGGAGCCCATAGACATCTACAGCGTAAATGCGCCACCCACCTTTAGATATAAGTTCTAAGGTCTCAAGTATAGTTACAACGGCTGCCCCGCCCTTCAAACCGAAACGCATTATTGCTTCACGACAGAAATAGGCAGGGTGGTGGTACCTACCCACCCGTGCAGACTCACAAGAGGTCCTACCACCAGTAAGTAAATCAGTTCAGTAAATCTAATGTAACCCCTCGAGGTTACTAGCAATAGGTGGGCCAAAAAAAAACTGAACATGAGTTAAGTACATATTTAATTAGAAAAATACCCACACCGTCAGATCGATCGAAAGCATTACACCGGGTGACTTAATTAGACCACGATTAGTTAATAGAAAATGCTCAAGTCCTTAGCCTTCTCTAGCCTTATTACCACATTCCCACCCTGTAATGCAGAAAAAAGTAACAAATATGCGGTTATGAAATTTGTTAAGCCATATTGTGTCCTTGTGCTAAAATATTGACACATAAACTATGAACTTTAAACATATTTAAGTTATTTATTTTAAAAAAAAATGATAATAACAATATTCATTATACAAATGACGACCATTAAAAAACACATTAATTTTTGATCAAACAATTAATTCCCCATCGAAATTTAATCTCCGATCGAGACTACACCGGTACAGAACCTTAAAGGTCGTATTACAAAACCGTGTTGCATCTCAATAAATGTTTATTTATTACAAATAATGAACGTGTGTTTATTATTGGGAACCCGGTTTTGGTTGTACGCGACTTGAATTTATTAAAAGTCGCGAAATGTATTTCACGTATCAACGTGTCCGGACGACAGCGCCATATCCTTGTTTAAGCAACTTTAAGAATTTAGAAACGATATAAAACTTAGAACGATTATTCGAAGATTCTTACTGCCTACCACCTCTTGTGAGTCCGCACGGGTAGGCACCACCACCCTGCCTATTTCTACCGTGAAGCAGTAATGCGTTTCGGTTTGAAGGGTGGGGCAGCCGTTGTAACTATATTGAGACCTTACAACTTATATCTCAAGGTGGGTGGCGCATTTACGTTGTAGATGTCTATGGGCTACAATTACTACGTAACACCAGGTGGGCTGTGAGCACGTCCACACATGTAAGTAATAAAAATAAATAAAAAAATATTTAAGGAGTTTCATTCGAGCTAACAACTTAGCTTTGTCTCTAGAATAACTGGTGTTCAATAACGGTGACCACTTACCAGCATGTCAGTCACTGTTCATTTGTCTACAACTCGACAAGTCCGCGTCACCTTCGACCTTTGAATTCACCAACTTCTTTTATTTGAGTCCAAACAAGGAAGCGGCGTATAGGTGATCTTAGACCTTAATTTTCCAGATGATCTCGAGTCGTTGACCGTATTCATAGGGAGTGCTTGGATTAATTAATTTACCATTTTATAAAACGTAACTGGGATAGACGCTTAGGCTACCAGCAATTGGGTACCGGAGTAAAGTTCATTATTTAGCTACATTTATATTGGCTGTCCAGAATGTTTAATGATATCAAACTATGGAGTGAGCTTTTCTACACATCGTTCCTGATCGCTATAACTTGATTGTAATGACGTGTTTACGGTAAACAACGGTGTTCTCTCGTCACTGATAGTAGCGATGTCCACGAGCAACTTCTACTGAATCGTCCTACACTGTTGTTTGTCTACTACAAAAAATCGATTATTTTATTCGGGTCAATGATATATTTAATAATTTACTAGCTGACCCGGCAGACTTCGTAGTGCCTCAATCGATAAATAAAAGACACATCAAGGGGACACATCAAAGGAAAAACAAAATTGTTTGTTTTTATATAATTCCGAGCTTTTTTATATTTTCTCACCTTTTAAACCTTCCCTGGACTTCCACGAATAATTCAAGACCAAAATTAGCCTAATGGGTCCAGACGTTCTCGAGTTTTAGCGAGACTAACGAACGGCAATTCATTTTTATATATAGAGATAGATAACCCATCAAATACTTCACAGTTGTCGTGGTCACGGACGAGTGATCTGAAATTTTCAGTATTCCAAATTTTAGCTATGCGTTATCGTACAAATAATGATCAACTTGTTGATTTTCACAAAAATAGTATATAGATTATTAATTAAATGTTTTGTATTTGATTTCAAATATTTTCCGTTAAAAAAATTTCCTTTCAATTCATTTAAAAACAAGTGAAATACAGACATCACTGCGGCCACCGTTATATTATTATGTTATTTATGGAAAACGATTAAAACAACAAATTCTACCATTAACTATCGAATATTCATCATATAAGGCAATTTGTTTATGAAATTACAACATTAAATTCATAATATGGCCATTAATTTTACATTTTTTGAACGCATTGAAGATAACAATTAAAACCTTAAAAAATAAACCCGTAATTATAAGTTTTTTTATGAGAATTATCCGATTTGTTTTTTCTAGATTCTAAATCCAATTTTTCTAATAAAATACGGACTCAGCTTATGCTCAAGATTGACTTCCACGGTGAAGGAATAACATCGTGTAATAAAAATCAAACCCGCAAAATTATAACTTGCGTAATTACTGGTGGTAGGGTCTCTTGTGAGTCCGCGCGGGTAGGTACCACCACCCTGCCTATTTCTGCCGTGAAGCAGTAATGCGTTTCGGTTTGAAGGGTGGGGCAGCCGTTGTAACTATACTTGAGACCTTAGAACTTATATCTCAAGGTGGGTGGCGCATTTACGTCGTAGATGTCTATGGGCTTTAGTAACCACTTAACACCAGGTGGGCTGTGAGCTCGTCCACCCACCTAAGCAATAAAAAAAAACATAACGCGCTACCTCAGCCTCTTAATGGTATCTCTCAGCTATTTTTTAATGTTTACTTACATGATATAAAATAAATATATATTATAAGTCTGACGAGACTTGCCCTACTAACACAATTGTATACGTAACCAATAATGATAAGTCAAATAAATTAAAAACATGTCAATTACCACAGAAACTTTTCAAACGTGTTAATTGAACCGCGCTGCGTTTTATGGTGACTTAAAAAAGTTAATACGGGCGTGGTCTATGTCAATATATAAAAGCTTTTTCATTAAGCTATAATCCGAAAAAAGGTTGCCTCTTTTTTAAGACGAGTGAGAGACAGTAGTAATGGCATCCTCGGGATGATTGCTTCTCGCGCTGATTGTCCGATCCAACATAAATGGATGTGTATAATTACCGGACAAGACTGACATATCTTTATTATTATTTTACTTTTCATTATGAAATGTGCATGATTTTCTTTTTATTTTATTTTTTTCTCCGAATTAATAGACTGATTGACATAATGATAGCTAATATTGACATAGAGTGGTTACTACTGTATTGATATAATTATGTGTTCCTATTTCATTTCCTTTGTATATTTAATTAATTGAATTAGTATATTGTTCATTTTCTATTTGTATTGTTGAACTGTTTGTGTGCTGACTATTGTATTATTATTATTTTATGGATTCTTTCTGAAAAAAAAAAAGAAAAAAGAAAAAAAATTTAAGAGCGTTCGAACTTAAAAATAACAAAAAACTGTTTAAGTGATATTGCAACAATTTTTTATTTATTTTAAAGGATATTCGTATGGAATATAAGTTCGCTCTAGGCGGTACGTCCTGGTAGACCGATTTTGTATGACATCTTCGCATAAATGGGACTAAATTTCACGAAGAACGTAGCATCTGTAGGCTTTCATTCAAAAGAAAAAGGAAGTAAAACAAACTATTGAAGTGGTCGTGGCCTAACGGATAAGACGTCCGGTGCATTCGTGTTGAGCGATGCACCTGTGTTCGAATCCCGCAGGCGGGTACCAATTTTTCTAATGAAATACGTACTCAACAATTGTCACGATTGATTTCCACGCTGAAGGAATAACATCGTGTAATAAAAATGAAACCCGCAAAATTATAATTTGCGTAATTACTGGTGGTAGGACCTCTTGTGAGTCGCACGGGTAGGTACCACCACCCTGCCTATTTCTGCCGTGAAGCAGTAATGCGTTTCGGTTTGAAGGATGGGGCAACCGTTGTAACTATAATTGAGACCTTAGAACTTATATCTCAAGGTGGGTGGCGCATTTACGTTGTAGATGTCTATAGGCTCCAGTAACCAGTTAACACCAGGTGGGCTGTGAGCTCGTCCACTCATCTAAGCAAAAAAAAAAAAATTTATTGTACTAACAAAATATCGTTACCAAATTTCTGTGTTCTGTGTTCGATACTTGACAAGCGTAAACATATGCCACTTGTCACAGTCTAAACACATAGTAGCCGTATTATCCACGGACCTAACTTTGAACAAAAGTGCGAGACACGATCCGACACACTGAGAGCGAAAGTGAGGATATGCGGTCATAGTTTACTGCCCTGTGGCTTATTGCTTCTGCGGTTTTAAAGTTATATACGGACTACGAAATAATTACGTTGTCATCAAACACAATCGAAAGCAAGACAAGGCATTGTAATTTCAGGACTGATTACACGTCTTTTATGAATGAAAAGTCATAAGTTTTGGAAGATCTTATTAACGTTAATGACATTTGGAAATAAATCGGTACTATTGAGTTATTGACCAAATCTCATGGTGTAGATATTTTTGGGTAATACCTAAGCTATGTCCGAAATCATAAACCACAGCAAAAAAACATCAAGCAGTCAATTAAGTATCAATAATTTCTAATTGCTTATTGTAAATATCTTTCAATATATTTTTTACGTATTAATAACTTAATGTGGTAAGTAATGTATTTTTTTCGTCACATCTGCGAATCACACTTGAGTTATTGTGTTGCCGACATCAAATAACTTTACATTAATAGCACATTGATTGTCAATTGTTAGATAAACAATAATTCAGTACTCAGGGAGCCTTTTGTTTGTTCATTGTTCGATACATTGAGAGTTGACGTAACAACTTTGTCAAACTTCGCGGATTTGGGGTTACTTTGATTTTTTAATTATTTTCGCTCTATACAAACCGGGCTTCTTAGAATTAAGATGCTGACGTCATTAAGAACGTCAATCAACAATTGTATGTTTTTATTACTTACTAGTTGACCCGGCAGACTCAGTAGTGCCTCAATCGATAAATAAAAGACCTAAACTTTAGTATAAAATAAAATTAAAACAAACAAAAGGAATCCGTCCGACGGGGGACACATGAAAGGAAAAACAAAATTGTTATTTTTATTTAATTCCGAGCATTTTCATATTTATCTACCTTTTAAGCCTTCTCTGGACTTCCACAAATAATTCAAGACCAAAATTGGCCAAATCAGTCCAGCCGTTCTCGAGTTTTAGCGAGACTAACGAACAGCAATTCATTAAAATTTAAAATTGCGGGTCAACGAGATACACAAAAAAAATGTCAGTGAAATATGACCTTTAATACGAGAATCAACAAAAGAACTTTTCGCACCTCTAAAAATAGATTCGTATTTTGTTTTTTATCGTATCTTCAAATCCGGACGTGCGTGAATAAATTGATGTATTTATCGATTATATTTACGATTTCCCGTATCAATTATAAACAATAATTAATTTGCAAATTCATTTACTGTATCTGAATGTTAATTGAAACGCGTTATAACTCCTCGATGTTACGGTGTAGGATTTCGTGTTTACATTTTTATATTCATCCTTTACAACATTCGGTATTAATGTTAATAATCCCATTAATATTATAAATGCGAAAGTTCGAGAAGGTGAACGCAAAAACAACTAAAATTGGTATATTTCTGCGGAATTTGAGCACGGGCATCGTCGCATCTCTCGATAGCGACTACGGCGATATATTGTAAAATATATATTTTGCGAAATAAAATTTTCCAAAAAAATAAGTGCTGAAATATAAAATCAGTTGAAATTTAATTGTAATCATTAAAATAGCTTTGTTTCTTTGGTAATAACGACCAAGGGAAGATCTTCCACCGAGCGGGTGATATTGCTCGGTATACCGGCGCTTCCAATGTTGTTGTTCGGAACTTGTATAATAATATTATAATCTTGAAAATTTCAAGATTAAGTCAAGCCGCTACCTAGGATAGAATAGTATATTTTGATGAAAGGTTAATCCACACTTATGTCTCGTTAAAAAATTGTGAAACGGTCGTTTGTCCTTTTCATTCTTGTTGCTATCCTTTTCATAGCGTCACGGCGTTAGAGACAAAATAGTATTTTCAATAGACAGAAATTAGGTAATGCATTTGGAGGTAATAAAAAAAAGTGAAAGAAACCGCTTACAATAAACAACATTGAAATCTATGCAGTTACCTAACAATTTCATAGATTTCATATTTAAATTATCACGGAGCATCTAAACGAAATATTGCGACAATCACACGAGATAACCCGAGTAAGAAGAGGTCACCCATCCGAGGACGGGCCGTGGTTACTATTGCTTAACAACGTTCCGACATAATGCGTATATTGACATAAATTATTTACCAGTAGCTTTGTGTGTGCACTTGTCTAATGTTACATGGTTTTGTAAGGCTTTTGTAATAATATACGGGACATTTTGAAACTGTGCCCACATATCTAATAGGGAATACTTAGTACGGATGTACATATTATTATACATTGAAGTCGTAGTGGCCTAAAGGATAAGACGTCCGGTGCATTCGTGTTGAGCGATGCACCGGTGTTCGAATCTCAGGCGGGTACAAATTTTTCTAATGAAATATGTACTCAACAAATGTTCACGATTGACTTCCACGGTGAAGGGATAACATCGTGTAATAAAAATGAAACCCGCAAAATTATAATTTGCGTAATTACTGGTGGTAGGACCTCTTGTGAGTCCGCGCGGATAGGTACCGCCACCCCGCCTATTTCTGCCGTGAAGCAGTAATGCGTTTCGGTTTGAAGGGTGGGGCAGCCGTTGTAACTATACTGAGACCTTAGAACTTATATCTCAAGGTGGGTGGCGCATTTACGTTGTAGATGTCTATGGGCTCCAGTAACCACTTAACATCAGCTCGTCCACCCACCTATAGAATAAAAAAAATTAAAAAATCTTCGTAAACCCGCAATGGAAAGATAATTTTGGCGTTACTGCGACCATTTAGTTTGCGCGTCATCATTACTGGAGTAGAGTTCACCCATATTAGCTGGAGTTCATCCATACTTCGGTAGGCAGCGGCTTGACTCTGCCCCTGGTATTGCTGAAGTCCATGGGCGACGGTAACCACTCACCATCAGGTGAGCCGTATGCCCGTCTGCCTACAAGGGCAATAAATAAATAAAAAAGCCAGTGCGTTCATTCACAGTGCGTTTCCAGAGATCATTTTTGCCACGTACCATCCGGCTTTGGAATGAGCTCCACTCCACGGTTTTTCCCGAGCGCTATGACATGTCCTTTTCTTCAAACTAGGCTTGTAGAGAGTATTAAGCGGTAAGCAGCGACTTGACTCTGTCCCTGGCATTACTGAAGTCCATAAGCGACGGTAGCTACTTACCATCAGGTGGGTCGTATGCTCGACAGCCTGCTTGAGCAATAAAAAAATTATCTCATTTTAATCGTATAAATTGCGTGAAGAAAAATATTATCATTAAATTACAAAAAGCTCGTCAAGGAACGTAATATTCGACGTGTTGAACTTAAATGCTCAGAAACATAGATTGTTGAAAATCAGTGATCGCAAGCAATGAAGGTCTTACGCAGTTAGCCGGCAAGAAATTGAGGGTGAGAACCGAAGACCGGGCTCAGGGGTGTGGATTGGGAGAAGCTTTTCTCCAGCAGTGGACGAATCTGAGCTGATCATGACGATGAAGATTACGCAATAAACAAACCAATATTATATATATATTTTTTTGTAATTATTTGTGTTGTAAGCGTGCACGCAAATGCAATTGCTCTGGCTATTTCCGTTGAAGTTAAGAATGAGAGTTGAAAAAAGCAGGTAAATCATTACAACCGATATTCCCGCCATATAGTATCTAGATCCAGTAAGCACTTTATGAGTTCCTATTAGGATTCACTAAGATTCGCGAATTTGTATTTATCAAAAAATGTAAATACGATTAAGACTGGTTAGTTTGAACTTTATAGTTAAAAATAAAACAAAATAATAATCTGGAGCTATTATCGCAGGCAATTACGGAGAAGAAGAAAAGGAGCTTAAACAAGACCCGTTTTATTTTATTAGTTCAATAATAAACATTTAGTATCATCATTAGGTGTTCTAAAGAGAGAAAAAAAAGGATGCAATATGCATATAATTACTATCAAAATTCTTGACATTTGACAACACTATCCGTGATATTTAAGTTGATACGATTAATTTAATTGAGACCGAAGCCATTTTCTTATTAAATACCCTCTTTTTTGGACTAGTTGGCTGAACTGAGCTTTTAGTGGGGAACTTTTAGTTGGATACTTGAAAGGCAAAAGTGACTAAGCGACAATAACTGCTTTGTACATAAACGATAGGCAATAACCATATTCGATGCGCAAAAAAGAAAATATTTCTAGGTCTATTAAAATCATTTCAATCCTACAGCTACTAGCTAGATTCTACTATAGCTGGATTCGTTAAAATAAATGTTGTTTTCAGGTATTTCAACTTTAAATTAGTCTACTGTAAAGTTCACGCATTGTCGCTTAGTCACGTTTGCCTTTCAAGCGTCGATATATTCTTAGCCCGGGAGGGTAGGTAGATCTGTCTATATCAGCTACAAAGCGGTGATGATCGAATAAAAAATAACACGGACTTACTACGCCTTCATCAAAGAAGACTACGATATTAGCGGCAAGTAATGTAACAAATGCTGGCTTCAAAAAAAAAAAACAAGTTAAAGAAATGCGAGATGTCAGAAACAAAATTTCAAAATTCCTGTAGGTCACATACAAAGAAGGAATTATAATTGAAAACCTTCGACCCAACTCGACGACGTGCAAATGTCTGCCTGTAATAAACAATATTTTTTAATTTAAGCATTCATGTAATTATTAGTATGTTATGAAATAATCGTAACTAATTCTAAATTAATTAAATTAAATTTAACTAAAATCAATGCCACCTTCAAATTTCGTTTTTATTTCATGGACATTTTGAAAAAAATTAAGGTATTATTTAAAAAAAAAATATTGGCAATACTAAAGCAGATCAACGACTAATAAATTTATATAAAAAAGAAAATCATTTTATTCGTCTTCACACGTATATACGTATGTAGATTACTCGTGCGAAATTATCAAAAAGAACAGAAAGCAATAAAGTATCAATATTTTTGGTAAAATACAATTGTTTTTGTGATCAAAAAAATATAAAACTTTATGACTGTAGTCTGACCTCAGAGCGCACAGTGACATCTGTTTAACAGCGTATCATTAAAACGTGGACATGTCAAGGGCTCCGTATATTAAATAAATTTATTGCAAACTCAATTTCGTGATAATTATTGATTTCATGGCCGCAATGAATGTGATTGTTTTAATAAATATATCTTAATTTAACATTCGTGGATAATACGGAATCATGATTTAGGTGTGGCTTAAATTGTGGCACAAATAGAAAAAATAGGCAATTGATGTATTATTTTATTTATTTATCGTTCAATAATTTAAATAATACGCGTTCCTAAGAAAATCATTAAGAACAAAAACGCTGTCCCGAAAAATCTAAACTATTTTATTTTTCTCAATAAATTTACTAGTTTTATTTGGATCCAAGTATGCGAGTCCGGTAGTGTAACAAAATATGGATATGCCTTAAAATAGTCATGAAATAAGTCAATAGTAGTGAAATAAGGTTTTATAAGTATTTTAATGGATTTTAATTTATTTATTAGTTCTAATATTCTAAAGGGCTACAATTGGTAGCTTTTTCTCTTAGGAACAACGCAATCCAGCTAAGTTCTGTGGTAAAGCAGACATGCATTCTAGTTTAAAGAGTCGAATAATCGTTTTCCAATTAATTCTTAGTGTCAGTGACTGTTTTTAATTCGTGATATTCTAGACCACTGAGTATCACGGCAGATTCTCTCATTGGGTCACAATTCGGATCCGGTGGTAGATTCAGGGAAGCATTGCTCTTGCTAGGGCCGATGTTAGCAATTCTGTCAAATTAAACCCCGTGAGCTCAGCCACCACACATGGTGAAGAATAGCACCTCGAGGCTACTAGCAGATAGATACATTAAATAACAGTTTTTTTACTCCTAACTTAATAGGATTACACTTGAACCAAAGCTCCCAGTTTTCTAATTGCAAGTAACCGTAAGATACGTTTAAAAAATCAGGTAGAACAATTCCAGGATGTTTCAAACATAAAATCATCAGCCGTGACATCATTTAGCTACTCCATCGACTAAGCTGCGCTGCTTCTCTTTTATTTTAATGGTTTTTTCGTGTGTACCCTTGAACCCTAAGCCGGCCGACCAATAGATTATCGTATTATCTACGTAGCTCATCAAACGTGTTAAGTGCATCGAATATTTTCTCATGGTCACTCGGTATCCGTTGTTCAAGGTTCAAATCAACTTGTAAAGTAAATATGTTAATTTTGGAAGTATCATCGTCATGCGGATTTTGTTGGGTTTTTTTCTTTGGGATTCCGATGGTGTCTGGTATTTATGTATTATGAAGTTAATGATGCAAAATGGAATTTGATTTAATGGACGTAGGTATGTATTCTATAAATATTTTTTCCTTAAATGAGTGAAGAAGCTTGCAACCCAGTTCATGTAAAGTGGTTATTGGAGTCCATAGCATAAATATGTCATAATAATTTGTTACACGTGTTGACTTAGTAACTTTTGTGTTTCCTTAGTAACATTTACGAAGTTAAAGATTAGAAAACCGGAATTTCGTGAACCGATAAATGGACTCTAAATTTTGTATTTCACCGGTATACTACACCCACTGCACTACGCAGACCCTAATTTCAATTACATTTTATTTATACCGAATTAAATGTGGAACCCTAAATTATAATAATAACGTAACCCAAAAGTTAACATTTGACCGCACATCCCACGTGGCTATTTAAATATAAATACGGGTATTTAATTATTTCATACAGTTTTACGATAACGCAACGAACGTTCCGAGTCCCACACGTGGGAGTCGAATTGAATATTGAATGAAGCGTAAAATTTGCAAATTCATTTCTTTGCGCATATTTTCAGTTTTCTCGTTTGCCGCTTGCCTTTCCTTTTGCAGTGCGAGCGAGATGTAGCGAGATGATTTTGTTTTCCCACTTATTCGCTGGTAGCCTAGGGAAGCTATTCCAGCTACGCCTGAACGGGTAGGTGAGCTCACGGGCTCAACCTGAGAGAATTTAGTAACACTAGCCCTAATAAGAGCAATGCGGACATTTTGGCGGGAACGCGAGGAGTGAAGTTGTGTGATTTGTTTTATTTTGTCTATTTAGTGTTTCTTCAGGTTTAAATGTGTAATAACGGTGGTTTATTAACTGTTTAATATGTGTGAAAGTGCACAAATGTGGGAAAATGAAACAAAGCTGCTGGAGGTAGTTTCTCGGGCTCCTCCAAAAAGTCCACTGAAAAAATCTCAATAAATGACCACCATTTTACTGAGATTTTATTTCACCTCATATCATCTCATTTCATTTAATTTTATCCCAGTTGATTTTTCATAAAATTAAGAATATAAATTAAAATAAGACATGACTTAAAGGTCTTAGTTACCAGGTCATAAAATCCCTTTTAAAAAAATATAAGAGCAATGCTTTGCATAATCTACTATCGGATCGGAATCGTGACCCACTGAGAAGATCCTGCGAGAAACTCAATAGGCAAATGACGATATGTAGGAGTCAACTTTTTTCAATATTTTTTTTCCTTCTTATGCCTGGAGAAATATCAGCGTTACCCTAGCGCGTAGGGGCTCAAACCGGAGGTGAAGGAATCAACTCTATCATATTTCCAAAGCGAAACGCATGATTATTTCGCCCCGAACACAGACAGTAGACAGTAGACAAATGAAAACAAAATGAAACGAACTAAATGGTGATCGTTCAGAGTTGTTTTGTTTTGGTTCTGCCATTTATAAATATTTGAAACCTGTTCGAAACGATAATAATCGTCTTAAAAGTTGTCACGAATGTGAGACGATAAAATCCTAAGTTTTTGAAACAAAAAATAATAATCATATTTAGAATTTTATGTAACTACCACGTTTGGAATGATGGCGTTCGAGAATTATTCGAAATGTTTTGATGAATTCATGTAAGGCTGGTCAGCATAGAATTTATTTTCTTTTCTTTATTTAATATTATAAAGCTGAAGAGTTGGTTTGAATGCGCTAATCTCAGGAACTACTGGTCCAATTTGAAAACTTATTTCAGTGTTAGATAGCCCATTTATTGAGCAAGGATATAGGCTATATAGGCCCTTCAACCACCAGCGAATAAGTAGAAAAAAAAAAGGTAGGAGATTCGATATTACAATATATGCAATCGAAAATTAACCTCTCGTTTGGAGGTAGGAAGTAATAATTAAGCTGATTTCTACGGGCTTCGCTAACTACTTATTACAGAGTGACACTTAAGCATCTATTCTAATCCCAATCTAAATCTAATTCCAATAAAAAATATTAAAATTAAATTGTGTTTATTTACATTCAAATTACCAACTCTATATTAATACGTCGAACGAAATATCAATAAAGTTTAACGCTCAGCTATGCCTATCATACAATTCTGGAATATTAAAAAATAACTCACTTATTTATTGCACTTCATAAATATTTGTATGATTGAGTTAGTGTTTAAGATATTCTTTACCACATTACCAAATGGATTGCGATAAAGACATTATAATTAGTTAGTTGAATGTTAGGCAGCGGCTTGGCTCTGCCCCTAGCATTGTTGAAGTTCATGGGCGACGGTAACCACTCACCATCAGGTGGGTCGTATGCTCGTCGGCCTACAAAAGCAATAAAAAAAATTTGTGAGTACCTTACCTAGTCATTTTTATAAAATATTTTCGAAAAAATAAATAAAAAATTTCAATTGAATGTTACTATTTTTAATTTCGTTAAGGAACCTAAATATTATGCGCTATTTTTATTTTGTACTTTTAGTAAACACACATATTATCATTAATAAAAGATAGATTGATAATTTGCAAATTCTGTCGTCTATATTATCGGGATCATTTTTTACTTTTACATATTTATTTATTTTAAATAAGTCGTTTTAAATGTTAGTTACAACTATACAACATTTCATCACAATACAAAAACATTTGCATGTTTTACATTTCTACTCTCAAACTAATCATCGAACAATTATTTGTAACATTTAGAAGATATTTTGTTTCATAGATAAAAATAAAAATATTTTCCTTAGCTAAGTTTTACGTTGCTTTAGTGGACGTAAATACTAACGCTTCGACCTTGACATAAGTTTCATATTTCAAAGGTTATTATAATAATTGTAATACAATGTCTAAATACAATGCGATGATTTATAGTGTTGGTTACGAATTCCAAAATTTTTTAATCAATGTTTTTTTGATATTATGTAAAATTATTTTTATTGGTAGTAAATTATTTTTTTATGTAACCTTGTTTTTCGGTCACATTACGAGAAAAAAGGGTGACAATCTCGAAAAACTAATCGTCACCGGCATAGTGGAAGGAAAGAGGCCTATGGGCATAGTCACATACGCTGGTCCAATCAAATTAAGACGACATTGGACTCCAGCATCAATGACGCTATCCACTGCGCAGATGACAGGAGGGCACGGAGGAATAGTATAATAATATAGTCCAAAAAGTGCTCCATTAAGGTCATGACCCTCAGTTTAGTGGGTAGGTCCCTAAAAACATCCTTGGGCCCGCGGACTCGCAGTCACCAGACAAGTCCCACCTACACCGCGCGCTCCCTAGGCGCGGGGACCTAAGGTCCTGACCCTCAGCACTGAGGAACACGGCGCAAGGAGTAAGAATGTATGTGAAATAAGAACACTTAAATTTAATGAATCAATTTACTATTGCTTTTTGTATCGATTTAAAGGAAGTTATATAAAAATTTAATTGATTTGTTTTAATGAATAATTACACTTCTAAATACACATTGTGTTTTAACTTAGTATGATTAAAATTTAGTTGATCTGGGGTTTCAGTAATAAATGTAAATAAACTTACGTTACAACTGATCATAAGATATGTTTTTCAACGTCAACAATCGAACTTAAATCTTTCTTAATTTTAACTAAATTTCTTCAGGTAAAATTTGAAGCTCATCAGCAGTGGGTTGCGGCTCGGCTTGGCCCTTAAGCCCTTTGGCTAATATCTATAAGCGATGGTGCCCACTTAACCTCAATTGAGACATAAGTTCACCTGCCAACAATGGCAACAAGAAACTCCGATCTCACAATGAATCTATTTTTCGTACCACCAATGTGACAACCGTACAACCAACCGAAATTTATCCGTTTTTGTCCATCGATGTAACAACTTCAAAATTTCCTCCCAAATAAACATCCAAAACTTACAAACACTTGTATAGTAACCGGCAAACATCTTGAGCAAATGACCTTGACTGCGCAGAACCGAATTTTAGATCACTTTGGTGGTGAGGGTGAGGCGCGACGGCAGGGGAAATCGTATCGAGCGCGTTATTGGTAGATCAGTCGAACCTTGCGTCCCGCACCACGCCCTCATTCCGCTTGCTCCCAAAAGTACGCTTGCGTACAGTGGAAAGTTATTATATTATTAAAGTCTATCGCTATTAATCGTTAAGTTATTTGTTATAATTACTTGTGGACTTTGTTGCCATTGCTATTTGTGGAGTGTTTGTTGATTTTTTATAAAACATACACTATACCGCGACAAAGCGGTGTAGTATTCAAAAGAAAGGGTAGAAAAATTGTGTACGACGTATATTGCTTCATCATAAAACAGGGGAAGAATGATATGGAAAAATTAAAACAGACTTCGGAAGTAACAAAACCATCAGTGAGGACTGTTAGGTGCATTATTAAGGAAGCTAAAGGCTCTGGCTTGCTCGCCGTGTTGCGGACTCCGGGTAAGAAAAGATCAGGGAAGAAGAAAGTTACCGGAATGGATAGTTTCGTTCAATCTGTAATAAAAAGATGTAATCANTTAGGTGCATTATTAAGGAAGCTAAAGGCTCTGGCTTGCTCGCCGTGTTGCGGACTCCGGGTAAGAAAAGATCAGGGAAGAAGAAAGTTACCGGAATGGATAGTTTCGTTCAATCTGTAATAAAAAGATGTAATCATAATAACTACATAACAAGCAGCGAAACTCCGTACCGTAGAAAGGCTTCGAAAATTTTAAAGAACATATAAATTTTAATGGCTCGGAATGAAGCTTACGACGTATTATGAAAGAGCTAGGCTTTAGATGGAAAAAAAGAACTGAAAATAATCGGAAGCTGGTAATTGAAAAAAGTAACATTCGATTACTACGAATCGAATATCTTCAAAAAATAATTAATTATAGACAAAAAAGAAGATCGAATCGACCGAGTTGTAAACTACACCGATGAGCCCTATGTTGACTAATCACGATGATAGCGACTCGGGTGATGAAAACAGTGATGATGATGATGGTCAAGATCATGATAACGAAAAAAATATATACAAATACCAGCTTCGCTTCAACTGAACCAAGACCTGGCTCTAGTTTTGACTTAATAGAAGGAATATCTATGTATTTTACCCCAAGATTAAATTATTACAACTATTAACCTACATTTTTTGTTGATGTTCTAATAAATATATAAAAAAATACATATGTTGATTTTAATAATTTAATTGCATTATGACGCAGAGTAAATAATGTTTTTGCACGTGAGTGTACCATGCGCAAACTTACCCCCACTACGTCGACAAATGCTCAAGAAGTTTGCCGGCTATTATACACAGCATCACAGACGGCACAAACGATCTTAACGCGTCGATCACGACATAGAAAGCGCTGTGAGAAATGCAATTCTATTGTCTGTTCAACTATTAAGGTACGTCACGTAATGTGCATGCAATAAGTATTGTTCCTAGCCTTTAGTGTATTGAAGAAACGTCCTTAGACTTCAGTCTGAACTTACGGTTTAAATATATATTACAATCCAGCCTATTTTTACCGTGGAACACGAATGAGATCCGGCTTTTAAGGCCGGGGTAATCGCTTCAGTACATTTGCGAATTTCTTCTCTAATCTCAAGCTGTGACGTGATATGAACACCCCATCCACGAAATGCAATAAATAACCGTGTTACTGATGTCAACATCGTGTAATAAAAAAAACCCGCAAAATTATAATTTGCTTAATTACTGGTGGTAGGACCTTTTGTGAGTCCGCGCGGGTATGTACCACCGCCCTGCCTATTTCTGCCGTGAAGCAGTAATGCCTTTCGGTTTGAAGAGTGGGGCAGCCGTTGTAACTATACTTGAGATCTTAGAACTTGTATCTCAAGGTGGGTGACGCATTTACGTTGTAGATATCTATGGGCTCCAGTAACCAATTAACACCAAGGTGGGCTGTGAGCTCATCCATCCATCTAAGCAATAAAAAACGTGCTGTAAAAAAAAAACGAGGATCATAAACTTTTTCGTGAACACTCATGAGCACCGCCTCTTTTATTTGCACAGTTCATAACGTAACGCTAACCAATTCCCGAATTTCCACTCCATTAATTACTTTAAAAGCATCATTACTTATATTCGTGTCTTCGAGAATTCTTCCGTATCTTTGTCGTGGCGATAATTAGCGACTAATTGTGAATCTTCAGCACTTCGGTTATATAATATACGAAAGCTATAGTTTTTAACGTCTTGCACAATCTTTTTATTATTGGTCGACATAACTTTAACGTGTCTATATATAACTAGCTGACCCGGCAGACTTCGTAGTGCCTCAATCGAGAAATAAAATATCTAAACTTTTGTATAAAATAAACTTAAAACAGACAAAAGGAATCCGTCCGACGAGGGACGCATCAAAGGAAAAACAAAATTGTTATTTTTATTTAATTCCTAGCATTTTCATATTTATTTACCTTTTAAACCTTCTCTGGACTTCTGCGAATAATTCAAGACCAAAATTAGCCAGATCGGTCCAGCTGTTCTCGAGTTTTAGCGAGACTAACGAACAGCAATTCATTTTTATATAGATTATAGTTACAACACAACAGTGGTATAGCAGTAAGCAGTATGGTGGTACTAGATAAAATTATTAATTACACTTAACAACACTAAATTGGACTAAACTTAAATAAATAACTAGAGATTTGTATAATCCGCTGTGAAAAAACAAATTCACGCTTATTTTGAATATTAGTCTAATAATGGCTTTTCTGTTGAAATCCAGCTATGCCATCGCGCCAGATCTGTATCTTGACGGTTATAAATTTTTGTCATTTAATTCAAGCATTCGTTCTTTACACGAGAAACTTCGACGATGAAGAAACAATAATAATAATTGTATATAATTAATATATAATAATAATAATTTATTCGTTCGTGTCAATATGAGTTGTAGAGACTATAGTCATAGTGAACACGTACGTGTAAGTGTTATTAAACCTGTTAATGTGGCCACCAATTACATATCCGATCCAGCGACGGGGCAACGCAAAACCGACGTCGCGCAAAGCATGTCTTGTCAAACGTCAGACCCCCGGAACCACTCCCGGTGCTTCAAACACCGGTCACTTTTTCCGATCCGGTGGTAGATTCTGCGAAGCACTGCTCTTGCTAGGGTCAGCGTTAGCAACACTCCGGTTTCAGCCCCATGAGCTCACCTAGACACGTTAGGGCGAACCTGAAATAGCCTCTCAAAGCTATCAGCATAGGTAGGAAAAAAAAAACACCTCGTCGAACTCCTGCGAACTTGCCCAGAGACTCAATCCACTAAGCTTCTCGCCGAATTTTCTCAGTGGGTCACGACTCCGGTAATAGATTCTGCGAAGCACTGCTCTTACTAGACCAGTGTTAGCAAACTCTCTCAGATTGAGCCAGTTACATCATCTTCCGCGAGTTGTTGGAATAGTCCTTAAGGCTAGCAACGATTAGATAGGGGAAAACAAGGCAGTATCGTCATGCCTGTTTCCCTGACAATGTAGTAATAGGTTTCGGTTTTGTTGTAATCTATGGTAATTTTATAATACTAATTTATATTAATCTATGGTCACTTGTTTAAAAATGTCTATCATGGTTCCTCTTTCCGTTAATATAATTGTCTAATAACACTACTGGTCTCCTTTTATTGAAAAGTCAACAGTTTTAATGAAAGACTACCCTAATTGTTGTACAATACGGTTGACTCTTCGAAGTCGTTTCCCAAGGCGTATGATGGATTACATCTGACTATCCAACATCAGAAGTGAACTCGGTATGAAGATAAACAGTAAAAAAATGTCGACAACCAAATCAGATATCGCATTGAACATCACCTCAATTCGTAATAGATGGATAATACGCCCACGGGCTCTTCCAAATGTCAGACTGGAAAGCGACTTGGGCAAGCACCGGTGCGGTAATGACACGCGCTGATGGTATTTATCGAGCCGTCATTTCGCGTTTGTCGGTCATTGTGTAATTATGCCGTACGCAATTGAGTTTTATTGGCATAAGTAGGCATTTTTGGGGTATCCGGCTGGTTTTTACTACTGGTAGGACCACTTGTGAGTCCGCGCGGGTAGGTACCATCACCCTACCTATTTATCTGTATCCGGCTGGTAAGGTCCAGAAGCAATATTGGGATGAAAATAAAAATAAAAAAGATTAAGTAATAAACTTTTATATCAAATCTTGTTAGGTTCTAACCATTATTAATATACTAACATTCTAGAATCTAGATGATGGAATATATTTCGGCTTAGAGGAAAATTCCCTTAAGCCCGCATGCATTACTCTCAACTCCACAAATGTACCTAATACTATGTGCTTTTTTTAGTTGAACCTTTTCACTTCACTAAAACTTTTCGGATCTTGCCTTATTTCTGTTTAAGGTAAACCTTCATATTTGTCCTATTTCAAACGTAATGTATTTGTAAGATAATATATCTTATTCTCGATAAATTCGTTCGAAATAATAGATAGCATCTATTGAAATAATAAATTAAACACGGCATTTTTATTATTAATATTAAGTTATCGTAATAATTTGCATATAAAACATTCCCACGGCGATTACTGTACATTAAAATATTAACAAATATACAAAACAATACCGGGTTTCATTGAAGCGATAATTGTAAAGCTTGAATTTAATTTGCAATAGAAAATTATTTGTGAATTAATCGGGCTCTCTGTTTTTTAGAGCAAGAAGACGGGACACGAATTTTGCACAACATAAAGCATATATATTATTAATTTAATTAGAATAATATATTTATAACTAACAAGCTGACCCGGCAGAATTCGTAGTGCCTCAATCGATAAATAAAAGACCTAAACTTTTGTATAAAATAAACTTAACACAAACAAAAGGAATCCATCCGAAGGGGATACATCAAAGGGAAAACAAAATTGTTATTTTTATTTAATTCCGAGCATTTTCATATTTATTTTCGTTTTAAACCATCTCTGGACTTCCACAAATAATTCAAGACCAAAATTAGCCAAATCGGTCCAGCCGTTCTCGAGTTTTGGCGAGACTAACGAACAGCAATTCATTTTTATATTTGTATATAGGTATTTAATTAGAATACGGGATCTCCTGTGGTGTACAAAAAAAATGTGAACTAAAATAATTCAAAATTCACGGATGTAATATTTCATTCTTATTATATTCTGTACATATTACAGCATTATGAACGATTTCTCGTCAACAGATTTAAAAAATATATTTACGAAAGCTTTTTAGAAGAAAAAAAAAACAGTGAATTACAATATATATTTTTTAAACTGATTTTTTGGTAAATCCGCTGTATATAAATAAGACTCGGCTTTACCACACAGGTGATTTAAATTGATGGCCCGAGCATATCGAGTCAATAAAGAGAATGCCATTTAAAGGTCATGATGACTCATAGACGCTATGATGAGAACTGATGAGCTGCGATGCAATACTGCAGACAGTTTTATAATATACTAGCAACCCGCTCCGGCTCCGCTCGGGTCTTTAATAAAAATTTCAACGATATTTGACGCTGCTTTATTTTTTTAAATAAAAGAACACTTATTGCGGCATAACTATAATAGTTAGACATATATTATCGCGACACGTTTGTAAATAATAATGTGTTCTACAAAGTCGTAGTACATTATTTTATTCTATCAACAATAGCTTTCGCAGGGCACGCGTATAAAAAAATTACCTAAAATATTATTTACATCTGTAATTTTTTTATACCTTTGGTTATATTATTAGATTTTTATTATGGATCCCTAATTATAAAAAAAAAATATAGCCTATATCACTCGGGAATAGTGTAGCTTCCAAACTGTGAAAGAATTTTTCAAATCGGTTCAGTAGTTTCGGAGCATATTCAATACAAACAAACAAATCTTTCCTCTTTACAATATTAAGTATAGAAGTATAGATTAGTATAGATTAATTATATTGAGCAGATGAGTTCAATAGTCGGCAATAGTTTGCAATTGTTTTTTTTCCTCATAACGATAGATATTATTGACATTTGATCAAAATACCGGGAAATTGGCTATAAAGGACTTAAATATTTATGAACTGCATTTTTAAGTTTATATTATAGATTTAACACGATCGTGTCAAAGCTAAAATAGACCTGTGGTTATTTTTGCTTCTTCTTGAATTATTTGTTTCCCACTGCTGTACGAAAGCAGTAAAAATCTTTTTCAAATAAACTTTATTGCGTGTAACAACATATTTTGATTAACAAAAAATTATGATGCGAATTTATTACAAAGAAACTATTCTAGTAAAACGACTTATTTCTGGGCGTTAATCTTATACCTTTAAACGAGCAATTCTGGTATATTAATATATATATATATATATATATATAATCTGAATCTCAGAAACGGCTCCAACGATTTTCACAAAATTTAGTAGTAGATTTCGGGGGCGATAAATCGATCTAGCTACGATTTATTTTCAGAATATGTTGTTTTATTCGTGTTATTTAATAATCAACTCTTCCCGACATCTATTGGCGAATAATAATACTATTTTTCTTAATTGAGGGCAACTAACCGCTTTAAAGACACAACAAGATGGCGTTATCAAAAAACCAACCGGTCATCATCTAGTATGAACATAAATAACGTGGACTGCCATGAGAACTAACGAGTCCGTTCTAAGGGAGCTAAACATCCGAAAAAGGCTCTCTGCCATCGGTCATCATCTAGTTACATTTTAATTGTCGTCAATGAACTCTTTAGCTCATTTCGCAATTGTGTGATTTCTTAATCGAAATTTAGTTTAAAAATATTTATTCGATACTCCTTCTTGCATCGTGATCCTCAGTGCTGAGGGTCGTGACCTTTCGACACTAAACCAATAAAAGCATTCGAAGATCCTACAGAATCGGAAACATTCGATTACAGTCGTGATATTATTATAAGGCCTTCTCCGTTCCCAATTACCAAACGAGCTAACCAATAGACGCATGCCGGAAACAATTGCGGAACTAAGCAAAGGTTCGCGTAATCATTGCAATTTGTAAAATTGTTTTTGCTTTTCGTAGGGCACGCTGTAAGCTCGTATTTGTTAGCTTCTACCGCTGTGCATACTTCTGTTATCTTATCGATTTCCTACCTATGCTGATAGCCTCTATGACATGTCCTTCTTCAAACGAGGCTTGCGGAGAGTACTTCACAGGAGGCAGCGGCTTGGCTCTGCCCCTGGCATTGTTGAAGTCCATGGGCGACAGTAACTACTCACCATCAGGTGGACCGTACGCTCGTCCGCCTACAAAGGCAATAAAAAGACTTGATGTTCTCAAGTAAATTTTTTTTACATTCTCAACTCATTCTGACGAAGTATCGTCTAAGCATAAACAAAATGTCTACTTAGTACTTTCTTAGGTTTTCGCCACAAATTGTATATACAACTTTTACAATTTTCATGGCCCCGGATGTTCTGTAAAGTATACGTAACGTGACAAATAATAAAATCTAAAAACGCGATATTAAACAGTAAATAATCTATTTATTAATACGTGAAGCAAAAACTTTGTATCCCTTTTTACGAAAATTGCGAGGATGGAGCAGTATGAAACTTGCCACACTTATAGAGAATATAGAGAAGAAGTGCACAATGCTAATATTTTTTTAAAATAATGCATAAAAGATACAGTAAATCAATAAAGAAAACATTACACACACTACATACCATGTATTTGACGCACACACGCATGCATACTATTTATTGTCAAACTTTTGTTTTTGACCTCTGTTGTCAAATTGAGATTAAATATTGTTTGTCTTTGTTAATATTTTTTATAGTGTAGTCTTGGCAAAATTTCTGATTACAGAAGTATAAAATACAATCATAATAGTGTACAAACTTACAATTCCAATTAATTATAGTTGAATTTCGGCTACTGCGGGACCTCTAGTCCATATAATTATCTGATATAAAACTTCAAATGTTACCGACAGAATATCCGCTAAGGATTGTTCAACTTTTGCCTCTGACCCGACGCTAGCAAAAAATGTTTTGAAGATATATAAATTTCAATGTAATTAATTCAAATATAAATAGTATTTCTGTATTAATTTGAAACGTAAAATGTCAAGGTCTTCATTCGTGTCCTGTTATTTACTAAAATGGACCGTTTTGAGATGAGCTTTATAGTGTTCATATTAATTTGATTATAATTTTCGAATAAGTTATTTGCTATTTAGGTCGTTGAATATAATTTGAGAAGCCGATTTAAACAATATTCGACATAATGGAGGGCAACTTTGTTATTACTTCAAATTTCTAATGGTTTTTAATCGGCACGTATTTCGTGGATTTTATTACGAGTATATATATAGATCTAAACTAATATATAAATCTACAGCGGTTTTTACGGATCTTCCGTTATAACTACTGAACCATGCATCCGATTGGCTTGAAACTTGGTATCCATGTAGAAAGTACATGTACTTAATGGATAGGCTAATATTTATATGAGTGTTGGACTTACTAGTAATAATGACAATAAATAATATTGTTCATTTTAAAAGACCAGCAAAGCGGGCGAGTACGGCTAGTATATGATATTTTTTTCCTACCTATTCTAATAGCCTCAAGGGGTCATACTAGTTTCACAGAACGAGTAGGTGAGCTAACGGGGCTCTAACCTGACGACGTTGCTAACACTAGCCCTAGCAAGAGTAGTGCTTGACAGAATCTACCACCGGATCGGAAACGCGACCCACTGAGAACAATTGATCCCTTTCACGAAAAGATGAAGTGTCAGAATACTAATCAAAAGTATGCACAACTTAAATAATACATCAAATATTGAAAGTACATAATTTTTATTACCGTTATAGGCAGATGAGCATACGGCCCACTTCATAGGAAGGAACTATCGTTGCTCATGGACTTCAGTAATGCCAAGGGCAAAACGAAACCAATGCATCCTCTAATAAAATATATTTATAACAAAGAAATACTAATAAAAAAAATGTGAGCCGTCACGGGACACCTGGCAGATGTGAAACATCGACATTATTTTGTAAAAGTAATATGCAGAAAAGAACAGATTATGATAGGAACTAAATATGTCATAATGATAAAATAAAATATTGCGAAAAAATAATTTGTTTTCAAGTAGAACACAGGTTATGTGTACTGTAGTAAACAACACTGTATACACTACGGAGTATACACTATAGGTATCCGAGCTCAGTGTAGCGAAAGAGATGGCTTAACGCCGGATCGAGTGGGAGAGAATCGCACAGTCGATTGCGCATGGCGACTCGTCGCCACACCGTACACACTACTGCATATAGACAATATATATATACCATCATATAGCGTGGCGACGCGTCGCCACGGAACGCGTCACCACGCCAGAAATCGGTTTCACGTGCGGATGTTTCACATCAAAACAAATAATATGAAAATACACAAAAAATTAAGAGCGTAGAAGTATTTGTGTGCTAATACATGGCAACACTGTAACCTAATGCGTAACTAAAATACTTTACGATCAATCGTATGTTTTATTACCATCTTGACACAAATAACGAATCGATTCCACGTAAATTAACGCTAAAAGAACAGGAAAAAATCAAATGTAACTGGCATGTGGTAGTTCATTCACAATTCCACTTAAGCATGGTTCACATAATCATTGCTTCACTAACATACAAAACCGCAAACAGAATTCTTACGACCTTTGACTTTTAACAAATGAAGCGCTTTGAAATTGAAATTCGCGACGATTATCTTCTTGCTTTCAATTTAAATATTAAATACTAGCTGACCCGGCAGACTTCGTAGTGCTTCAATCGATAAATAAAAGATCTAAACTTTTGTATAAAAAAAAATCTTAAAACAAACAACAGGAATCCGTCCGACGGGGGACACATAAAAAAAAACTTTTTTTTTTTTATTTATTTAATTCCGAGCATTTTCATATTTATCTACCTTTTAAACCTTCTCTGGACATCCACAAATAATTTTAGACCAAAATTAGCCAAATCGGTCCAGCCGTTCTCGAGTTTTAGCGAGACTAACGAACAGCAATTCATTTTTATATATGTATACAGATAGAAGATAGATAGATTAAAAACACGGAATTGAAAATCGACTGTAATATGGATGACCTGTTACGACATTTATTCGCTGAGATGACCTCGACCAATAAAACTAGTTACCAGTATATTACATTGTTGTATATATAAAGTCGAGGACTGATGTTGTAGTACTAAAGAAATAGACACGTGAAAATAATTCTTCCACTGTCTTCCACTAACTGAATGACCTATGAACTTTTAGGGCGTGGTTCGTTAATAGCCAATTATGTCCAAAATATTAATCGATTGTCGGGAGTCAATAACATTAATAATGTGCCAATCAAATTGGATTCTAATTAACATCATAAAATAATATAATTGGAATATAAAACGCGCATTATTTACGGTAAATGTATATGTTTGATTTCGTGTTATATTCCGTTGTTGGATGATTAAGATATAGGAATTCTTTACGTTTCTGCTTATAATATAATGGTGAAATTACAGGAGGGCGGTTATAAACTGTGAACTTTATATTAATTTTTTTATTGCTAGATGGGTGAACGAGCTCAAAGTCCAGCTGGTGTTGAGTGATTACTGGAGCCCATAGACATATACCACGTAAATGCGCCACCCACCTTGAGATATAAGTTCTAAGGTCTCAGTATAGTTACAAAGGCTGCCCCACCCTTCAAACCGAAACGAATTACTGCTTCACGGCAGAAATAGGCAGAGTGGTGGTACCTACCCGCGCGGACTCACAAGAGGTCCCCTGCCTATTTCTGCCGTGAAGCAGTAAAGCGTTTCGGTTTGAAGGGCGGGGCAGCCGTTGTAACTATGCTTGAGACCTTAGAACTTATATCTCAAGGTGGGTGACGCATTTACGTCATAGATGTCTATGGGCTCCAGTAACCACTTGACACCAGGTGGGCTGTGAGCTCGTCCAACCATCTTAGCAATAATAATAAGATAAAAAAAGAGTTTTACATGCATATGCACCGCAGGATTCGGCGAAAACTGATCGAGATAATTACGACTTTAAACTATGAGATTTTTTCACAGAATTATTGCCAAAATCGAAATAAAAGCGGATCGTAACTACATATAATTAAGCGAAATATAATTTTGGATGCGTTCAAGGGCGCCCAAGATGGCCATCTTAAATTAAAACAATGGAGCGTTGAGTAATAATGTTTCGTTTCATAAAATCCTTGTGTGTCGTGTTTTAAATTCTCACATGTTCAATAAGAAAATGTTAATTGTTGTGAAACACTATCACGTAGGTATTTGGACACTTGAACTTCAATTATTGTATATGTAATTATAATATAAGTGAAAAGCTATTTGGTTAAAGTTACATTTTTGCAACTTTACAGAAAAGCCTTTTTTTTTGGACGAACTGACAGTCCACCTTATGTTAAGTGGTTACTGGAGCCCATAGACATCTACAACGTACATGCGGCGCCACCCACCTTGAGATATAAGTTCTAAGGTCTCGGTATAGTTACAATGGCTGCCCTTCAAACCGAAACGCATTACTGCTTCACGGCAGAAATAGGCAGGGTGGTGGTACCTACCCGCGTGGACTCACAAGAGGTCCTACCACCAGTAGTTACACAAATTATAATTTTGCGGTATCCATGTATGTTCTACATGGATACCAAGTTTCAAGTCAAGGAACATCCATAAAAACCACTGTAGATTTATATATTAAGTATATAGATTATTTATAGAAAACCCTATTTTAATATCAGGTACTTTCTTCTTATATACTTAAGCATTGCATTATTTGTGACGATTTAAAAGTTTCTTCTTCTTTTCTTCTTTTCTTAACTAACTATATTTCGATTATGATAGTCTATACATATATATAAAAATGAATTGCTGTTCGTTAGTCTCGCTAAAACTCGAGAACGGCTGGACCGATTTGGCTAATTTTGGTCTAGAATTATTTGTGGAAGTCCAGAGAAGGTTTAAAAGGTAGATAAATATGAAAATGCTCGAAATAACAATTTTGTTTTTCCTTTAATGTGTCCTCCGTCAGACGGATCCCTTTTGTTTGTTTTAAGTTTATTTTATACAAAAGTTTAGATCTTTTATTTATCGATTGAGGCACTACGAAGTCTGCCGGGTCAGCTAGTATCTTATAAAATCAACTGTTTCATTTCATTTATATACGCCTTATTTTTGGTGGTTTACCCAAGTCTATATTCTCACGGCCATTCATTATTACTAATGCCCGCTAACGCTATTTTTGCTTTGTTGAGAACATTCGGCATTAACTAAAAGGTCACTGTACGTAATTCGGAATATTACGACAACAGCTGATGAATACGTTAAATGCGTGTGGTATAACAGCGGTGTGAATTAATATTACTTTAAAAGTCTTTTTAAAATTTTAATAAGTTGGGTTAAACAAATTGGGGCAAGTAATAAAGCAGATACACTGGTGGTAGGACCTCCTGTACGCACGGGTAGGTACCACCACCCCGTCTATTTCTGCCGTGAAACAGTAATGCGTTTCAGTTTGAAGGGTGGGGTAGCCGTTGTAACTATACTTGAGACCTTAGAACTTATATCTCAAGGTGGCTGGCGCATTTACGTTGTAGATGTCTATGGGCTCTAGTAACCACTTAACTCCAGGTGAGCTGTGAGCACGTCCACATATCTAAGCAAAAAAAAATATTTAAGAATGTTGAGTAAGGACCATCTGTATCTATAAAAAACAACTTCAGGTTACACCTAACAATACATTTTTATAAATTGATTGACTAAAATACGTATTATATTATAATACATTACCTACAACTTCATAATTATGAAAAAGATTGGAATGATTGGAGATAAAAATTCGGTATTTATATAAACTACATTATTTGCTCATCAAAAGAATAAATCTGCAATTTTATTGCAACAGCTCATATTTTAATCCAGTGTCAAGTCAATTTCCTGTGTATCTATATATTAATCCGTGAAGCAAAAACTGTATACCCCTTTTTATTAAAATTGCGCATACAGAAGAGTATTCAATTTCCCACACTTATAGAGAATATAGAGAAGGAGTGCAGAATGCTAATGTTATTTTTAAATTATGCATAAAAAATACATTAAAACAATAAACAAAACATTACCCACACTACCATGTATTTAACACATACACGCGCATATACTCTTTTGTTTATTGTAAAAGTCTGTGGTCATATTGGGAATAGATTAATATTTTTTGTCGTTAATATTATTTGTCCATAGTTTAGCCTTCGCAAAATCTGTGATCATAGAAGTAATAAAATCTTTGACGATAGAACCATAATAATATTCAAACTTATAATTTAAATTAATAATTATGGTCGAATTTCGAACACTGGGCGACCACTAGTTTAAATAAAAATCGAGTTCGATTTTTTATTAAAGCCTACTCTTAATAAATTAAGATATGCACCTAAGTATAACAACGTTAATATAAGTAGAAGTGAACGTATGAGCTAATTCAATGGATGATCTTTAACAAAGTATCGTCTTGTCGTGACCTGGAATTTTGTTCAAAGGTTGCGGTATACGTGCTCGAAAACATCTTATAATTGAAAAATAAATCCATCAGAAACTTCTTGTGCGTTTACAAAAACAAAATATAATAAATTTATGAGTTCTCTTTAGATTATAATCTTTCAAATAACAGATAAACAATAATATAGAAAAACAGTTTTACCAATGACAAGTTAAATGTATCGTCCGCCATTTTGAATTTATTCAAAAAATGAATCGATTTTGTCTCAAACGCCTTTAAAAATTGTTTTTTTTTTCTGAGGTTCAATGCAACAAGTTGACACAACTCAGAAGGGTGAAAAAGAAAAAAAAACATTTAAAAGTACAAAGTAAATACAAAAATGATCTCAATTCCGAACAATGTAACTCTTAAACGTGTAATTATTATTCCATGATGCAGAAACGCTTTGTTTAATACCGTAACATCGATAATAAGCGTCTCTATATACAATACATTTGTATACGTGATTTGAACACTATGATTTTCTGTTTTTTACTAATATATTTTACAACTTAATAAAATTGACATAAGTTTTTATTGTGCTGTTTTAAAATAATCGATTTTTAACGATAAAACAGCACTGTGTTTATTTTTGTGATTTTCGCTTAGTAGCCCTGAAGGTTTTAAGATATCCTATTCTCGCAAATCCGTTCAGTAGGTATATTGCAAAATAGTTTCGTTTGAACTTTTATTAATTGGCAGATTTGTTTTCTATTCGTGTAATTAAATTCTAAGTAATATTATTATATTTTTATTTAATCATAGCTTTACTAATGTTACTTTGTTTACCAATGTTTTACGTTTGTTGTTACAGGTAAAACTTCGAATCCAAAATGCTCAATTCAAACTTTTTACAGCACGGTATTTACTTAGATTATATTTTTTCTTTTCCTATTAATCTATCAACTAGGTTTATAATTATTTTTCTTATATCTATAATTATTGGCCATCGTATTCAAGAACTACTAATTCAAGAACTATCTAGGATTTAAAGTAATATAAGATACAAAAACCCTTTGATTGGTCGTTCTTTCTAATCACGCAATGGAATTCAGGTGTAACCTACGCTTAGCATTAGTCGTAGCGGTAATGTGATTTATGCTACAATTTCGATAATTTAATAGTCAAAATAGATTGAAGTCGTCGTAGAAGTATAGGGATTGGAGAAGCCCGGTATCTTCGACACTTATCTGCTGAAGAACAGCCGAAAATTAGACAATCACGCGGCGGTAGCTGTGATAGAATACAAAATATTTGACAGCTTCCTGAATCGCGCTAACGACATTTTCAAAGTAACTTTTATATATGCAAATTCCGAACAAATGGACCACCCTCTCAGACACAGTCCACTAAGTTTCTCGCCGAATCTTCGCAGTGGGTCGCGTTTCCGATCCGGTGGTAGATTCTGCGAAGCACGGCCCTTGCTAGGGTTCATGTTAGCAACGTCGTCAGGCTTGGAGCCCCGTGAGCTCACCTACTAGTTAAGGTTACGCTGGTATAGCCTCTCAAGGCTCTCAGCGAGGTAGGAAAAAAAAATGGACCGTCGGTCTACTGAGCAATTTCACTCGCTCGTTGGAAGAGCATTTCTTTGCCTCAAAAAATCATTTAAAGATCTACAAGTCCTCTGCTACTTCGAAAGTTTCATCGCGATAACATTTTCTAATCGTGGCTATCCTATATTAAATCTAACCGATGCACAAAACCGTGCCACAAACTTTTGTCAAAGTTCAAGACCCGACAAATTTAAGATTCTCAACAGATTTTTGCTTACGTAACCGTTAATGGTCATGCGATCGAATCATTACACGAACTCCGCGAATGAATTTAAAGCTATTTGGTAATATAATTATCAAATAGTTTGTTGTTATTGTAAATGTAGTAATAACTTTGTGATTAGATTTAGTTTTGAGCGATATTCGTGTTTACAAGTCTTGAGGTAATCAAACGTTATCAACGAAATTTGAAAGAATGTTCTAGAAAATTCTATATTTAATTTAAGAAAAATAACTTAAACCTATGTATATGTATGAGAGATGGCGCGACATCGTGAGACGCATTAAGTCTGCCCCTTCCAACACTACATGACGATCACGACCACTCTGTCAAGAGTGACACGACTGAGAAGAAGAAGAAGAATGTATATGTATTGATTTTTTCGGGGTACAGGTTTATTTTAAATATTATTAATAGCTCACAACTGACCCAGCATTAAATGATTACCGGAGCTCAAACATATTTTTTCTTTAATCTTTATTGCAAATATAGAACAAATGGCGAACTTAATGCGTACCCTTTTAATCTACGATCCGGTCACAGCATACAAAACGTAAGGCAACGCTTAAGGGGCGAGATATGAAAAAACTAATTATTGCCAAAGTTCGAGGTCTCAACTATTTATATATGTCTGTCCGAACCTTAGATCTATTTAGTTTAATACGCGACATTTATATTTTTAATTAAAGATTGTTTTATTTGCTATTAGTATCAACAATTCGATATTTTTAATCGCATTCAAATAGCTAAAGAAGTTTTTTGTCATGACATGTTTTCCAATTTGTTTATTTTCTATTTTATTGCTTAGATGGGTGGACGAGCTCACAGCCCACCTGGTGTCAAGTGGTTACTGGAGCCCATAGAGATCTACAACGTAAATGCGCCATCCACCTTGAGATATAAGTTCTAAGATCTCAATATAGTTACAACGGCTGCCCCGCCCTTCAAACCGAAACGCATTACTGCTTCACGGCAGAAATAGGCGGGGCGGTGGTACCTACCCGTGCGGACTCCCAAGAGGTCCTACCACCAGTAATAATCTATAAATGGCTCTCCTGTAAAGTTGCAAAAATATCGCTTAAACCAAATAACCTTTCACGCCTCCATATATATCTATACTATTATCACAATACCTTATCTTATCTATATATTAATACGTGAAGCAAAAACTTTGCATCCCTTTTTACGAAAATTGCGCGGACGGAGAAGTATAAAATTTTCCACACTTATAGAGAATATAGAGAAGAAGTGCACAATGCATATATATTTTTTAAAATGATGCATAAAAGATACATTAAATCAATAAAGAAAACATTACACACACTACATACCATGTATTTGACGCACACACGCATGCATACTATTATTGTCAAACTTTTGTTCTTGACGACTGTTGTCAAATTGAGATGAAATATTGTTTGTCTTTGTTAATATTTTTTATAGTGTAGTCTTGGCGAAAATTAAGTATAAAACACAATCATAATAGTGTACAAACTTACAATTCCAATTTATTATAGTCGAATTTCGACTACTGCGGGACCTCTAGTACCTTTAAACGAGCAATTTTTATATATTAATATATACTTATATAAAATCTGAATCTCGGAAACGGCTCCAACGATTTTCATAAAATTTAGTATACAGGGGATTTCGGGGGCGATAAATCGATCTAGCTACGATTTATTTTCAGAAAATGTTGTTTTATTCGTGTTTTCGATAATCAACTCTTCCCGACATCTATTGACGAATAATAATACTATTTTTCTTAATTGAGGGCAACTAATCGCTTTAAAGACACAACAAGATGGCGTTATCAAAAAAAAATCGGTCCTCGTCTAGTAAAATATGATAATCAACAGTAATAATCAACTGTTAAATATTTCGCAAATGAAAACAAAACAAAAACATATCGTGACCAACTTATTATGTAAGATGAGTCAAATCATTCAGCAAATGAGCACGTCAGGTCCGCGAGACCTATAATTATAGAACCTATGGATTTATTGCTTGACCCCTTGAAATTGTGAAATTTAACTGTGCAACGAACGCTTTGAAGAATACTGAATATTTCTCTGAAGCAATTGGACGTTAATGTTGGATGTGTTATTCGCTTCTCATAATTACCGGGTTGCATACAGTTCTCACACTTGGTTAAGCGCTTAAGTGCCTAACACTTAACTATTTAACTACTCGATAAATTATTAAGGTAAAAGCAACTTTATTTCAGTATAATTATATTGTTTTTACGTTTTTTTTTCGTGTATTTAAAAATGGATGCATCACTAATCTGTGTCTTCGAATGCGACTAAATGAAAAAGTTTTAGTGACGTAACAATTTGTAACGTCATTTTTATCAATTTACTAGCTGTACCCGTCCGCTTCGCTGGGCATTTAAAATTAACATTATTATTTCTCACCCCCACAAAGATTCTCATCATTAACACATCCGCAACTGGTGTAGGGATTCCAACACTCATACAAAAATTAGCCTATTCATTAACTACATGTATTTTCTACATGGATACCAAGTTTCAAGTCAATCGGATGCATGGTTCAGTAGTTATAACGGAACATCCGTAAAAACCACTGTAGATTTATATATTAAGTACATATATAGATTATTTATAGGAAACCCTTTTCGTTAAATCTTCAAAAACATAAAAACAAATAAGATAAATTCGGTTTTAGATACTTAATTTCGTGTTAAACAGATAAAGCTAAGTTAAATAGCAGACGAAATTACTTAAATAGCAGAACAAAAGCCGACAAGACACCACGATTAATATGTCTGTTGCTTCAGACGGCCGAAGCTCTGTAGCCTTAAGTATTGCGAAACAAACGTACCTACATCTTGTAGTTCCACACGAAATCGATGTTACGAAAACGCTTAAACGGCTTAAAATAAGTGGTCTTCGAAGGCAGATGAGTAAAAAACCGCACCCGTTGATATGGCAATGCCAGGGACATTGTTTACTGTCCGCAAGAGACGTTTTATCGATTTTATTATAATCGTTTATAGAGTTTCGGTACGGCAAACTCTTTAACCAAAAAATCGATGTCTGTTTCTTATCGATTTATGAATTGTAATATTAAGATCGATTATTCAAAGAAATCTAATTATTTATTTATTTGGGAAACCAACAGTACAAATTAACATAATATGTATTTACAAAAATAGCTAAAGCAATGACTAGATATGTTTCCACGATCAAAACATACATATAAGAACAGAGTGAAAAAAAAAGAGAAATTTAAAAATTTAAGTTTACACAAATAAACAAAATAAAGCAACCCAATACGCACATATTAGTACATCAACATAAACTATAAAACTTAATAATACTCATTGGACCAAATCACCTTAGAAAAAAACTTTTCGACCACAGCTTCCCTCTGTGCAGCCACGGCTTTATATCGCAGATCTGTACTCAGCAATGGAATATGAATTAATCTGTATTCTTTCTCAAAATAAAAATGGCTTACATACCAATTCTGGTCTAAATCAATTTAATAGATTAGGTATCAAAACGTAACTGACAGAGAGAGTTAATTTCATGCTAATAACATTATTAGCTTGTGTACCTTTTAATTTATTTTACTATTTAATTAAAAAAAAAACTTTTATCTATACTTACATTTTTCTGTAACAATCGATTGTCACGAATGAAAGCTTTTTTTCTGGTACAAATTAAGCTGCCTTGCATCCCAAGTCGCTCAATGAAAACGCCTTGTCAGAAACACTTGAAAAAATTCAAGTTTCACCAGATGTGATAAAGGTCTTCGAATCTGACTATTTTGATTATGAAGGTGAAGATGATCAGTCAATGCATTACTTCCTTTTTTTTTTTTAATTAATTTAAATATACGAATTCGAACTTTAGTAAATCAATACAAATTGTGATTCTGAAATAGCTGCTAGTAAACAATCACTGTCCTTTTGGATTTGTGGCATTAAACGGACACGGAGAGGACGCATCGCAATGTCGCTGTGAACGTGCGACATTTTCAACTATGTTACTTGAAAGTCAAACTTCGAATTTATCGAGCGCATTTTCAGAGATGCATTTAATCTTACAATGCAGTATAATGTGAAGTCGACGCTCAGAAAATTAAGCCCGTTGTGATAATGTTTTTCGATCACTTGCACGTGCGTGCAAAGTCACTGCATAGTGAGAAATGTCAAATTCGATTTAATGGACTGTCCTCAGTATATTAGGTCTGGTCAGTTAATATAATATCGGATTACCTACGCACACCTTACAAGTTGCGGGGCCACTATGTGCCATCTAATTATCGCCACCCTTGTACTTAATAATATTTTTTTAACATTCTCGATAGCGTAAAAGTCAACTCAAATTTATATGCAGTTGGAACAGCGCCCCTAGCGGCAAACGTCCCTAAAAAGTCCCCAACTCTTCAAATGTCACAGGTCATCCACAGACTGACACTGGACTTAAGTCATTGTCTATTGAACGAGTCAATAACAAGTCTACCCATAAACAATTACGATCGCAGCGCCCTCTCCGATTCCACCCAGGTAATTTACCTGACGTTTCCAATCTAATATATCACAGCTATTTCCATTGATGCTCCGGTATATGATTAAACAAACTTAAATTGGTTTAATAATCGTCCAAAAAAAAACCTTTAGGCAAGAACCGCAAAACAGTCGTGCAAAGTCATAAATCGATGATAAATATCAGTTACATAACGTTCAATCGAGTATCGTATCGATACCGAATGCGATATGAGGAGTCGATACGAGTATACTTAAAAATTCAGAAGTTACGAATTCAGATTTATTGTTGGGAACGATGTTAATGATGATTATTATCGGCTTTGTGTTCGTATTCGTTTTGGATATGCCATTACGCCGTTTAAGGATATTGCCGCTTAAGAAACAAATTTACCCAATGTTTTTATTTTTAAATACCATATATATATTAAAGAAGGAAGTTTGTACGTTTGCTACTCGATTACGAGAAATCAGCGGGACTCAAACACGAGTTCTTATGTTTGTTACTGGGTCATTGGAAATCAACGGTACTCAAACCCAAACGACGTGGTATAATAACCAAGATCAATAACTACACCATCAATAAACGAGGAACCAGCTTGGAGTAACTGCGTGACTCTTACGATTGCTTCGCGACAGGAATAGGTACGACGGCCTGACTTGGTGCTTTGAATAGGAAGTTTCCTATGTATCCCAATGGTGGTTGATGATGGAAGTCAGAAATGCCAAGAGCAAAGCCAAGCCTTTGCCTGCCTGGGAGAACTACGTTGAAAACGAATTCAAAGATTTAACAGCTTGACAATGAGAAGAAGACAACGAGGGGAAGGCTTATCCCTCAGCCAGATACTACGTGACGAAAAGAATCTATCAATGTGTATCTACCGATGTACCAATTAGATTCGCAAATAAATAAATCTTTAGCCGCGAATATAGGAATTGGGTCACATTTTTTTAATCTTTTTTTTTTTATTGCTTAGATGGGTGGACGAGATCCCAGCCCACCTGGTGCTAAGTGGTTACTGGAGCCCATGGACATCTACAACGTAAATGCGCGACCCACCTTGAGATATAAGTTCTAAGATCTCAGTATAGTTACAACGGCTGCCCCACCCTTCATTTTTTACTATTCATATTTTACTAGACGATGATCGATTTTTTTTTTGATAACGCCATTTTGTTGTGTCTTTAAAGCGGTTAGTTGCCCTCAATTAAGAAAAATAGTATTATTATTCGCCAATAGATGTCGGGAAGAGTCATAAAGTTGATTATCGATAAAGTTGATTATTGAAAACACGAATAAAACAACATTTTCTGAAAATAAATCGTAGCTAGATCGATTTATCGCCCCCGAAATCCCCTGTATACTAAATTTTATGAAAATCGTTGGAGCCGTTTCCGAGATTCAGATTATATATATATATATATATACTTCACTTACATTTTTTAATATTTGAAAATTCGCGCCTGGTCGTCCGAATTCTCGACAACATCCGATCACCCGAGTATGTGAATCAGGTAAATCTACATACGAAACGCTACATACAAACGAAGATTAATCTGATTTACGCGACAATGCAAATGCTTTTTGCAATTCTCATTGTAACAGTATGAGACCATTAAATTCTCTCACGTCAGATCGATATTAAGTATACTCATTAATTATGCTAACATTGTAAGGTGATATGTTGGGTAAAACTATATTTATGGGCTTAAGAATATTTAATTAAGTTTTTTCTCATTACCTCTATGTTCTGACGTTAATAATCTTAAATAAGAACGGAAAGCAGTCGACGTCGCCCCAAACACGTCATTTCGGATCCTCCCGATCCACTAACGGTGCTTTTAGGTACCTCAAGCACCGGTCATCGTCCTCGTCGAACCCGTCACTTGCGATGAAGGGCTCGACGAGTAAACTAACCCTCAGACACAACCCACTGAGTTTCTTTCCGGATCTTCTCAGTGGGTCGCGTTTCCGATTCGGTGCTAGATTCCGCGAAACACGGCTCTTGCCAGGGTTCGTGTTAGCAACAACGTCAGGTTTGAGCCCCGTGAGCTCACCTACTCGCCCGGTGACGCTGATATGGTCTCTCAAGACCATCAGCTTAGGTAGGAATAAAAAAAACATCATGGAACACACGACAGCTACACGGCAAAACTAGGCGGGTTCGGTGGCTTAATACCTTTTGAAGGTCTTGATATCTCACTTGTACCGTAAAATCGGTTCATTTATTTGTGTGTCAGGGTCCGCGTCCTGACCGGTCCAACTGGTTTGGCCATCCCGCTGCCATTACATCACATACGAATCAATTGTACAACAGATGCGGACATTTAACTTCTTTTTTATATTGCTTTAATGGGTGGATGAGCTCACAGCTCACCTGGTGTTAAGTGGTTACTGGAGCCCATAGACATCTACGACGTAAATGCGCCACCCATCTTGAGATATAAGTTCTAAGACCTCAAGTATAGTTACAACGGCTGCCCTAACCTTCAAACCGAAACCTGCTTCACCTGCCGTCAGTGCCTACCCGCGCGGACTCACAAGAGGTCCTACCACCAGTAAGTTAAATCATCTTTACAATAATGTGGTACCTACCAAAAATTAGTTGTTAAATTCTCATGATAATGTAGCGTGTGTGTCACACGATGACCATGATGTAAATACAGCACCGGGGGTCCGATTTCGAATTCCGCTCGGAGTATCTTGCGAGGGGGGGAAAGCTATCTGGTTTAAGAGACATTTTTAAAACTTTACAAGAGAACGATTTGAAGTTTAAAATTTGGAAAAAATATCATAACAAAAAACAAAACTTCTTCAGCTATTATTTGAAAGCTTATTTGAAGTTCAATTTAAAACATCGAATTGTTGAGCTAATATTAAGTAAAAGAGACCTCTTAAATACAATGATAAATGTCGCGTATCAACCGAAATGTCGCTTAGACTAAATAGCCTTGAAAGGCTGAAAACCAAACACTGTTTTTGTTGCACACTTTTGGTATGTACTCTAATATTCTTGCAGAGTTCATAACGCAAACAAAACCTTGTCTTGGGCCCGTTGGATCAGAGATGTTTACAATTAATTATTTTGTAAATAAAAAAATGTGAACTGACTATAATTAAAAAAAACAATCTAAAAACTATTTATGATAGATCTCAATTAAACTAAAACGATCATCATTCAATCAATATTTATGTGAATAAATTATGATTTATGTGTAAGTCACTAAATAAAATCGAATAATCCTAACATATTATAGTTTCAAGCTTCACCGATCAAACCGGACGATGTAATATGTGCATTAGCGTATAGTCTATCTATGGTTTACTCGTCTTCTATTTACGCTCAAATGACGTCATAGGCGTTGAGGTTGCGGTCAACCCTGTTTAGTAAAATAAACGCTGCTATTTAAAAAAAAATGAATGGTTTGCTTACACTCTTCTTGGTTTCTTTAAAGAACAATATAAGAATTAGTATGTAATATCTGTTACATTTATAGCGTATGTAATTATAAATAATTCTCAAGGAAAAACAAAAATTAACTCGCCTTTTCTAAATAACATTTAAATTGTAGGTACGTTATTATTATTTCTCTGCGCAATTAAGAAGAAATAATATAAACAAAACATAACATTCAAATTGTTTACATGTAAAATAAATTATTATCATAAATACATGTCAAGATTCATTCACTTGAAAAATCATAAGTTAACGAACAAATAAGTTCCGCATTTTGACTTGGTATCTCCGGGTGTGGACCGTGAACTTACAGCATTGGTGTTCGATGGAGTCAAAAGGTCAAATCTATGTTTAAAAATACGTTAACTTGCCATTGGCAGAAAACAGAATTTTATTATCAAATTTGGTACCTGTATCAAGCGTTTTTAAGCCACATTCAACACTTAGAATTAAACATTGCCGACAGAGCAGTCAATGAACTAACCTTAACCTTTTTTTCTTTCCCAGGTCCCCATGAAGCGGTTGTCATGCGCATAGCGACGCTGATTGCACTCGTGCAGGTAATAAACCACTTAATACATAAATCATTAATGACATTGTTTGTTATTGAGTACAGCTGAGATTTTTTGAGACAGACAAATAAAAAAGTATCTCTGATAGTAATATGATGTCTTCGTCTGACAGATGGCTAGTTTAATTAAAAAGTTTAGCTTTATTTAATAGACATAGAATAAGCGCTAATTCAGACACTGTAGGCCACGATGGGTTACTCTTCCTTTATTCAAGTATGGCAATTTGCTTCACGCGCCGCCATTGCTGCCAATGTCGAGTTTATATAAATCTTCAATTTAAACACATACTATGTAATTATATAAAGCGAAATTATATGAAGCTGATTAATTTGAGACTTTAATGAATTTTAATCAATTAGGATAAAATTAAATGAAATTACGGAGACTATTTTTGTGCACGTTTTGAGAGAACCTGAGAAGCTACGTCCGCCATCTTTGTTTCATTTTCCGACATTCATGCCCTTTTACAGATGCTAAAAATTTAATAAATAACCGTTAATACACATTTAAATCTGAAAAAACGCTAAATTATCAAAATCAACAAAACTGCACAATTTCTCTAATCGCGTTCCCGCCAAATAGTTGTACAGACAAACCATATAGGTAACAAAACATATAAACCACGGATTGAATTTCAGCATCACTTATAATTTGAGGTTGAAGTTTAAGTTATATTGTAGGTGAACCAATTGCCGAGGTTAGGAAATAGAAATACTGACTACAATTGTTACACTACAGTCCTAAACGTTGAAAATTAGAAACGATTTGTAATTTGGCACAACATACCTCGCTTATTTTAAAAGGTTAATGTAACAAAGAGTTACTGCGTAAAGTGATTTAACTGACGAAAGGTTAAAGATCAAACTGCCAATTAGATGCCCATTTAAATCTTCAACGAGTTCCCTGTTGCCAACATCAGAATGTATAAAAACTTTATTCTTTAAAATCGATTACTGAGCACAATTATGAAATTTGCATTTTACCTCGTTTCATATTGACTAATGTAAATACTATTCAAATAAGACAATAGATTAACAAATATCTATGAATATTCATATAAAATAATGTTTCCTCTTACGTCTGGACAGATTTTATCAAACCGCTCAAATAGCATTCTTACCTATAAGAAAAGTAATGTGTTTATTTTGAATTGATTAATGATAACGTGATGATAACAGCTGACGACTGATGCGTGATCAAGTTTTTCTTTTATTGGTCTTGCTTAGTGTAGGACATCACGGCCCACGTGATGTTAAGTGATATCGACACCCAAGTTACAGCGTGGTCGCCCACCTCGAGATTTCAGATATAAGTCTCAATTGTGAAACTAGTTAAAGAAATTACTAGATAACACTTTCCCACGACATTTTATTCGGGGATTAAACTGAAGAAGTTGCAAACCAATGACCAAAGAGGCGCTAATTTAATATCGAGGTTTTATTTGGATTAAGTGCTCTGAGGATACCATCATCTTGTTTTTACCATCGCACCGCCCGCCACCAATGCGTTCATCCACAGTGCGATTCCAGTGATTTTTTGCCCCGTACCATCCGGCTTTGGAATGAGTTCCGCTCCACGGTGTTTCCCGAGTGCTATGACATATCCTTCTTCAAACGAGGCTTGTGGAGAGTACTTAATAGTAGCCAGCGGCATGGCTCTGCCCCTGGAATTGATGAAGTCCATGGGCGACGGTAACCATTCACCATCAGGTGGGCCGTATTCGTCTGCCTACAAGGGCAATAAAAAAAAATTGGATTATTTAATTCCTTTTGACGGGTAGATAAACTCATGGCGGACTTGAAGCTGTGATAGGAACCCAAATTCATCACAAAGATGAACGGCGCTAGTCACCTTGACGCCTGTCTGAATTTTAAGGTATCAATAGCTGTTTAGCTTTATTTGGCAGCCGGTACAGATCACTACTAAGTTTAATAATAGCTCAGACATAAACAGCACGGCAACCGTGTCGTGGCCGTATTCATGAAAAGATATTGAAATTTAAATCGTTTATTAACATCTTGTAAAACAACATTCTAACAAAAATGTTTTCATAACATCAACCTTTTTTTTAAATTATGAGGAAACAAACGTGAGAGCGGTACATACATTGCACATTGTTTTGTATTTTGAACAATAAATTAGAGATCACAGTGATAAATAACATTACAATTAATTCGGATCTCAGGGAACGAACATTGCACCACGCTAATATGATTTGATAGGCTGCAAATTAGCAATAAGCGCCTATCTGACAAATTTATCTGTCTGACTATCGTGATACGCGAGCGACAGAGTGAATCATTCAAGTTCGAGACATAATAAACATAATTGACTTACCGTAGGTATGCACCTATTGCCTGTACCTAATGCTTTATTATTACGTACCTATATCTGCAGACAACGCTATAACTAGAACCAACTTGTTTAAGATTAAAAGAGTAGGTAGGTACTCATTTCATTTGCCCAGTGAGAACAATGAACCAAGAGCTGATTTCAACTAACAATATATATTTATGTTCATATTCCATAAGCTTCAATGCGAGAAATTGAACCAACACACAATACATAAAAGAAAATAAAATAGAAATCCCGACTGCGCTACTGACTAAAATGCGAAATAATATCACTATATTATTATAGACAGAACTTATTTATCCTGTTTTTGTTCCCAAACTGCAAAATAATTAAAATAAAATAGAAATTGGTGATCAAAACATTTTAAATTAAGTTCAATTAATGTGGTCGTTATTAAGTAGGTATAGGTCATGGAGTTAAACTAACTCTATGGTATAGGTACCTACATACCTAGTCAGGTCATAAATTCTGTCACATGTTTAATGTAAAATAATTGAAACAAGTTTATTCATTATGTAACCATTCATATACCAAAATGAACTTAACAAAACATAGATTCTTATGACACTAAAGTTTATTCAAAATGACCTCCGTGATTTTGAATACAGGCCTTCAATCTGCGCGGCCAGTCGTCTATCGCAGCACGAACGAGGTCCATGTCAATATCGGCGGCTGCCTTAATCAAGGATGTCTTGAGTGACTCCAAATTGGGATGAGGCTTTGAGCACGCCTTTTCCTCCAAGTGTTGCCATATCTTGTAATCTAACGGATTCAAATCTGGACTGGAGGAGGGCCAGTCTTCGTGCCGGATGAAGTCGATTTCACGCGCCGCCAGCCAGTCTTGTGTGCTCTTCGCTCTATGAGCTGGCGCCGAATCTTGTTGGAATACCCAGTGCCTGTTATTGAACATGGTATGAGAAACAGGTTCCACAAGGTTCGTCAGGACTGTATTTTGATACACAACTGCATTCGTTTTTACACCTTTCTCACAAAAATGTACCTCTGTTAAGCCCCAATAAGAAACTCCCAACCATACCATGAGCGAGGATGGAAAATGACCTCGTTGGACACGCGGAATACGGTTGCTCGCTTCTTCACTACTGTGTGCGTACACCTTATCATTTTGTTTGTTGTAGCTCTCTTCTACGGTAAAAATTTTTTCATCCGAAAAAAGAATTTCCCGATATTTTTTTCCCGCGTACCGCTTCAACAAAGCGCGGCATCTCTTCAGTCTCAGGTCCATTAGACGAGCATTCAAACGATGTCCTGTTTTTCTTCGATATGCCCGAAGCCCTAAGTCTTCATTTAACACCCTTTTCACCGTGGTTCTGCTTAACCCCATCTGAAGGGCCAACAGTTTCTGCTTACGTTTGGGATTTCTTTGAATTCGCGCCTTCACAGCTTTTATCACTGCTGGAGTCCTAACAGACCGAGGGCGACCACTTCTTGACCTGTCATCTACACTAGAGTCTTCATTATATCGTTTGATGGTACGATAAACGAATCTTTTGGTTATATTAAAAATTTTCAGTATGTTAAAAAATTGAATTGGCGCGTAACCGCAACGATGCAACGCAATAACTGCAACACGGTCTTCTTTAAGCGTCCACTCCATATTTAAAAATTAGTAAAAATTCTAAAAGTATACATTTTTATTTTCATGAACAATTCGAAATTCGAATTCAATAAACTTTTTTGTGGCCAGCATTCTAAAAGAAAAGTTTTTACTGTGTGACAATACTTATGACCTGACTAGGTATTATTATATCCTCCATGTTTCAAAAGCGTAAAAAATTTAAATTGATGGTGCCGTACCAGAGATGGCGGTTCTGGCTTTCTTGAACGTCATGCATTTTATATTCCTCCCTTCCCCCACAAATGCCCACAATAGGTACCTATTAGTTATTTTGGTAACTTGCTTCTTCAAAAAATGGAGTTTAATTTTAATTTTAATTCTCGGATGGAATTTCAAAAATAATAATGTAGTCCTGAGGTAGACACCGATATGACTCTGCCTTTGAGATCGTTGATGTTCTGGGGCCAGGGTGTTCTATCTCCATCAAGTGGGGTGCAACTTAATACACATAAACTAGTATTAGAAAAGCAACTTGAGAAATGTTTACGGGCGTGAGCCACTAGATGGCTTCGCTTCGATTAGTTTCTCATTCCTACTGTAGATGGCAGTAACATACTACTTATCCTATAATTTATTTTGAAGGATTTTGCAAATTTTCAGAAAACACTAATTGATAAAATTTAATCAATTTGTCTATAACAAATAAAGACTTGTATGATTTATTAATTTTTATTTTTCTGTGTTTAGGTACACAATAATTAAATGTCTTATCTTTAACAACATTTAGGCTTAGGGGCATACGCTACAAGATGTCGATAGTTTCCATACAAAAAAATATATAACCTATACATAGTATCGCAGTTTTAGGCAAGAAACGAAAAACAATTTACAGATTAAATACCTCAATTTATAGATATAACTACAAACTTAAATTAAAAACTACGTAAAAATTAAAAATATAATCTAATTTAATTAATATGTAAATTTTCACAGCTGTCGCTCGCTACAGCTGTTTCAGACGAGTTCAACAGCCTCACAGCGGCTGAGTTGAACCTACAACTCTCTCCTGAAAATGCCCTGTCTCCATTCTACGAGAGCTCTGAGGAAGGTGTCACCTTTGTCAGAGGCTCAAGAGCAGCCGACTCGCCATTGTCACCAGACATAGACGTTCAATGTTCAAATGATTATATCGATGTGACAGTAGAATTCTCGGATATATATGATGGAATTATTTATAGTAAAGGATATTTGAGCGACCCTAATTGCAAGTAAGTTCTACTTTCTATCTTCTATATGTAAACACCCAGTATACATTTTGTGGATAGCTAATAGTCACCAAAGGATACAGGAAATGGAAAATGCATAGAAATTGCTCATCAATTTTCATCAGTAAAAATGAAATGCTATCCAAACTAAAGACATCCCTCAATTATGTCTTATTTCCAATTGTTAAGTGTTAGAGTTTCGATCCGAAGAATAAGAAAACCATATTAGGGTGCTACTGACACTTTTAGTTCATGTCTTAAAAAATGAGAAGATGTTTAAATATCTGTAATTAAGCAAAAATAAAAGTCATTACCTATCTGTTATTCAGCTGTTTTTTTTTTTGTGTGTTTTGTTTATTAGCCATTGACAAGCTCTAGTTTATGAAAAAAATATTTAGAAATAGTCTTCTGTTTTCATCATAAGTCAATACAAACTAAAAAGTTAACGTAACACATAAAATGAATATAAAACTTTGTGTTTCGGTGATGATATAGTTACCGTTCAATAATTATAATTGAATTGAAATCATTAGACACACACAATTCAATTTAAAAAAATAGTAAAGGATTTTTCTTATTGATTGTACTACATATTAATTTCTATTAATAATTTTGCAGATACGTGTCACTGGGAGGCAGCCAATCTAGGTACTCATTCCGAGTTCCCTTAAATGGTTGCGGCTCTAGACCTCTCTGCAATGCTTGCGGCACCATCGACAATGTTCTCGTTTTCCAGGCTGATGACTTCATCCAGGGCTCAGCTGACTTTGCCCGAAAGGTCAGATTGATTTTTGATCAACTAAAGAGTATTCTCATTAAACTACCTTGAAAAATATTACCTAAAATGCAACCTGTTTCTGTCCCATATTTAATCAATTTGAATTTTCTATGATTACAATTTTGCTAAGGAACTTGCTTTAGAACCCAGAAATTGACTTATCTATTAGAAGAACTTCTACATATTATACATAAAATCCAGTAAATTATCAATCACACATTTTACTATCTTAACAGAAATAATTATAACTCTAACAAATTACTGAAAAGTGATTTGAAGAGTGAAATACATTCATATTAAACTTATTAATAGGGTCCCATTCACCTGGAGGAGAATTGACACATTCAAGGAAAATATAATAATTTCAAACTTGGTTTATGAATTAGGAATCAGTGAACACCCAACAAGGTGCACAGTATAACATAGAAAATGCTCCCATTCTAAAAATTTAAAATAATATTCCCAGATATCATGTGTTCGAACAACCCTAGAAGTATCAGCTGGATCAGATGGCAGTGCAGGTGCTGGAGCTTTAGCAGTTAGAGATGAACATACTCTAAAACTGAAGCCATTTATGGTTGACATGTTAGATATAGTTGCTGTCCAAGGACCAGCTGGAGGTGTCGAGTGCTGGATGGATATACAGAAGGGAGTGTTCCCTAATGTGAGTATAGTATGCTAGTATATTTTTAATAGTCTACTGAAACTGCCGTTATTACTTTAGTACCGTCACCCATCTTGAGACAAAAGTACCAATTGTAGGAAAATGTAATAGAATGACTTGTCCTTTTTTAAGACTTAGATTGGTGGACGAGTATCGCCTAGATGTCTAATACTTGGTGGTTGTAGTGGTTACCGGAGTCAATGGACATCAACAGTTTAAATGCCACCAGACAGCATGAGATTTAGGTCTCAGTTTTATAGAAAAATGGCTGCCTCTCCCTTGAAATCTCAAGTCACCCTACAACCAGGATTCAATATAGCAATCATAGCTTTAATTTTGACAGCAAACAGTAAAACCATACTAGAAGTATTATCATGGCTTTGAAAGCCATAACATGTACTGATCGAAATCATTATTGACATTAGCTATTACAATGTATTTTTTTTTCATTTTTGTTTGCAGACAACCCCGTTGAAAGATTCAATCAAGATAGGCGAATATCTGACTATCCTGGTGTACCTGAAAGACGTAAGGAACCAGTTCAATCTGAAGATACACGACTGCTGGGCCTATGATAGTGACAACTATGACAGCCCCAAAACAAATAAGATTCAACTTACAGACAAACAAGGATGCCCAAAGTATGTATGCTACTTACATTCTTGAGTACATTATAAATGACTATAAATACTGGCTATTACATTATGCTGGTAAATATTGAACACTACAAACAGGGATACTGTCTGATTTTATATTTGGAAATTCCTGCAAACTTCATTAAACATATGTATGTACGTCAATTGGGGCTGAAATGATCCAAGACCTCATTTACTACTAGTATACAAATGATTAGGCACATACAATATTAAGCAACGTGATTGGTAATTAGATTATTGTGGAATTTTAGATTATTATCATTATTATTATTATTATTAAGAAATACCTGTTAAACACTGGTTCAAAATAAGAAATAACGAAAATTAAAAAAAATATATTATAGTATTAATGATCACATTGAATCATTATTATAGGATTAATTTAATTAATTGCATTATTCGATAGAGATCAGCTCAGTTTTTTCTCTCTCTGTAATGCACTGACTTAAGCTTCTAATGTTTATTTTTTTATTTTGTGTTTCAAGGAAGAAGAAACTGATTGATTTGTGGCAGAAGTCAACAAACACAGGCAAGAGTGGAGCCACTTTAATTGCATACAGCAAAGTGAGCGCTTTCCGCTTCCCCGAGACTGATCAAGTTTACCTAACGTGCAATGTAGAGGTACGAGCTTAATTTTTTTTAATTTTTTTCATATCTGATGTTGGATGAAAATTCATTTTCCATTCATTGTGGAGAAAAGTGTACCTAACATTTTAAAATTCAAATTTTCTAGCTCTGCACAAGCAGTTGCGATGCGAGCTGCGATGGAATTATCAAGGAAGTGTCAACAACAATCAGACCGGATAGATGTTATCCGGGATCAAGAGAGCCTGGATGTCAAACAGCCACAGCGCCTCCACAAATCAAATGCTACCCTGGTTCGACAGACCCAAGGTGTCCTCAACCAACGACATCGTCACCACTGAGATGCTATCCTGGCAGTAATGACCCGCGTTGCCCCAAACCCACTACTCCTGAGGCACCCAGATGCTACCCAGGAAGCTCCGACCCTCGCTGTCCTCAGCCCACAACACCAGCACCACCAAGGTGTTTCCCGGGATCGACAGACCCACGGTGTCCCAAACCCACCACCCCTGAGGCACCTAGATGCTACCCAGGAAGCTCCGACCCTCGCTGTCCTCAGCCCACAACACCAGCTCCGCCAAGGTGTTTCCCGGGATCGACAGACCCACGGTGTCCCAAACCCACCACGCCTGAAGCACCTAGGTGCTACCCAGGAAGCTCCGACCCTCGCTGTCCTCAGCCCACAACACCAGCTCCTCCAAAATGTTTCCCAGGCTCGACAGACCCACGTTGTCCTAAACCTACCACTCCTGAAGCACCCAGATGCTACCCAGGAAGCTCGGACCCTCGCTGTCCTCAGCCCACAACACCAGCTCCCCCAAGATGCTTCCCTGGTTCGAGTGACCCACGTTGTCCGAAACCCACCACTCCTGAGGCACCCAGATGCTACCCAGGAAGCTCGGACCCTCGCTGCCCTCAACCCACAACACCAACTCCGCCAAGATGTTTCCCGGGATCAACTGACCCACGTTGTCCTAAACCCACCACTCCTGAAGGACCCAGATGCTATCCAGGCAGTTCAGACCCCAGATGTCCAAACCCGACGATTCCGACACCTAGTTCCTGTTATCCAGGTTCAAAAGATCCAAAATGTCCTCAACCATTCGCCCCAAGCAGCACAAATCCACCATCCACGTATCTACCACCATTCCCTGATGAAAACGAAATAAATGCCGACAAAAGAATATCTGCTAACGAATTATCGGATGATTCTCTTCTTGGCCCAGGTAAAGAGCGTCACTCTTTCACTATACCATTTCATCTTTATTATGTACCAAATACGACGTATACGACAATGTTTCGCGAACTTTGCAATACTTAACCTCTTTGATAATGTGTTAGAGACAAAATGCCGGCAACTATAATATTATAAATTTACTAAAACGGGACGAGCGCGTGTAAAATACAAGACAATGCTACCGAATTTCGACTATTATCGTTATTAAGTTATCCTTGTTAGTGCTTATTTTCACATAAATTGCAGAAAAAGCTAAAGGATTTTTTAAAAAAATATTTTACAAAAAACTATAACTTTAAAAAATATATTGCTTAGATGGTTGGGCGAGCTCACAGCCCATCAGGTGTTAAGTGGTTACTAAAGCCCATAGACCCAACTTGAGATATAAGTTTTAAGGTCTCAGTATGGTTACAACGGCTGCCCCACCCTTCAAACCGAAACGCATTACTGCTTCACGGTAGAAATAGGCAGAGTGGTGGCACCTACCAGCGCGGACTCAAGAGGTCCTACCACCAGTAATTACGCAAATTATAATTTTGCGGGTTTCATTTTTATTACACGATGTTTTTCCTTCACCGTGGAAGTCAATCGTGAACATTTGGTACATACGTATTTCATTAGAAAAATTGGTACCCGCCGGCGGGATACGTACACCGTTGCATCGTTAGATACGAATGCACCGGACGCCTTATCCTTTAAGCCACGCCGACTTCATAATGCTAATGACACGCATTCTAAACTCTGACAACAGATCGTAAAACCTATTTTCTAAACTAGTTCATCATAAAATAATACTCTAACTGAAGTTTAATGAACTTAATGCCAGAATCTGTTCTGACAGTCTTCAATTTAAACGACAGCCAAATATCTAACCTTTATGTTATAAAATTACGTGCTGTTATTGCTGCTTCAAATGTCAATAAAAAACACGAAACCTCAAAACACCGAGCACAGATTAGTTTAACCGCTTTTATCAATAATGACATCGTTATTTATAATTTAATCTGTGTTTAATTTTTTTTTCAGATTTTTTCCAGTCCGAACGAACCAAGCCTAGGTCTAGAACAGCCAGAGACGTCAGTGGTATTAGCGAAGCAGTAGCGAATACGAGCAACGGGATATTTTTGGCAATAGGGGCAACCGCTTTCATGGTTCTCTCTGTTACACTGATGATTTACTTGTTAAAATGCAGCAGGAAGGAAAACAGAAAGACCGCGAATCCTATTGCTAAAATCGAAAACCTTTGTTAATATAGAACGTGTGTACAAATGAAATTTGTTATTTTAATGTGATATTATGTTTTTATACAGTTACGTTACCATTCTTACAAGTACGAAATGGCTACGTTTTTTTTTTTTTAATATTTTATTTAGTAAACGACCTGTCACTGCCTACTTTTAGCTTTATATTTTTTCGGGCGCTTCAAAATGCCTATTTTATAGTTACATAAAATAGTGCCATACTGACTTGTATTAAAGTATTCTCAAAAGATATATTATGTATGTAATTCCTAGTCAAAGTATATATTATTTTGCATTGTCAATTTTTAATGAAATCCTTGTATGTACATCTCAAACATTTATTATTGTCATTGATTAACGAATATACTCATTTGTGATATTTTTTTATTGTAAATATTTTTTTTTTATCTGTACAACTTTGTGGCCATTCATTATTTAGAACTTATATACTCTGTATCATAATTTTATATACATTCTCTTTAAAAAAAATATATTTAATGTACACATAATTACGTACATAGAAAATCTGTTATGTTATTTGATTTTAACGTCGGTCATGAATGGAATGTCACATTTGACAACTGACTTATTGTTTTATTGACATTTAATTTAACGAACCGAATTTGGACAACTCGAACTTACGATTCAGAGGCAAAACATCATGATCGGTGTTGAGATTATCCACGATGAGAATGAATATAAATATATTAATAATGTCATTTTAAATGTTAGCGCGATTGCTTTTCGAGACAATCTAAATAAACATTCTATGAATGTCTAGACTTTGTTTTATCCCTACCTGGTAGCCTAAGGAGATATTCCAGCTACGCTCGAATGGGTATTTGAGTTCACGGATTAAACCTGAGAGAATTTGCTAACTCTAGCCCTAGTAAGAGCAGCGCTTCGCTGAATAAGCCACCGGATCTAAATCGCGACCCACTGAGAAGATCANTTTCGAGACAATCTAAATAAACATTCTATGAATGTCTAGACTTTGTTTTATCCCTACCTGGTAGCCTAAGGAGATATTCCAGCTACGCTCGAATGGGTATTTGAGTTCACGGATTAAACCTGAGAGAATTTGCTAACTCTAGCCCTAGTAAGAGCAGCGCTTCGCTGAATAAGCCACCGGATCTAAATCGCGACCCACTGAGAAGATCCGGATCTCAGTGAATTGTGTCTGTGAATTAAGTTGCACTTCGAACTCTTGATGATGACCGGTGCTTGGAAAGCTTAAAGCTACAAGAGTAAATCCGGGGATCCGACTAGACATGTTACAAGATATTTGACAGAATATGCCAGAATCTCGCTTACATTTTCAAGATAAGCTTACATATATACAAGTTGATAGCGGAGCAACCAGTGTAGGTCAGACCCGGACTCCTCTGAACAAAAGAACTGGCGAGTACCGTCGAAGAGTCTAGCCAATGCTCGAGCGCAGGGCCGTACTCAGCGCAGGGCCGTACTAAACGCAGGGCCGTACTCAGCGCAGGGCCGTACTCAGCGCAGGGCCGTACTCAGCGCAGGGCCGTACTAAACGCAGGGCCGTACTCAGCGCAGGGCCATACTCAGTACGGGGCCGCCCTCGGGCTCGCCACGATTCTAGAATTAAGTCGTCTTGAAGATCGACATTTCTCACGTACCAAGGCGCTGCGACGGCTATCCTGCAAAAACGGGATTGGACGATTTGGAGAGAGTTAACGTGAGTGTGAGTGAACACTGCCCGACTATACGGCTCCAAATTACGATTCCCTGTGTTATGTGTACCAGAGACTCACTTGCATACTTTTAAACATACTAAACACCCGGACAAAGAGTAAAAGAGCTTGTTCATCGCACAAATGTTCGTCCGATGCGTTAATCGAAGCCGCAATCCTCATTAATGCACCAGTCAATTAAATAACTATTTAAGAGTAAAGTCATACATGAATAAAAAGCAGTTTTATTTAAAAAAATATATTTATTTAAGACGCGTTAGTTTCGTGGTTAGCTTGTGTACGGTCCGGAGGATGGTTCACGGCCCGCCGTCTGTCGGACGCCGTGGTGACGTCACCGCTCGACAAGCCTCAATCGGATCGGGCCGTTTGGCGTGTACATCGGGTGGATGTGATACTCGAGTGGCTCGCGGCGGTACTCGATCTTGAAGGCTTGGATCATCTGCACGAGAAAATATGTCGGAACGTTACTCTGCAAAAATTAAGATAGCTTGGCTGGAAGGTGTTAACGCATCCGCCGTATAGTCCTAACCTTGCACCTTCAGATTTCCACCTGTTTCGGTCTCTTCGGAATTCTTTAGGCAGTGTCAGGTTAATATCACGAGAGGACTGCCAAAACTAATTGTCGCGGTATTTTGATCAGAAGTCCCAAAATTTCTATAGCAATGGGATCACGTTCCTATCTACAAGATGGCAAAAAGTTATCGAACAAAATAGTACCTACGTACTTTATTTAAATGTAAATAAACTATATTAAAAAAAGTTCTGAATTTTCTTAAAAAATGCGAAGAAACTTTTTCCCCAACCTATTAAATCGGACGATCGAAAATGGACCGTAACCGGTACATTTGAAGGTTTATTTGGCACTGCACATAAAAACAAGTCTACATTCTAGGGTCCTCGATGATTAGTAGCCATCATGGATTCCGTTAAGTAAATTAAGTCTAATGCAATTGAGACTATATTTGAATGAGCCATGACAGTTTCTTTTATAGCTTAGATGAGTGGACGACCTAAAAGCATATCTGGTGTTAAGTTGTCATTACAGTCCATGGACATCAACAACGTAGCCACAATCGACTTTGAAACACGAGTACTAAGTCTCAGTTTTTACGGTAGAACGGCTGTCGCACCCTTCAAACGCATTACTGCATCACGGCAGATATAGCAAGGACGGTGATACTTACCCGTGTATTCTCACAAGACGTTCTACCACCAGCAACAATTGGTAAACCAGTATACGGTCGGTCGGTTAAGTTAACATTACAAGAGTCCATAGATAGACTTCTGAGTCCGCACGGGTAGATACAACCACCCTGCCTATTTCTGCCGTGAAACAGTAATGCGTTTCGGTTTGAACTAGCAGCCGTTGTAACTATACTGAGACCTAATAACTTATGAACTCATATCTCAAGGTGGGTGGCGCATTTTACATTGTATATTATGTCTATGGGATTTTATTTCAGAAATTATATAAAACAGACAAGGCTGTATGGGCTTAGATCCCCTTGCCTTTTCTGATAAGGAAAAATTGTAACAAAAAAAAAATGTCTACGGGCTCTAATAACCACTGAACACCAGGAGCGGTGTGAGCTCGTCCGCCCCTCTAAGCAATAAAAAAATAAACATATTTGATTGCCGCTACCCGCCGTAGAGATCTAAGCTTCAAAAACAATGGCTCTTTATTCTCACCTTACAAATGACTGTATGTATTTCGAGCTCGGCGAATCTCCGTCCCAAGCACATGCGTTTGCCGTAGCCGAATGGCAGCGAGGCGAAGGCGTGGTGGCGCTGCGCCGTCCGCTTCAGCCAACGCTCCGGCCGGAACTGGGAGGCGTCCTTGAAGTACTCCTCGCTGTTCCCCATCACGTAATGTTGGAATATCACTTGGGTCTGCAACAAGTTTATTTCGAGATGTGAATCGCTATTTGGTATAAGCGACATTTTTGCGACTTTGCAATGTGCTTAGTGCGAGTTTTTTAATGTTCTCGATAGTGTAAAAGTTAACTCGAATTTGTATATTTTTTTATTGGTCTTGTAGGCAGACGAGCATACGGCCCACCTGATGGTGAGTGGTTACCGTCGCCCATGGACTTCAGCAATACCAGGGGCAGAGCCAAGCCGCTGCCTACCGCAAAACAGAGTATAGAGTTGTATAGAGTTGGAATGTTTGCCTACGTTTGTAGCTAGGGGCGCTGTATAGCGCGTGCTTTTTTTTTATAATATGTATAATTTATATAATATTTTTTCAATAAAGGTACGTAGCTGCCATAGTACTATACACTAGCTTTGCTTGACCCGTAGAAAATATGTCCGCCACTTTACTCTTGTGCATTAAGTTATACAGATTAAATAAATAAACACTCACCCCTTTGGGTATGTTGTAACCGCATATGACCGTGTCTTTGGTGAGTTGTCTCCCGTTGCCAATCACAACAGGGTACATCCTTTAACGAAAAAACAAAATTAAAAATGCATACATTTTTTTATGTGCACGTACGAAAAAGTGTCACGTTCCGCCTGAGCTTGAGCGTGCAAGCGAGAGCGCGGAACAAGCGATAGAGAGGCATGATCGGCCCAAGCGTTAGCTTGTGACACATTTATCTCTCTACTCGCGTGACGTCAGAGCTAGCAATTTGAATAGTTCTGCTGCTGGCGTTATCACGTAAAACTATCGTCTCACTTTACAGGCAACCCATTATTTGCTCTACAAAATTCTTCCAATGACCCTGATTAATGTAATTTTTATATATGTAACCTTTAAGATTTATGACATAAATCTTGAAAGAGGTTAATAATATGTTATGTTAAAAGATGTGACATAAATGTTAATTTGAATATTGAAACCACAGAAATAAATCGAGAATATATACCTAGTCAGGTCATAAATTCTGTCACATGTTTAATGTAAAATAATTGAAACAAGTTTATTCATTATGTAACCATTCATATACCAAAATGAACTTAACAAAACATAGATTCTTATGACACTAAAGTTTATTCAAAATGACCTCCGTGATTTTGAATACAGGCCTTCAATCTGCGCGGCCAGTCGTCTATCGCAGCACGAACGAGGTCCATGTCAATATCGGCGGCTGCCTTAATCAAGGATGTCTTGAGTGACTCCAAATTGGGATGAGGCTTTGAGCACGCCTTTTCCTCCAAGTGTTGCCATATCTTGTAATCTAACGGATTCAAATCTGGACTGGAGGAGGGCCAGTCTTCGTGCCGGATGAAGTCGATTTCACGCGCCGCCAGCCAGTCTTGTGTGCTCTTCGCTCTATGAGCTGGCGCCGAATCTTGTTGGAATACCCAGTGCCTGTTATTGAACATGGTATGAGAAACAGGTTCCACAAGGTTCGTCAGGACTGTATTTTGATACACAACTGCATTCGTTTTTACACCTTTCTCACAAAAATGTACCTCTGTTAAGCCCCAATAAGAAACTCCCAACCATACCATGAGCGAGGATGGAAAATGACCTCGTTGGACACGCGGAATACGGTTGCTCGCTTCTTCACTACTGTGTGCGTACACCTTATCATTTTGTTTGTTGTAGCTCTCTTCTACGGTAAAAATTTTTTCATCCGAAAAAAGAATTTCCCGATATTTTTTTCCCGCGTACCGCTTCAACAAAGCGCGGCATCTCTTCAGTCTCAGGTCCATTAGACGAGCATTCAAACGATGTCCTGTTTTTCTTCGATATGCCCGAAGCCCTAAGTCTTCATTTAACACCCTTTTCACCGTGGTTCTGCTTAACCCCATCTGAAGGGCCAACAGTTTCTGCTTACGTTTGGGATTTCTTTGAATTCGCGCCTTCACAGCTTTTATCACTGCTGGAGTCCTAACAGACCGAGGGCGACCACTTCTTGACCTGTCATCTACACTAGAGTCTTCATTGTATCGTTTGATGGTACGATAAACGAATCTTTTGGTTATATTAAAATTTTTCAGTATGTTAAAAATTTGAATTGGCGCGTAACCGCAACGATGCAACGCAATAACTGCAACACGGTCTTCTTTAAGCGTCCACTCCATATTTAAAAATGAGTAAAATTCTAAAAGTATACATTTTTATTTTCATGAACAATTCGAAATTCGAATTCAATAAACTTTTTTGTGGCCAGCATTCTAAAAGAAAAGTTTTTACTGTGTGACAATACTTATGACCTGACTAGTTATATAAAAATAGTGCTTTTTTTCCAATAAAATCATTTTTTCTCTTTTTTACAATAAAATCATTTTTAATTCAATTTTATTAAAATTTATTTTCTATTTTTTAGTTGGATTTTCTATAAAAGCCAAATAAAATTCTAAAATCAAATTTCTAAAATATATTTAGTAGTTTTTATAAACTATTATTTATTTTACAGTACAACGGCTGCCCCGCCCTTCAAACCGAAACGCATTACTGCTTCACGGCAGAAATAGGCAGGGTGGGGGTTCCCACCCGTGCGTACGAGACTCACACGTCGCCCTACCGCCAGTAAAAATGCGATAGTCGTGGTAAGAACCCGCCAAATAATATTGTTAATAGAGTATCTAGCCGCCAAAGTTTCAAAACAATTGATTGTATTATGGTCTTTCGTCCGAGTCCACGCATAGTATTCAGAACGTCCGAAATAATTTAATGACAATATTTAAAGATAAATTAAATAAGACCTTAATTTTAGTTTTAACTATACTAATATATAAATTTACAGTGGTTTTTACGGATGTTCCGTTATAACTACTGAATCATGCATCCGATTGACTTGAAACTTGGTATCCATGTAGAAAATACATGTACTTAATGGATAGGCTAATATATATATGAGTGTTGGGCTCCCTACACCAGTTGCGGGGGCGTTAATCATGAGAATCTTTGTGGGGGTGAGAAATAATAATGTTAATTTTAAATGCCAAGCGAAGCGGACGGCTACAGCTAGTAATTAAATATAAAGAGACTCGCGAAGTTCGAAAGCAATCAAAAAGGTTATTTTAAGGAAGCAATGGATTATAAAATCGTTAGCACCTTCTGATTTACATAAAACAAACCTTAAGACTTCCTTAACGGTAGCCTTCAGATAGGGCATCTGGTTGAGGTCCCCGGGCGACATCGGACGACCTTGTAGAGCCTTGGTCGCTTCTTCATATATTTTCTCCTGGACGTGAGGCCGCGAAGATAGCTGATACAATATGGATGCTACTGCGGTAGACGTCTAAAATTAAAAAGAAACGAATTCTCTATGGGCAGAGCTCAAAATTCATCTGGTAGCGATAGCTCGAGTCTATGGACATGAATTGTATTGTTGTTTTATCTAGAGTAAATATTCAGAATTTAAAAAATTTTCATCAATTTCGGATATTCAATCGTTGATGACGAAAAAGTCATGCCTTAACTCAAATATAAAATAAGAAACATTTGATTTACTAAGCATAAATAGTTTATTAGTAATTTTGAGTTTTACGAAAACGGAATATAACGCGTATGCACGTTGCACACATGACCCGCAATGTACGAAGCCGTAGAGCATTGACCCCTAGCTTAAGCTAATTGTTTTGTTTGTACTACATTACGCGCAATTTGTAGACATTTAGAAAACCACAATTTACCGAACGCGAATATTTCTTTATCGTATTAAAAACTTTCAGCACCTATCGGCATTCGTTTTCGAGTATAGCTTCCCCGTAGCCGCCATTGACAAAATACGTGGTGATGACATCATTAGTGTTTTACCGTGTCAATCCCGACGAGGAACATGTCCAGAGCGGCCACAGCGGCCACCCTGGCTCCAGCGGCGGTCACCAAGTCCTGCAGCAGTGACTTACTGCTTCCGTTCAACTTGATCTCTTCCAATGCCTTATCCACGTGACGAAGAGTTACGCTGAAACGAGACATTCACATCACTGGTGGTAGGACCTCTTGTGAGTCCGCGCGGGTAGGTACCACTACCCTGCCCATTTCTGTCGTGAAGCAGTATGCATGCATGCGTTTCGGTTTGAAGGGTGGGGCAGCCCTTGTAACTATACTGAGACCTTAGACCTTATAGCTCAAAGTGGATGGCACATTTACGTTGTAGATGTCTATGGGCTCCAGTAACCACTTAACACCTGGTGGGCTGTGAGGTCATCCACCCATGCTATATCTTAACACGAAAGAACCTCACCTGAGGATAGTGTCTAAGGCAGCGACGTATCGTCGGAACATGGCGGTGGGGTAGAGCCTCCACCACGGCGCCCTCAGTTCCAACTCCCCGACACACAAGAAGAACGTCTTGACGGCGTCGATCAGGCGCTGACTCTCGGAGCCTTCGCATGCTTCGAAGCAGCCCAGCCGGGTGTCTAGGGCTATGAGGCCTAATGCTGTGAAAAAATCGAAACTGGTTTACCAAATTTGTATTTCATAAACGACAAACTAACGATTTAACAGTCCCAGTTGATATAATATGAGTTTTAAGGTCTTAGTATAGTTACAACGTCTGCCCCACTCTTCAAACCGAAACTGCTTAACGGAAAAAATAGGTAGGGTGGTGGTACCCTACCCGTGCGGACTCCCAAGACGTCTTGCCACCGGTGTGGTTATGGGAGTCAATAAATACCAAGATACCCCTGAGCACCATGAAACACAAGGCGAAAGCAGTAATATTGTACTTATACTTCTAAGGACACCGGTAATTGTTTTCCTTATTACGCATATTTACAATTTTTGCGGGTATGATTTTTGGTGGAATTATTTCGTATAGGCATACATTTAGGCACAGTCGTATCGCACAATGCGGGTGCACCAACCCTTTAGGATACGATGACTTCAAATATCGCAATCATATTTAACGACTACATTGTTGGTATAGAAAAAAACCTGCTCACATTCAAGAGACCACTTGTGTATTTCATTTAGAAAATCTTCAGGAGTTTCCATGTTCTCGTCACGTATTTTACGAATCCTGAAAAATAATTAACTATGAGCTAAAGGTAGCCAACATTTTATCGACAATCTGTTACATTCTGTTATAACGGTAGGCAGCGGCTTAGCTCTGCCCCTGGCATTGCTGAAGTCCATGGGTGACGGTAACCACTCACCATCAGGTGGGCCGTATGCTCGTCTGCCAACAAGGGCAATAAAAAAAAACATAAAAAAAAAATTCGCCATTTCGTATAACCAACTCTCAATAATGTCAATACTCAGATGAGGACTTTAGAAAACTTGAGAAAGTTGCGCAGGGCAGACATTAGGGGCTTTTCCTCCAAATAGACTTCCGGCGAAACCCCATCAAAATCTCTTTATCTCCCGACACCTAATCCTCACCCGGGGACAGAATCCAGACGAGTTACATTAGACGAAACCTGTTTCTCCTAGTCGAAGATAATTTAAAATGCCTATTGATTTGCAAAAGATCTAATCTCGAATTTCTTGCCAATTCTTGTCAGTGTCAAAATCATGACGATTTAAAAGCAGCTACGAGCGTCTACTTGAATAAAAAATTTAGATATTGATTTTCTCCCACAAGGTAATTCAAGGGATTGGATCAAGTATTATCCTTGTTGAGGGGAGGAGATTCGTTTTTTTTTTCTTATTCACCTGGGAGGGGTCCATGCTTTTTTTTCTACCTAAGCTGAGAGCCTTGAGAGGCTATTCCAGTGTAACCTTAACTAGTAAGTGAGCTCACGGGACTCAAATCTGACGACGTTACTAACACGAACCCTAGCAAGAGCAATGCTTCGCAGAATCTACCTCCGGATCGGAAACGCGATCCCCTGAGAAGATCCGGCGAAAAACTCAATGGGCTATGTCTGTGGGTTAATTTACTCGTCGAGCCCTTCGTCGCAAGCGACGGGTTCGACGAGAACTATGACCGGAAGGTCCATGCGCAAAGTAATCAAAAATATTTATTAGAAAAAAGGGCTTTTTTATGAATGTAGGATTACTGGTGGTCCAGAGGCCTTTCCAGATTCACCAGGAAGTGATTAGTGTTCACACGAACCTTTCCACAAAACAATCAGCCACTTCGGCCACTGGCGCCGTGTACTGGGCAGCCGCGCCCGCACTTAGCGCCGCTCTCGACACCTTCGTCCTGAACGCGGACCACGAGTCTCCATGCCTATAACCACCATATAGATTATTGCTACTACCGCGGGGTGGTAGTATGAAGTGGGGTTTCGTTACGAGCTATTTCGCTTATCATCATACCTTTGAAGGGCAGGGCAGCCGTTGTACTGTAATAACTGAGACCTTAGACCTTATATCTCTAGGTGGGCAGCGGCAATTGCCTTGTTGACGTCTATGGGCTCGGGTGACCACTTGACGCCGGATGGGCAGTGAGCTTGTCCACCAATCTTAGCAAAAGAAACTTTTGGTATTACAGACCTTCGGTGACGCGCGAGTTGCATCAACAAACCTCCTCATATCAACCGGTTTCTTCACCAGGCTCCTAACCCAGCTGAATAACGAAGGTCTCTTAAGATTTTGGTCCCATTTATTTTTTTGTATTGCTTAAATGGGTGGACGAGCTCGAGGACGAGGATTAAGATCCTTTTACCCTTAGCTTATTAGTATGTACTTGACCTCCCGCAAAGATTCAAAAATTGTATGATACTTGTATACATGTTTATTATATTTTAATGTGGGAGTAACGTCGTTCCGCCATATAAACTTACTTTCTGAATTAATTACTCCGAAGTTATTTTCATTGTAGATGTAGGACATAGTAGGCGTGCACAGGTGTAGATGGCACGGCCTGCTTGAGGCTTGGGCTTAAGTAAGTTTACGGGACCCATCTTCTTCTTCTACATCGTTCCCTCACTACCGAGGATTGCGACCACATGTGACGTTCTTCTACTGTGTTCGATCATGGGTGGCATGGACTGCACGGTACAGACTACCACCAAGTGCTTCTCTTACTAGATCTGACCATCTGGCTGGTGTTGTGCCCCGGCGCGCTTGCCCTCTATGTGACCCACAATTATGAGCTTCTCTAATTCATATCTGGGAAACCACATGGTGTGTCCGAAGAGGCTCATAACACGTTCCCTTTTTCGGATGTTTAGCTCCCATAGACATCGTGAATGCTTTGACCTTGAGACATGAGGTCGAATTCTCTATTGTGATGTAAAACGCAGCTCCTACTTTCAAAATGGAAGGTGCAATATCTACTATCTGTAATAGCTTACGTAGAAAACTGAACTGGTCTTTGAATCATCGTATCGGGTATACAAGCCTGATTACTGCCTATTTCTCTCGACTACTATGTCAAGACATTTAATGAATAGTCTCGGAGTGAAAATCATTATAGTAAAATTAACATTAGCTAATTAGATAGTGTAATTCGTCTCACACAGCAATAACTCCAGCGCAGTTTTCCTCGGCGCTAAAGAAATCTTTTCGGAGCGTGTGTTTGTAGTAATTCAGCGAAGGCATTGAAGGACTGAAAAGAAACAGACATTATTTGTAAATCGTACCTAAATAAATCAGTTAGGTACAATAGTTCAAACATGACGAATATCCAAGGACCTTCAATACAATGCCCACCAATTCAATAAGGTCTTTTTCAGGATTTTGGGAGTTTTTAAAGGAAATATGGACTCACCGATGGGGTGCGGCATCCTCTCCTCTAAACACCCTCTCGACTTCGTTAGCATCAAATACGAACAGCATATCCGGTCGCCCCAATAGACCAGCCATCTTGACACACTTCCCGTATTTCGCGCGCAGAGATACGCATATCCTGTCAATGTGTTCGACTGAGTAGCTCCCTGAAATAACGTTAATTTATGGTGTTGAGACCACAGATAATTCACAGGCAATTAATTTTGAATAGCCCGCCATTTGTCATGACAGCTATCACTATTTGACAGGTGACAAGTAAAAACTGCGTCATTTTAAGAAAAATGGACCCTATCGTATCGAAATTATTAAAATTAAACTACAAATAGAAAGGTTTCGGAAATAGAACGAAAATTTCGCGGTCGCAAGTTTGCATAGCTAAAACATTATTACGCAAAGCACCTTCTTTGTCAGCATTTGTAAAGTTGGTGGAGAAAATTGAAGTGGTAAAAATGTGAACTGCTGGGGCAGGCTAGTGATGTGAAATATCCTTAGGCCCGCGGTCTGCTCCCAACATCTGCAGATCGTCAAGTCCCACATACTCCGCGCGCCCCTAAGTGCAGGGACCTTACAGGGGGTTCTGCCCCCGGCCCAAGAAAAAAAAAACTAGTGATGTGAAGAATCGAATTCGTCCACATCGCCAAAGAACAACTTAAAACATTTGGCGCTTAATGTTGATCAACTTTCGGCCTTGTCTATGACACGTTCGAATACTTTAATAGTAGATAAGTTTCGAAACAAACGGCCGTCATAGATTAAAAAGTTTATAAGACACAGATCAATTATTTCGTAATCGTTTCGTAAAAGTCAATTTCGTTTGCATATAATATTTGACCACAGCAAAATAACTAACGAACACAATCAGCCAGTGATGTCCCTGTAAATGTATTTTTTTTTTCTTCTCAATCGTGTCACTCTTGATAGAGAGGTCGTGATCGTCATGTAGTGTTGGAAGGGGCAGACTTGATGCGTCTCACGATGTCGCGCCATATCAATGTATAAGAAGTAGATTATTGACGCCAGTTGTTTTTTATTAGGGATACGAGTGAATGTCTTAGCCGTTATTAAATGGTGGTAACCGACACATGAACTTAACAATTCACAATCGTCTTTTTTTGCCTACCTATGCTGATAGCCTTGAGAAGCTATTTTAGCTTAACCCTAGCGTGTAGGTGAGTTCTCGGGGCTCAAACCGGGAGTGTTGCTAGCACGGGCCCTACCTAGCAAAAGCAGTGCTTCGCAGAATCTGCCACTGGATCGGAAACGCGACCCGCTGAAAAGAGTGAGAAACACAGTGGGCTGTATCTATGGGTTAATTTACTCGTCGAGCCCTTCGTCGCAAGCGACTGATTCAGCGAGGACGGTAACCGGTGCTTGAGGTACCTAAAAGCACCGTTAATGGATCGGGTGTTTTGATGTTAACGGTTACCCCACACTTCAAATTAGAATCTGTGACTACATCGCCGTGGAAATATATTATTATATCAAGGGGTTAAAGGCGATTTGGTTTAAGCGACATTTAAGACGCGATATTTATCTTTGTAATTCAAGGTCAATTTTGCAGTTGTCGTGGCCTAAAGGCTAAGACGTCCGGTGCATTCGTATGTAGCGATGCACCGGTGTTCGAATCCCGCAGGCGGGTACCAATATTTCTAATGAAATACGTACTCAACAAATGTTCACGATTGACTTCCACGGTGAAGGAATAACATCGTGTTATAAAATCGAACCCGCAAAATTATAATTTGCGTAATTAGTTGTGGTAGGAACTCTTGTGACCTTGTGAGTCCGCGCGGGTGGGTACCACCGCTCTGCCTATTTCTGCCGTGAAGCAGTAATGCGTTTCGGTTTGAAGGGTGGGACAGTCGTTGTAATTATACTGAGACCTTAGAACTCATATCACAAGATGAATGACGGCATTTACGTTGCAGATGTCTATGGGCTCTGGTAACCACTTAACACCAGGTGGACTGTGAGCTCTTCCAATCATCCAAGCAATAAAGAAAACAAAAAGAAATCTCGTTTAATCTAAAAGTATCAAGTAAATGTTGCTTAGTCATTAACACTCTAATAATTTCCTTTCCAAATAGAGAAAGAACCTTTCACAATCAAGATTATAAGTAGGCTTTAACACAGCGATTCTCAACCTCTAGCACTGTGCCGCGGAATTTTTGTATATCACAATATTCTTAGTGTGCTATTAAATTTTAGAAATGTTTGGTTAATTATATTATGTAGATATTTCTAAAAGATTCTAGAAAGATATTCTAAAAGATTTCTAAGATAAAAGTTTTCTTATTACTAACTTCTAATTATTCTCTTAACAAACGTACAATTTAAAACATAAATCAAATCATAAAATATATTGCATATTCTAAATTTTTTTTATTGTTTAGATGGGTAAACAAGCACACAGCCCACCTGGTGTTAAGTGGTTACCGGAGCCCATAGACATCTACAACGTAATTGCCGTCACCCACCTTGAGATATGAATTCTATGGTCTCAGTATAGTTACAACGGCTATCCCAGCCTTCAAACCGAAACGCATTACTGCTTCACGGCAGAAATAGGCAGGGTAGTTGTACCTACCCGCGCGGACTCACAAGAGATGTTACCACTTATATTCTTATATACTTTTCAATTTTTTATAGTTTTGTAATCATCAACTTCTAAAATCTTTATCTTTGTGTGCCATCAAATTTTGAAGTCTCTGGGCCGCGATAAAAAGGTTGAGAATCACTGCTTTAACATAACGCGCTTTTAAAAGAAAGTGTGTTATAATTTTGTTATGAATCAAATTACTTTCAATTGAAGTCGCTGCGCTTACTCTGAGTCTTGGGCGTAAGAATCGATAGATAGAGCGAACTGTGTAGCCCACACGAGTTAAAGTAATGTACTTGTGACAAATTTCCTTATACGAATAATATTTATCGGTATTATGGTATATTTATGGCTTAATCATCTAGAATTGAGATCCTAGATTCTTCTAGAATCTTAATTTATCATCAAACCGAAACGCATTATTGCTTCACGGCAGAAATAGGCAGGGTGGTGGTACCTACCCGTGCGGACTTACAAGAGGTCCTACCACCAGTAATTACGCAAATTATAATTTTGCGGGTTTGATTTTTATTACACGATACCCGTGGAAGTCAATCGTGAACATTTGTTAAGTACGTATTTCATTAGAAAAATTGGTACCCGCTAGCGGGATCCGAATCCGCGTTTCGGTTTGAAGGGTGGGGCAGCCGTTTTAACTATACTTGAGAACTTGGAACTTATATCTCAAGGTGGGTGGCACATTTACGTTGTAGATGTCTATGGGCTCCATTAACCACTTAACACCAGGTGTGCTGTGAGCTCGTCCAACTATGAAAGCAAAAAAAAAACCACCGACTGGGTTGCTCTTCCACAGTATGTTAGGCGACGACAGCGACAATGTGGACCGCATCGCAGGCCGCAGCCGCCGACGCGTCGTCCCATCACCATCACCATCACCGGGAGGAGACTGCCTCCTCACAGCTCCATACAAATTTGAATTAAACGCGATCGGGTACGTTAAAAAACTCGCATTAAGCACACTGATGCCGATTTCATAAAATTAAGAATGCCGTACCGTCCTAAAAAGAAAATACTAAACACGTTTTTGATTTCGTCCTCGTTTCGTCGTTAATAAATCATAGTAATAAATCTATTTACGGTTAATTTAACATGTTGCATAAGGAAGGAAATATGCCGCATGCATCGTTACACTGCATACACACAAGTAGCGTTTCTCACTTTAACTCAATTTAAAAGAAAATTATATTTATGGCTAATAGATAAGGCTTATTATAGTGTGCAAGAATTTTTAAATGATAAGTGTTGTACATAATAAAATATTAGAATAAGAAGTGATAGAATGTAAAAATAGATAGATTTAGTTAAATTTTGTGTTAGAATTAATATAAAAATAAGTTAAATTTTCGCATGCCTAAACAGGCGAAATATATGAAACTATGTCCTATATCCATAATACTTGTAAACTATATTTCTGGCGAATAAAGATTTTCTTCTTCTTCTTCTTCTTCTTCTGTACATACACAATAGTATCGTTTTCGTAACGTTGTATTATCCGGTCACCGTTCTTTTAACCGAGCTAATTAACCCATAGACACAGCCCACTGAGTTTCTCACCGGATCTTCTCAGTGGGTCGCGTTTCCGATCCGGTGGTAGATTCTGCGAAGCACTGGCTCTTACTAGGGTCAGTGTTAGCACCACTCCGGTTTGAGCCCCGTGAGCTCGTTACACGTTAAGGTGAAGCTGATATAGCCTCTCAAGGCTATTAGCATAGGCAGGAAAAAAAAAGTTGTATCGTTTGAAATACATATAATCACATACATATATTATTAATGATTGATAATGAAATATAGTTATTAAATTATATAAAAAAGTATCTAATTAGTATATTTTATAGTTAAATTGACTTTTGTTAATAAGAATCGTAAATAAATATTAAATAACTGGGAACTAATCACACACGGCCATCTGTGTCATAGATAATACCTACACGTAAATTAGATATGTGTGGCGGAACAGCACCCCTAGCGGCAAACGAAAGCAAATGTTCCACTCAAACTGATAGCGATGTAATTTTTTTTTTTTTGATATGACCGACTTCAGCTACAAGATAGATTTCATAGATATCAAAAAAGTAAATACCGGCACCCAACTTGAGACATGAGTTCTAAGTTTCCATTTTTACAGTACAACGGCTGGCCCATTCAACTCTTCAACCCGAAACGGATTACTGCTTCACGGCACAAATAGTCAAGATTTTGGTAAATTTTTTTGCCCGTCTAGGCAAACAAGCATGCGGCCCACCTGATGCTGAGTGGTTCCCGTCGCCCATAAACTTCAGCAATGCTAGGGGCAGAGCCAAGCCGCTGCCTACCGTTAAATACTCTCAACAAGCCTCGTTTGAAGAAGGATATGTCATAGCGTTCGGGAAAAACCATGGAAGGGAGCTTATTCCAAGGCCGGATGGTACGTGGCAAAAAAGATCTCTGGAAGCGCAATGTGGATGAACGCAGTGGCTCCAGGTAGTATGGATGAACTCTATTCCGGTGGGGGGCGGTGCGCTGGTAAAAACAAAATGCAAACAAAACAAATATGCCCATACTGGCCGACAAGGCCCACAAGACGCCCTACCACCTGTAATAAAACACTATTTACTATAACAGCACTATTATACCTCTCTAAGTCGAAGCCTCAAAGCAATCTCAAGTTCAGTATAAAACTTGGTAATATTTTTTTTTTTTTTTTTTATTGCCCTTGTAGGCAGACGAGCATACGGCCCACCTGATGGTGAGTGGTTACCGTCGCCCATGGACTTCAGCAATGCCAGGGGCAGAGCCAAGCCGCTGCCTACNATAGCTGTCTCCGCGAGTAAAACCCTAAACATTTCGTGCAAGGTAAATAATCATCAACTGTAGAATGGGCAGTCTTTTTCATGGGTTTTACACACTGGGCCGAATTGAGTATGTAATTCCCTTTTTTTCGTAAATCAGTAAGTAGCTTTTTTCTTTTAGGATTCTTTTTAGGAATTGACAAAATTTTCTGAACTTCGCATTCGACGGCATGGTTCCTGATTAAATGTCTCGAAAAATTATGGACTTGTTTTTCACAATAGAAGCAGAAGTCTGGAAGACGTAGCCTTTTTTTATTTTCTTTCTGTGTGTTTGTGGTTTTTTGTAATTTATTTAAATTTTTTTGGTCGTCATTGGTGTTTGTGGGTGTATCCGTGAGTGAATCATGCGGTGGTAGTATGTTACTTATTTCTTTTGACAAAACTGAACTATTATTAAAACTGGCTAAATTGGGAGTTGCATTAAGATTATTATTTGGTGTTTCAATTGCATGCTGAAAGTTGTATTCATGAACTGCACTATAATGATTTAAAAAATCCTGAACTTTTTTATTACAAAAAAAACAGTACTCATCCTCATGGGTAGACGTAGGCGTATCACATTTTGAATTAGATAGTGTATTTAATATTTGTGAATGTCTGAAGTATGTACTTATATCGGAATTCAATGTGAAATTCGCGCTGTTGTCAACATTATTTTCGTCAGAAATTTCTGTTGCCACCTGTACCTGCAGATTTAGTTATGTTTAAGACCTTGAGTTTAAATAATTTCTTAAGAGTGTGACAGGAGGCAGTTGGCACTGCCATGTTAAAAAATCATATCCAAATACCTATTTTATTTATTATAGGATCAAAAGAACTGGAAAAATTTAGTAAATATCACCCCTTAAAAATAGAACTAACACGACTCTGGAATACACACACAGAAACCATCCCCATAGTAATAGGCGCAACAGGCGTAGTGGCAAAAATTAAAATAATTATTTTATTTATTATAATCTTATAACCAATTATTTATTATTATTATTTATTATATATTAATTATTTATTATAATTTAGTACAATCATCAAGCCTTGGTTCATAAGTGTTGAAAAGTTAATGTTTGACATTAATGAGAAAACGAAAGAGACTTTTTATGACTATTCGATTCTTCATTTTCGCTATAACTATATAAAAACTAAAACTATATATCTTAAAAATTGAAATTCGAAATAAGGTGACACCAGTGACTCTAGTAATCTGCAAAGTTTGTCTCACAGGAATTTGGGGGTGATTTACTTCTTCTACACAAGAAATCTTAGCGCATAAACAGCGACGAGACGGTTAAAACTGTACGATATCTTGAAAATATTAATATTATTCGTTTCTCGTTAGCTTTTTATCCATTTTGATTATAAATAAAGTGAATTAAGGCCACTAATCAATATCTAAAAGTAAACCTAGATGAACCTTGGTTGATAATTACAGTCACATTCATCAGGTGTATAATGATCATATATGGCATAATTGCAAATTTGACACCAAAAAAATTTTTTACCTACTAATGCTCTAATACAATTTCTGTTCATGCTTGTTACGAAATGTAACGGGCTTTGTATATGTATGATACTATGAACGCTAGCATTACAGTTGAAACATTTATTCATTCTTACAAAATGAGTGACCTTCCAGGGCCAAATTAGTTGGTGTTTTATACATTGAACAAAATCTTTTTTAGTTAAAAATTTATCAATGTCAATGTAATAACCATTTTTAAAAAATAGGAAAGTACATACTCTTTGTGACTCTAAAGAGCAATTATCTTCTTCAGTTTCAGACGATGGTCTGTAGGACTCAGATGAATCTTGGTACGACTAAAAAAAAACAAATATAAAATAAAATTTCAAGCGAGTGCATGAACTATATGTTGACGATCATTTATATAGTTATGTGAATAAAATTTAGCCAAAAATGCATTAAATACAGTTTGCATAATAAATAAATAAAACGGGAAAGAAGAATGGCAATTTTTTAACTGAATGTTTTAAAAAGCGTCTTAGATTGAGACATAAACGAAACTTAATAATTTTATTTGCTGATGTTAGGTTTACGTGGCAAAGCCACAAAAAAATGTTAATTTAATATAAGCTTTTAATTCGTTTTTTTGGTGCTTCCGGTTTAATGCATTTGTAAAGTATCGATTAAAAATGTTGCCAAAAAAGTTGCAGTATTTATTAAAAAAATAATTTCCTAAAGTATTTCAAATGATAAACAATAATATTAATTATTCTTTGTTAATTGGTACGTAATAAAATAACTAAATAATTGTGTTTTGTTGTATAATAATATATTAAGCTGTAAGATTAATCAAGTGTGTAAATATACGGTAATTAAAATAATAGTTATGGCATATATATAATATTAGCCCACCTGCTGTTAAGTGATTACTGGAGCCTATAGACATCTACAACGTAAATGCGCCACCCACCTTGAGATATAAGTTCTATGGTCTGAGTATAGTTACAACGGCTGCCGCACCCTTCAAACCGAACCGCATTACTGCTTCACGGCAGAAATAGGCGGGGCGGTAGTAGCTACCCGTGCGGACTCACAAGAGGTCCTACCACCAGTAATAATTGGAATGATTAATAGTTCAAGGAAGAGTAGACGGTCAACGCTCTCGCGGCCGATCACCCACAAGGTGGACAGGCTTGATTAAGTCATCTACTAAGTGTTCCCTTACTGAATGTACACGTACTGCCACAAATAGAGAGAAATGGAGAGGCCTCGCAAAAGCCGCAACCAAGTAATAAGACATACGTAACCACGACCACTCCGCCAGGAGTGCACGATTGAGAAGAAGAACCTTATAAAAAACTTTAACAAGCATCTGTCAGCGTCCTCGTCGATTACGACGAAGAGGTCGACGAGCGAACTAGCCCCTAGACACAGCCCACCGAGTTTCTCGCCGGATCTTCTAAGTGGATCGCGATTCCGATCCGTTGGTAGATTCTGCGAAGCACTGCTCTTGCTAGGGCCAGTGTTAGCAAATTCTCTCAGGTTGAGCCCGTGAGCTCGTCTACCCGCGCGTAGCTGGAATAGCTTCTTAGCCTATCAGCAGATAGGTAGGAAAAAAGTGGCATTACTGTTTCACCACAGCAATGAGCAGGGTGGCGATACCTACCCAGGCTCAGAAGACACTTCAACACCAATAACACAGCTGATAAAAATCTGCTCGCAAATTTGCAGTCCGAATTACGAAGACCGCTAAATGAAAAGAAAAAAAAACGTTTTAACAAAACCAATAGATAAAACTCGAGGCGCCATTAAGATATAGACGGACCGATATGAATATAATTACTGTACGTTGCATCCGCGTTACGATATAGGCGCGTACGTAATAATATAACTCAGGTTCACGTTAGTCCTTATCTCGGGCATCGCACACGATAATGTTATAATAATTCGGTTTAAAAACGATTACGGTGTTAACACGATAATTATCTGCTTTACGCGAACGTTACGTAAAGATTATCGCGAAAACTAAGGACTTGTTGTTTCAGTGTTGCCAACTGTTTGAAAACTTTTCCCCTTTCAAAGCACTTTCAAAAACCACTAAATCAGTGGTATATTTTTGAGAATAGCCAGAAACTTTTTCTCCTTTTGGCATTTTAAACCTGGTATTTTATATTTGGTATTTGTTTTTAAAAAAAGATAGTGCACAATGCAAAAACTAACAATGATAACTGATTGTTTTTAGCTATCAGCTGTTAAGAGTATAATAAAAAATGCATACAGTGTCATCTATTAAAATTGGAAACATTCAATCGATTTGAATTTTTTTTTTGTTGATGTACGTAGAAAATTAAAAAAAAATACAAATAAAATTTTATCCCTAAAAATATCCCCAAAAAATTTCACCCCCTAAAAAAATCCCTGTATAGATTTTTTCCCCCTAAATTTAGGGGGAAAACCCCGGAGTTGGCATCACTGTGTTGTTTTATTCTTTCCTTTTTTGTTCAATCAGACCACCATCTGGTGCGATTTGCATAGCCCCCATGGATAGTGCGGTCGATGTAGCTTGAATTCCCCTACTGAGACAATGGCTTAAAATGATTCTCCAAATAACCAACGACCCGCAATGGAAGACGCTTCATGGCACAAAGGTCGGTGATTCGTAATGATGCCACGGATCTGTATTGCCCGATTTAGGCTCTCGGTCTTTTTGTCCTTATCTCCAAGTATTTTTTGTACGTTGGTAACAGAACGATTGATGTAATAGGATTTGATTTTTGTGTAAAATAACGGGTTATACTTAAACTTTTATTGAGTGAATTGATTCAACTGACTGAAAGTTCCACGTTAAATTCAAGGCAGCATTCATGTGGGGCACCGGTGCTCTACGTGGCCCACTGAAGTAACTATGTCGATTTCTCTCTTCGATCTTCTTACTAAGACGCCGGAATATCTAGTAGACTCTGGCAAAGACGAATCCGAAGACACGGACACTGAATCTATTTCTAGAGACCTAACAGACTAAAACATCATTATCCTGCCCTTCTCCCAGTCACCTGGTGTCGGCGCAACATGTTTTCTCCTTCCATACTCTTCTATCATATACCATTTCTTCGCTCACTCCCCTCATACCCATATCGTCTTTCACGCAATCCATTAATTTCTTCTTAGGTCTACCTCTTCCTCTATATCCTTCCACATTCATAGTTAACACTCTCGTACCAACCTCATTTTCATTTCGTCTCATTACATCTCCATACCATCCCAAGCGCGCACTTCTCAGCTTCTCTGTCACAGGTGGCACTTTCAGACTTCCTCTAACATATTCATTCTGTATTCTATCCATTCTCGTTACTCCACACATCCATTACAACATTCGCATCTCTGCTGCATGCAAATCATAACTAAAACATACATTAAAAACAAAAGTAGGCAAAGTCAGGCAATCCAGGCGCTCTTAGTAACAGAAATCGACACGATAACTTGAGTGTACCACGTAGGGCACCGGTCACGACATTCAGTGTGTAAAGCTAATTCCCCCTCAACATTTCCTTTATTACAGAGTGATATGTCAACGCGCAGTGCCACTTCTCTCCGCGCCAGACGCGGCCACAAGGAGCGATCGAAGAACTTCACCGAGCTGGAGAAACGCACGGTGCTCGAGCTGATAGCCAGACATAGGGACGTACTCCGCCAGGGTCGGTCCAACAACGCAACCAACAGAAGTAAACAGGTAAGCTTGGGTTTGAAGACTTCTCCTCTATTAGCTCCACGTGGACTACTCGAATCCCACTACTGAACTAAACCCCACCGGTGGGGAGTTAAACCGTACCTCCTGGAATCATTGCTTTTTTTTTCCAACCTTAGCTGAGAGCCTTGAGAGGCTATATCAGCGTAGTCTTAACTAGTAGGTGAGCTCGCGGGGCTCAAACCTGATGACGTTGCTAACACGAACCCTAGCAAGAGCCGTGCTTCGCAGAATCTACTACCGGATCGGAATCGCGACCCACTGAGAAGATCCGGCGAGAAACTCAGTGAGCTGTGTCTGAGGATGAACTTGTCGAGCCCTTCGTCGCAAGCGACGGGTTCGACGAGAACGATGACCGGTCCTTGAGGTACCTAAAAGCACCGTTAGCGGATCGGGAGAATCCGAAATGACGTATTTGGGGCGACGTCGACTGCTTTCCATTCTGTCCGCAGGATCGGGAATGTAGTTACCGGCAGCCACGATGCGAGGGTTCTCGTGTCGTGCCGCTTTATCGAAGTGGGAACCATTGCGCTCGTTCAAGGTCCCCAGGGATAATTTTAAAATAAATAATTGAGAACAAATCACGCACGGTCATTCTGCCCCAATTTAGGATTCCCTGTGTTATAAGTACCAGAGATTGACATACTTATACATGTTTAAATATAAACATATATAGATAATAAACACACAGAGGGCAAACGAATCTGTTCATCACACGAATGTTTGCCCGACGTGGGAATCGAACCTACGACCCTCGGAACATCAGTCAGGACCGCTAACTACAACACCATCGAGTCAGTCTTTCATTTTAACCACGTAGCATCCGACTGTGACACGATTGCCCTCATACGCCATTTCTCTAGCACAAGACGTTTCCTTCCTCGAGCGAGGTTTGGCTGTGCCTCTGTCGATGATGATGAGCATGGTGAGCGACCCACCCATGGGTCATCTCAGTCACCATATCGAAAGTAAGGACGTAGAGGAATCTCCTAGGGATCTGCTTCCACGTTACGCTCTTGACTTTCTAATCACTTTGCTACGAATCAATAGTATGTTATCGGTCTGGTCTGATGATGGATCTGATGGTAGGACCTCTTGTGAGCCCGCACGGGTAGGTACCACCATCGTTGTAACTATACTGAGACCTTAGAATTCATATCTCAAGGTGAGTGGCGGCATTTACGTTGTAGATGTCTATGGGCTCCGGTAACCGCTTAAAACCAGCTGGGCTGGGAGCTCATCCGAAATTCCTGAACTTATCAAGTTTAGGCTCATTCGATTTATCTCAACGTTACGCACCCTTCACGCATTCTGATAATTTTCATATTACACGTTTGAAATTTAAATATATCCATTAAAATTAAATTGATGTTAATACTATACATTTATTCAGATAATTTTTTTTTAGTAAAAAAAATACCTTTTTTAACACATAAATGTGTGAGAGCATTAAAATAATATGTAATTACACAACATTATATTATATGCCTACGTAAATGTTTTTGAATATTTTCATCGTATTCATGAGGACGTAACATCGTAGTGTCGTAAATAGAAATGCCACCTTATGCCTATCGACATAAGGTCTAAATCGATTTGCGTTATTTATAGTCGTTTAGTGAAATTTTCTTTTCGCGCGTAAAATTATGCTGATATGTTGAAATTTCATAAATAATTTATTTCGGTTAATAATTTAGGTTATTGTAGAATCTTTTTTTTTTAATACTTTGAATTTGTTATTCATGAGGTAATGAATTTTGGAGCGTCGTTAAGAAGAATTTGTGTCGTATAAAAATGAAGACGATTTGTAATGTTAAAAAAAAATATATATATATAAATTAATTATTCATGGTTTTAATTAATGCTCTGTGTACGGTGAATTTTCCAGTTTTAGGGAAATCAGAATTTTAAAAGTATTCCGCTAGTTTAAAAGTTATTTGATTGAGCCTCCGAAATTGATTATCTTCCCTGACGACTGCTTTCAACTTTCAACAGAGGGGCTTTGGGTTCTTTTTTTTTTTCCTTGCTTAGTTGGGTGGACGAGCTCTCAGCCCACCTGGTGTTAAGTGGTTACTAGAGCCCATAGACAGAAAACGTCTCGCGAACCACTCGACCGTGAAGAGAGGGAAAGGACAAAACGAGCTAGGTCGTTGTTCTTATACACAGCATTCCCTATTTGCAAGAGAAATTTGATTTAAGGATGAATAATGAAGAAAACCACAGTACTACACATCGAAAAAGAAGTTTAACTTCTTTCACGAGCACCAAATTGCACGCGCGCCATTTTTTTTTGGTCGTGATTGGACTGGAACAGTTAATTTGTCTATAAGTCATTGTCACATCTCGTGAAGTCCCAAAAAACACAGCGACAACCTAATGACAGTAAGATGAAAAACAAACACATATGTACAATATATACATATTTCTATATATATCTATGTATCTTACTCATCGTCAACAGTGCAATCCAGGATTCTTCGATATTTTGGATACGTATCGCGTCGGCCAGCAGAGTCTATCGAGAAACTTGTTGTTCAGGGTAGGGTCAATGATAAGAGATCTCGTGGACGAAACCCCATGCGTTGGACTGATCAGGTAAAAGACCTTATTGAAACCCCACTTAACGAGTGTGTGCACCGGGCCTCGGTTCGCAAACTGTGGAAATCATCTGTTAAGGCTTTAATGAGCAAGAATTCCACATGACCACGACTGCTCTGCCAAGAGCAACCGATTATGATGATCTTACTGGTGGTAGGACGTCTTGTGTGTGGAAAAAAAAAGCCATGGAGAAAGAAAAGAAATGAAATAGCCTCGCTTTCCTTGTTCGAAACGCTCCAACCAAATTCTTCTTTAATCTGTACATTTAGGTCGGCTGGAAACAAGTTTGGGCCGTTAAGACGAAAAAAAATTTTTTTTAATCTATAAATTACCTTACGCGTATCTTTTAGGTTTGCATTTTTATTGGTGTACCGAATCAATAATTACCTTATTGGCAGTAAGTGGTCGTTGGATTAGTTTATTGTCGTGGGTCAATTGGTAATGTCATGGACCACCTGACGATCAATGGTATCTTGCCGCCATGCACCGTGAGGCGTAAGGTTCGGACCTCTATTTTTTTTTAATTGCTTATATGGGTGGACGAGCTCACAGCCCACCTGGTGTTAATTGGTTAGTGGAGCCCATAGATAGACTAATCTTCTAAAATATCTACGACGTAAATGCCGCCACCCACTTTGAAATATGAGTTCTAAGGTCTCAAGTATAGTTACAACGGCTGCCCCACCCTGCAAACCGAAACACATTACTGATTCACGGCAGAAATTGGCAGGGTGGTGGTACCTACCCGTGCGGACTTACAAGAAGTCCTCCCACCTTATAATTTTGCGGGTTTGATTTTTATTACACGATGTTATTCCTTCACCGTGGAAGTCAATCGTGAACATTTGTTAAGTACGTATTACATTAGAAGAATTGGTACCCGCCTGCGGGATTCGAACACCGGTGCATCGCTACATACGAATGCACCGGACGTCTTATCCTTTAGGCCACGACGACTTCGACTAATGTAGTAATAAACTAATATGTGTTTAGTGTGGTTAGTGCGAGTTTTTTAACGTTCTCGATAGCGTAAAAGTTAACTCATATTTGTATGAAGTTGGATCGTTTGCGTACGTTTGCCGCTAGGGGCGCTGTTCCAACTGCATACAAAATTGGGTTAACTTTTACGCGATCGAGAACGTTTAGGGACTCTCACTAAGCACACTGGCAAAAGGAAGGGAATGAAGCTGAAACTGTGATACCGTGCCGTGCATAATGCCAAATAGCACTGCGGTAATCTGTGCTTAGACTACTTACTGGTGGTAGGACCTCTTGTGAGTCCGCGCGGGTAGGTACCACCACCCTGCCTATTTCTGCCGTGAAGCAGTAATGCGTTTCGGTTTGAAGGGTGGGGCCGCCGTTGTAACTATACTGAGTCCTTAGAACTTATATCTCAAGGTGGGTGGCGCATTTACGTTGTAGATGTCTATGGGCTCCAGTAACCACTTAACACCAGGTGGTCTGTGAGCTCGTCCACCCATCTAAGCAATAAAAATAAATAAATAAAAAGTTCAATAGATGAACCTACCTATCTTCATTGCGACTGTCAAACCTTTTGCGTGTCAGTGAGTGCGTCGCTAAGCAAAAAACGTCATTACGGATCGTCTCGATCCACTAACGGTACTTTTAGGTACCTCAAGCACCGGTCACCGTCCTCGTCGAACCCGTCGCTTGCGACGAAGGGCTCGACGAGTGAATTAACCCACAGACACAGCCCACTGAGTTTCTCGCCGGATCTTCTCAGTTGCTAGGGCCACTATTAGCAACACTCCGGCTTGTCCTCACCTACACGTCAAGGAGAAGCTGAAATAACCTCTCAAGACTATCAGCATAGGTAGGAGAAAGAAAAAAAAAGATTGAGAACCACTGGACTGTCGCACAGCGATCGTCAACTGGTATTCACACCTACCCCAGTGAGTTCCCAGCTCGCCATGACGCCGGCAATTGCGGACACTCGTAATCGTTTTGCGAATTTTGTGTTTCATTCGATTTCAATTGACCACTTTAACGCGCTCAGCTGGTGTGGTCCACGATCTGCGAGGAGGTGAACAAGCGTTGCGGCGGCGAGCGACCCCGGACCCCCGCGCAAGTCAAGATGTGGTACGAAAACTATAAGAAGAAATGCAAAATGCGCGCTCACGATACACAGGTTGGTAGATACGAAGCATATATTATTACTAGCAGACCCGGCCACATGTTGCTGTGGCTAAGGTTTCTGTGTGGCCGGCTATGCGAATACCAAAAATTAACAATGTAAGAACAATTGGATTTCACTGTATTGCGTTTACTACGAAATAAATTTCACTTATACTTTAGCCTCAGCAACACGTGGTGTTCATGCCATTAAATTGGAGCTTATGTGACCAATTTGTAGGTTTATCATAGCAGCGCCATCTATTGATTACTTACTCAATCCAGTCAACAGACATCGCCATCTGCTAAAATCATTTGGAGTTAACAGATAATTGTGAATGTCAAATAGTAGACAAATAGTTTGCAATAAAATAATATTGCGGCTATAAATTAAGATGTAATCTAGGATAGATCTTTCAATTTGGATCAAACTGCACACGGTGTGCAAATTTAATTTAAAATCGGTTAAGTAGTTTAGGAGTCCATCGCGGACAAACCAACGTGACACGTGATTTATATATATTAAGATATCGAGGGGTTAAAAAAAGGCTATTTATTAACATCAACAGCTCGATGTTTTTAATTGAACTTCAATTAAGTTTACGCCATTAAAAACACCTAAAGATATTGTTTTTTGTTTTGATATTTTTTCCAAATTTTAAACTTTAAAATCTCTGGTAACGTTGCAAAAAGTCGCTTAAACTAAATAACCTTTTAGCCCTCGATATGCATATAACATAGGGACATCAATTGTCAGATGTACGACCGGTGCAATCTTTTGTCAGTCAAAGTCAAAGACAAAAAAATTTATTCAACACTAGCTGACCCGGCAGACTTCGTAGTGACTCAATCTCTAAATAAAATACCTAAACTTTTCTATAAAATAAACTTAAAACAAACAAAATCAATCCGTCCGACGGGGGACACATCAAAGGAAAAACATCCTCCCGATCCACTAACGGTGCTTCTAGGTACTTCAAGCACCGGTCACCGTTCGACTCGACGAGTAAATTAACTCCCAGACACAGCCCACTGAGTTTCTCGCCGGATCTTCTCAGTGGGTCGCGTTTCCGACCCGGTGGTAGATTCTGCGAAGCACGGCTCTTGCTAGGGTTCGTGTTAGCAACGTCATCAGGTTTGAGCCCCGTGAGCTCACCTACAAAAGTTAGGGTTACGCTGACATAGCCTCTCAAGGCTCTCAGCTTAGATAGAAAAAAAAAAAAAAAAAAAAAAGGAAAAACATAATTCTTATTTTTATTTAATTCCGAGCATTTTCATATTTATCTACCTTTTAAACCTTCTCTGGACTTCCGCAAATAATTCAAAAGCAAAATTAACCAAATCGATCCAGCCGTTCTCGAGTTTTAGCGAGACTAACGAACAGCAATTCATTTATATATATATATATAGATAAATGAAAGTACATACTTGTTGAACATCAAAAAGAACTACCGCCAATTCACAAGAACTAGCCTCCGTCCTGAGAAGAACTGGCAAGAAACTCAACGGGCATGTCTTTTTTTTTCAAATATCAGTTTTTTTTTTATATTCATTTTCACAAGAGGTTGAACGTAACAATTAATGCAATATTGAAATGCCCGGAGCGAGCAACTCCTCAGGTCTCGGGAAATTCAGTAAAAAAAAAAGAAGGGTTGTGTGGTTTTATGAAACCACGGTAAAAGTTCACATTATAGACATTTAACACTGACAAACAACATTTACATTAAACACTGACAAAAACAAACAAAATAGCGTGGAGCACAAATGAGTAATAGTCTATACACTACACGGTCAGCTGCTGCGAACTATAGGCGCCGCCATATTGACCTTGGCTAACGCTGACGAGCGCCTTTCGCTTTATCCCTACTCCGCGGCCGACCGTCACGCGACATGCAACACACAGACGAAAAAGTTTGACGACGAAGACGAAGACGAAAAGACGATGTAAATTGCCTAGACGGATCGACGAGCGAACGGCCCACCTGGTGTTAAATGGCGGTATTAAATCTCTTGTTCGTATTCATTTTCAGCAGCCTCCGCAATCAGACACGTCAAGTCTGCTCGATGGGATGCTGTGGCAGAGCATACATCCCTTAGACGTCAAAGGTAACGTCCAAGATGACCTTTTTTTTATTGTTTAGATGGGTGAACGAGCTCACAGCCCACCTGGTGTTAAGCGGTTACTGGAGCCCGTAGATATCTACGACGAAAATGCGCCACCCACCTTGAGATATAAGTTCTAAGGTCTCAGGTATAGTTACAACGACTGCTCCACCCTTCAAACCGAAACGCGTTACTGCTTCACGCCAGAAATAGGCAGGGTGTTGGTACCTACCCGCGCGGACTCACAAGAGGTCCTCCCACCAGTAATTAAACAAATTAAAATTTGCTGGTTTGATTTTTATTATACGATGTTATTCCTTCACCGTGGAAGTCAATCGTGAACATTTGTTGAGTACGTATTTCATTAGAAAATTTGGTACCTGCCTGCGGGATTCGAACACCGTTGCATCGCTACATACGAGTGCACTGGACGTCTTATCCTTTAGGCCACGACGACTTCGACTTAGCGATGTATCCTTCTTTTGTTTTGTTGGTCGAACCACCAATGCTTTCGGATGCGATTTCTAACTACCCACATCTAGTGAGAATTACAAGCAAAATATATTAACGGATAGCTGTAAATTTCTGATTCATAAGATGACAAGGTTTATTGGTGGTAGGACCTCTTGAGAGTCCGCGTGGGTAAGTACCACCGACTTGCCAATTTCTGCCGTGAAGGAGTAATGCGTTTCGATTGAAGCGTGGGGCAACCGTTGTAACTATACTGCGACCTTAGAACTTATATTTCAAGGTGAGTGGCTCTATGGGCTCCAGTAACCACTTAACATCCAGTGGGTTGTGAGCTCGTCCACCCATCTATGTAATAAATTTAAAAAAAAAGAGGAATCTTTCCCTGAATCAGCATGATTAAACTCGTTTTTGGTGGTAAATCAGTCAATATTTAGGAATTAGCTTAGCCTAGTCTCCCCGGAAATCCATAGACAAAGCGAAGACTTGTGGTGGAATTCCCGTTTTTATTTTACACCGACCGGTCGGCCTTGATCATATGAGTAGTTCGCGCCAGAAATAATTGTGTTTCGACAACAAATAAAGTATCAAGTTGGGCTTAATAAAACAGATTAGTGGCAGGATTGAAGCGAAGGGTCATATCGTTTCAGAGGAAGACGGTGAGCCCACAACTAGCGCGGAAGGGCACAGCATCAAGGACGACGACTGTGTGCCTGTTAACGTGAGTGTTTTGCATTTTTTTTTTATTGCCGCGTGACAATTGTGACTGTGGTCCATGGTCATCACCACGTCAATGCCACCTTAGTCGGAATCTCAATTGATTTTTATGATCCTTGTAAGCAGACTGGGCCGATGGTGAGTGGTTACCGTCGTCACGGACATCAGTAGTGCTAGGGAATGGCCAAGCAACACCAGGTGGACTGTGAGCTCGTCCTCCCATCTAAGCAATAAGCAATAAAAAAAAATACATACTAATATAACGCGATTTATGACGAATGGGTCATTGACACAAGACTTGATACCAATTGTGATGGTATTAAATGTATAATAAATAACCTTAGTATTTAACATTCCACATTCAATCGCCTCAAAACAGGATTGAAATACACACATCCGAGACGAAAACGAATCGATCCTTAACCCTGTGTTACGACAGTCAGGGTAACTATTGAGGCAGCAAAGTTCTTAAAAGTCCGCAAATTCAATATTTCGCACAAGAAAAGTCAGGGTGTAAATGTTTAGGCGCGCCAGACTTTTAGGTCTTTGCTGGTCTGTGCTGGCTAACGATTAGACCGCATTCGGTCTGATTCGGACACAGAAGCGGGTGATGGGACTTCTTTAACCAATTTTAACTAGAGGTGTTTTAGAATCGCTTTTGAAGTCATTTATTAAGGTTTTAAACGTAGGCCGGACGTTAGGCTAACGTAATGGAGGTTTTGTGTGGCGAGATGGGTTGTCGACGTTAAAGCTGTCCATGGACTCCTTTAAGCATTTTATGCCTCTAAACCCACAGATGTCAAACGGACGACTATCGACAACGAACGACAGCGACGACACGATTAACGTACTCGAGCCCCAAGTGCAGATCATACCGCACTCTTCGCCCTCGCCCCCTCTCGCTCCCGCACACAAGGCCCTCCCCGCCGCCCCCCTCGTCCTCCCAGTCCCCCTGCAGGCCCTAGAACAGGCCAGACTCCAGCAGAACTTCCTACAGAAGCTAAACGAACTATCGAACACGCCTTTGAACCTGAGCAACTTGGATGATACCAGGAAGAACGGACACGAAAAAAGGTAGGTGCTTCCTCTCACAGGACACACTCGATCTGGTATTGAATTGTTAGTGGAGCCCATGGACATCAAGGCTGCCACACACTTTAGTATAGACGTTGAAGTATTCTAAATATATGACAATTCTTGGTAAAAATAGGACAATACATCTTATTCGTTCGGCAGCAACTCAAAATAATATCCACACTAGAGCATCCTCTACTTCGTACCTAAAGACATCACAACGCGAACCCCGTCACCCACTTTGAGACGTGAGGTCGATGACTCAATTGTATACTGTTTATCCTACCGACCAACTGTCTTCAAACTTCAGACTGCTCTGATATAATTATCTGTAGAAATCAACTCTTGGTCGCAACTGTCATCACAGACGGTGTCATCATTCCAATTGCCTCAAGAACTGGTGCACTTTCAAAGATTTCCTTTCCACATGCCTTCTGTCTCCAGAATGAGCAGCCAAGTATTAAATTTGCTTTATTACTGGTGGTTAGGTGTATATATACCCCCAGACGGCTATCATCCTGCCTACTTCTGCGACAATACAGTCATGTGTCGTTTAGAAAGATACACCATCCGTTATACCATACAATTCTGATTTTGACCTAGTATCTCACTGCTGCACCATATTCATGACTTCTTTTTTTTTTATTGCCTAGATGAGTGGACGAGCTTACAGTCCACCTGGTGTTAAGTGGTTACCGAAGCCCATAGACATCTACAACGTAAATGCGCCACCCACCTTGAGATATAAGTTCTAAGGTCTCAAGTATATAGTTACAACGGCTGATCCGCCCTTCAAACCGAAACGCATTACTTCTTCACGACAGAATGCTCTGAGGAATTATTCGAGATGATTCCCTCATCTCCTTTTTATCATCGCACCTCCCGCCATCGGAGCAAAGTTCATCCATATTATCTGGAACCGCTGCGTTCATCGACAGTGCGTTTCCAAAGATCTTTTTTGCCACGTACCATCCGGCTTTGGAATGAACTCCCCTCCACGGTATTTTCCGAGCGCTATGACATGTCCTTCTTCAAACGAGGCTTGCGGAGAGTTCTTTATGGTAGGCAGCGGCTTGGCTCTGCCCCTGGCATTGCTGACGTCCATGAGCGACGGTGACCACTTACCATCAGGTGGGCCGTATGCTCGTCTGACTACAAAGGCAATATAAAAAAATAAAAAAAACTACTCAGTGGGCTGTGTCTGAGGGTTAAGTGTCTCAAGCATCGGTCACCGTTCTCATCGAACTGTCCACTGAGTTTCTCACCGGATCTTTTCAGTAGGTCGCGTGTCCAATTCGGTGATAGATACTGCGAAGCACTGCTCTTGCTAGGGTTGCACGTCGTCAGGTTTGAGCACCGTGAGCTCACTTACTTGTTAGGTTACGCTGACATAGCCTCTCAAGGCATCAGCTTAGGCAGGAAAAAAATTAAGATAACTTTTACGCGATAAAGAAGATTACACATGAGTGTGCAATCTCACAGCCCATCTGGTGTCAATTGGTTGTTATCAGATCTTACTAAAACTATCAAACCGTCAATGTGGTGAACCATGTGATTAAAATCTCAATAGTAATGGAAAATGCGTGTTTCTATGACGAAGCAATAATTTATTGTGTATTCTGCAGTCTGCTACAAAGTATATGTATATACATACACAATATACATAATATACGCGTACGAGCTCACAATACGCCTTATCACCGTAAACTATGAGCAAATAATATTGGATAAGTATTAATTGAACGGAGTCTACACTAACCAGCTTCTAAAACATTAATCTGTGTATAAAGAATTCCATTCTTCAAAAAGGACTTTTTGGCGGGAACGCGAGGAGTGAAGTTGTGTGATTTGTTTTATTTTGTCCATTTAGTGTTTCTTCGGGTTTAAATGTGTAATAATGGTGGTATATTGACTGTTTAATATCTGTGAAAGTGCACAAATGTGGGAAAATGAAATAAAATCGCTGGACGTAGCTTCTCGGGATCTTCCAAAAAGGCCGCTGAAAAAATCTCAGTAAATGATCACCATTTTACTGAGATTATATTTTATTATATTTCATTCTATATCATCTTATCTTCATTTCATTTCACTCCAGATTATTATTTTTCAGAAAAATAAGTATATAAATTAAAATAAGACATGATTTAAAAGTCTCATTTACCAGGTCATAAAATCCCTAAAAAAATCTTCAAAAAGTCAAACGAATCAACGTCAAAAACACAACGACACAGCCAGAAATTGCCGAAAGTATCAGTTTGCCAAAATACCAATAAAAAATCATAATTAGTATAATTACTATGTAATTAAAGTTTCAATCCATCAGTTAATAATTGTGATGAATAGTGTTGAGTTCAAACTATTGGATTGTTTTAGGACGGAAAAAGTGTACCAGTTTTTATGTTATGGATACGAAAGAATTTTACTCTTAGAAACTTAGGGCTTTATGTAATCTAAAATAATTCTCGAAAAAATGACATTGATGAACTTTTTTGGCAAAACTTGTGGTTTCATAGGTTACGCTTTACAATATGCTTGTATAACACATTGTACGTTCGAATATATTGGTGATTTTGTCATGGTAAGTTAATGAATTTACAGATCGCTCCCTGTATGCTCGATCCTACTAAGGAATATGACATTAAAAAAGCTTTTATTTTACAGATTGAGTATAGTTATTTATTTACTCTCATTTCAGTGTTCTGGACCATCGATGGAACCAACACTAGAATCAAATAACATTCTGTTGACAGAACACATATCACCAAGACTCCAGAAACTGAGGCGTGGTGATATTATCATAGCTAAGAGTCCATCAAATCCTAGACAAAATATATGTAAGAGAATAAAAGGACTACCAGGTGATAAAGTTAGAGGCAATTTTCCAAAGCGCAGTCAGGTAGTACCAAGAGGGCATGTTTGGTTAGAAGGTGATAATTCTAGTAATTCTGCTGATTCAAGAATATATGGGCCTGTACCGGCAGGTTTGATCAGAAGCCGAGTAGTGTGTCGAGTGTGGCCATTAGACAAAATTACTTCACTGGCGGCTTAGTAGAACATGTTTAAATACTTTTTTTGTGATGTGATCATATTTTTCATGTATAAATTCATAGAATAAGGCATGATTAATACAACAGCTATAGCTTTCAAGTAAGAGGATAAATAATTTCAATTGACACATTTATATTTCATTTAGTACTGATTGTCTATAAATAAATGTATCATTTATTTTTTCATATTATTATATTTATTCACTATTGTTGCTTAATGACTATGGTAAAAGATTAGAATCCCATCAAATTAGCCTTGTAAACACCTACTGGATAACAACTGAATTAGAAGAAGAGTAAATCTATTAATAAATTATTAAACTGATTGTGACTGACTGATGGTGTATTAGCGAATACTGCTTCAGAGTATTTTTTTATGTCTAATGGATAAAATTGTGACTTGAAATCCGTGGTGATTGTTTAGTGATTAAACATTTGTAAATAAAATATGCTTAATCTCTTCTCATAATATATATTGCAAATTTATAATGAATACAGATTAAGATGTGATTGTAGATTTAGATTGACCTAGTAATTGGTGACAGTAACAAAGCATTGCATAGAATTAGTGATCAAATATTCAACTCTAAAAAGTCTAGCATGATCTGTTTGATTAAAAACAGTTCATAATTATATTTCACACTAATTACTTTCTCTCTCTGCATTATTGGGTAGGCTAAGCTGGCGACGCAAATTTATGTTCTAAAGATCATCATTTTCATCCTAAATTATATCTGTAGTTGTAATACTGTTTATCTACCAAGCTTTATTGCTTTGTTATCAATTCCTATCTTGAGTACTGGTAGGACATATTGTGAATGTGAGCTGATATGATACCGTGACATCCAAGACAAGTACCTAATCCAGTCACTGGGGTAATGAAAGTCAATCATCAATTTGAGCAAAACATTTTTTAATAAACTAGGTAAATATGTAATTGTTATAAAATAATTCTGAAGCTCTAAAGTTCATCACAAAAAAAGTGATTTAATTTCTGTGCATGTTTCATGAGACAGAATTAATTTCTACAGTTTTTATTGATTCAGGTTCCATATTAATGTTTATAGCTTTTCTACTGCTCACATATATCTTCACAGGTACTGTATGTTGCTTCCTGTGTATTAAAATTTATTTAACATTAGCTGAGTTCACACTGGACATAATGTTAATGTTTAGACGTTTTGGTTGTGTAAACACTAACTATTGCTAAACTCTTGCTATTAAAATTGGTGGTAGGGCATCTTGTAAGCCTGTACTGGTCGGTACCACCGCCCCATATCTCTGAATCAGAAATGGGTTCCGTTATACTACATTACCATACCACCAATTGAGACTTGATCTCATGTCTCAAGGTGGATGGTGATATTACAGTTGTGATTTTCCTAGATTCTTGTGGCCATATAACATCAGATAATTCTTGAGCTTGGTCACATATACATGTAAAATGCTTCTCAAATAAAACTAGGAATAACGTGTAATAGGTAACAGTAGGCAGCGGCTTGCCTCTGCCCCTGAAATTGCTGACGTCCCTGAGCGACGGTAGCCACTCATCGTCAGGGGGATCGTCACTGGACTGCCTGCACAGGCAATAAAAAATTTTTAAGAGTGAGATTTATAAAATATCTCTGTTGCAATTATGAACTGTGTTCGGGCGTACCTTCGAGAAGGGTTCCAGAGGTTTGGACTTGAAAAAAATGTACGCCCTGATTTGAAATCATCATAAGTCCATTTTTCATTTAAAGTCTCAAGTAAAATACTACAGATCTTTTTAGTCAATTCAATTTGTCACAGAGATACACTTGGTTGCCAGTTTCTTCCGCTCGTGAAAAAAAAAGAGTACCGAGGGTAAAGCACCTACGATACAAGACTTTTGGGACTTTGACCATATGCTGTAAGGTACGCGACGGAATTGATGTTGGTGTGATACTGGTCAGTTTCTCACAACATCCCACTACATACGTCTTTAGTTTTATTTGAACACCAAAGACTCGATTCCTAAGTATTTTTTTTATTTATTTGAAAGATTATAAACTTTAAAGATTCATTTTTTGCACAAACCTGTTTTGCATAACAACCACAACATTCCCCTTCGGCGTTATAACTGCAACGTTCTCTATGCCTTCTGTACTAAGCGTTGTTACTTGGAGGCGCGTTGAGCCTCTTGGAATAAATTTGGAAAAATGCCCCAATGCATAATACATTGGTTGCTTCACGAATTCTCCTTTATCTTCATATACAATTATTGGGGAGTCTACGAAGTTGCTAGCCCAGTTTGGGCCGCCGTTGGGATCCAAACAGAGGTTCCAATCGATCCAACCCACTACGTAGTTGTTTAAGTCCTGTATATTTATTTTAATATATAATTTCCTTGTACCACCCTTCAAACTGAAACGCATTACTGCTTCACGGCAGAAATAGGCAGGGATGAGCTCATGGGCTGAACCTGAGAGAATTTGCCAGCAGCCTTAGCAAGGGCAGTGCTTCGCAGAATCTACTACCGGATCGGAATCGCGACCCACGGGTAAGATTTGACGAAAAACTCAATGGGCTATGTATGGGTTAGATCGCTCATTGAACTCTTGAGGGCACTAAAAGACCGGTGCTTGAGGGCACTAAAAGCACCGGGGGCGCCGAAAAGTCTTCGGGCGACAGCGGCTTTGCGTTGCCCCGTCGCCTGTGTTAGATATGTCGACCGTTAATAAAAAAATCCGAATATCATAAGTTTTTGGAATTATTTTTCACTGTAGAGTTGATGAAATGAATTTTATACATAAAAATTAAATAATGTGACTTTAGTGATACGAAGAGAACGGTTACAACAATTTAAGAATTACCTCTATAATGTCTTTGACATAGTTCTGTGCTCTGTCCCAAGATCCGATCTTAACTTTAGAGGTTTCCCAAGGATACGCACCTGAAAACGATTGGTTGTGTTTATATCTGTGCGTAGCGAGATAAAATTTTGAATAATGCCATTATGCTGTGATGCAAAATATTTCTACAATAAATATTAGTTTTACTGCCGGTAGAGTAGGTATTATGGGGGATGGGAAGGGTCTACTTTCTGACGTGATCCAGTAATGCGCTTCGGTTTGAATGGTGGGGTAGTCGTTGTAACTATACCAAGACCTTAGAACTTATGTCTCAAGGTGGGTGGCGCATTTGCGTTGTAGATGTCTGTGGGTTCCAGTAACCACTTAACACCAGGTGGGCTGTGAGCTCGTTCACCTATCTAAGCAATAAAAAAATATAATAATAATGATATCACAGAAGTGAATTTTCGTGTGTGTTGTAGGACACCCAGGTGGGCTGTGAGCTGGTCCACCCATTTAAGCAAAAAAAAAAATATATGTGTCGGTTTTGTACCTACTTTTTTTTAATATAGGTATAGAGAATTATTATTATTATTATTATAGAGAGATATAAGTGCGATTAAAATCATAAGTACCTTCGCATGCTTCTGTGGCAACTATAATTTTCGTTGGATAACGTTTGTGTAGATTTGTAAGAATTCCAGGTGTCACAAAATCTTCATAATAATGTACTGCTATACCATCTAAATAATTGATAGAGTTTGGTGCGGCTTTCTCCATCTGTAAATAATCTGGTATTTTGAAATTGAATGTTTTAATTGTTTGTTGGTTTATTTTCGTTTATCTGATTGAGTCGAAAATGCGTACTGTTTAGTAGGTAATGGTAGGACATATTGTAGGACTGCAAGGGTTAGAACCACATCGCACCTTTTTCGTCGCGAAACATTTCCAGATTAAAACGTTCCAGATTGAAGGTAAGAGTTATTAAACAAGTGAGACCTCGACTTCATTTCTCAGGCCTCATTCGCACGGGAACTTTTTCAGCGCGCGTTAAGGAAGTATTTTTTACTGAAGTGAAAAACGTTATAAGAGTGACGTTCCTATGAACACTCACATCGAGAACGTTATAAAAGCGTCAACGCCGAGTTTTAACGTAACGTTTTTAAAGCGCCCGTGCGAATGAGGCATCAAGGTATTAGGTATTCACACTGTATTGGCTAAAGCTAGACTAAGACCCACCAATGTACTAAAAAGTTCGGTTGCTGGCTAGTTAGAGAAGGTTCCTAATTTGGTGCCTTTAAGAAATAGGCAGGTAGGTGCCTATCTGTGTATTGCAGGTAGGTACCTGTCTGTGTATTGCAGGTAGGTACCTGTCTGTGTATTGCAGGTAGGTACCACTGTATTGACTAAGGCTAGACTAAGAACCACCAATGTACTAAAAAGTTCGGTTGCTGGCTAGTTAGAGAAGGTTCCTAATTTGGTGCCTTTAAGAAATAGGCAGGTAAGTAGGTACCTATCCGTGCGGGCTCTCAAGACGTCTTACCGTCAATTTATATATTAAAGAAATGAAATTTACTCCTAGCATGTAAGCAGTCAGCATCAGCCTCTGGTCGTCAACACCAAGAATTAATGTTCTATTGAAAACCGACTTCCTTATTGTAGGGCCGAGGTTGTTTTCTATCCAACGACCCTGTACCAGAAAAAAAACCGATATTGAACACAATATTAAAATTGATTTATATTCGGAAAATTATACAAACGCATTTGAATAATTAAAAACATAAATTACATAAACCTGTGGAAAATTCTAGATGTTATTTTATTGACGTTAATTATTTTTATGAAATTTAGAAAATAAATCAATAAGTTGATTATTAGCTACATTTTAAAAATAAAACCAGACAACTAATTTCACACATTTACGTAGAGCTTACAGATCGCTCACTACTCTATGTTGGCATCAATATCAACCTTCACTGAGGTCAACTTACGTATATTTTTTAATTTAATATAAAAAAAACATTAACATAGCGTATCTTTCGTAATATTGATATTTTGACGTACTAAATACTCAAACGAGACAAGCACAGTAGAAGTATCGATGTTTTATATGATTATAAGTCTGTAACTTACTAATTGCGAAGGAATCCATCCCATAGAATTGAACGTAACCACCGGTATGATACCATTGACTGGTTCATTAGTTGTAGTGATGGCCCATATATCGATGTCGTGTTTCTTATATTCTTCCAAGAATCTTCAATTAACGAAATGTGTTTTTATACATGATGAGGTAGGTACAAAAACTTATCTAGTTTAAATTTATCCATGACGATGGAATTATATATCTACACTCATGGTGGATTTGCACTAAGGTCCAGTGTCCAGCACAGGCAGCCAAAAATGAATATATTTTCAGCGTTATCGAAAAAGGTTGAACATATTTTATGACAAAATTCAGATAATCCTTATTGCTAAGCGCTAGGGTGTATATGCTAGCTGTTATATAAAAAGTGATTATTTTTACTTTTTTTTTCGGTTGCCATTTCATAATATGAAGGCTATCAATAAATTGTTGTAGTATATATACACTTTAATTGTATACTTTATTTATGTATTTTAATATAAGTAGAATTGGGAGCTGAGATAGACCAAAGGTGTTTCTAGAACTCTTATTACTACTAATAACTCAGTTTTATATATTGCAATGACAACATTATCGTTCCAAGGCGGCTCTTAAAGTTACTACAACCGTTTATAAATAATCATTTATATTTATTTCTGTATCGGAAAAGAAGTTCGAACAACCAGGATTCCTTTGTTCAACTAGGATATGCAGTACAAAATTAACATAACAATTTGTCTATATCATTACTATTGCTTAATTTTTTTAAAGTACGGTTACCGCAAATGATAATCTGCGTAAATCTGGTAATATTCGGTTTTGAGCTGTCCATAGCCAGATATTTTTTCGTTTGTTTTCATCCAAACCGGAGGCGACCACGTTGTAGCGGTTATATGTATCTCACTAGTCGCTGCCTTTATACAATTCTGAATCATTGGTATCTGTGAAACCAGTCAATATATTCAATCATAGACGATTTTTTACTGGTGGTATGACCTCTTCTGAGTCCGTACGGGTAGGTACCACCACCCTGCCTATTTCTGCTGTGAACCAGTAATGCGTTTCGGTTTGAAGGGTGGGGCAGCCGTTGTAGTTATACTGAGACCTTAGAACTTATACCTCAAGGTAGGTGGCGAATTTACGTTGTAGATGTCTATGGGTTCCAGTAACCATTTAACACCAGGTGGGCTGCGAGCTCATCCATCCATCTAAGCAATAAATAATAATAATAATAACAGAAATGAATTTTCGTGTGTGTTGTAGGACTTTTAGGCCTCTATGGTTACTTTGTTTCGTTCACCTCTAAATCTTCTGTTTTTACGAATAAAAAATGCATTAAAACGCTAGGTAAAAAGTTTATTTACCTTGAAAGAAATATCCTCATTCGTTAGGGAGAAATTCGAGAGTTCAGTATCGTTCCAAGGTTGTTCATTGTAAGTGTACGGGTGGGTTGAAAAGTCAGATCCGCCGATTGGTACTCGCATCATATTATATTCCAAGCCATTTGGACCGAAGTAGGTTCTGACGAAAGCAAATTAACGTTAAAGTATAAGCAATTTTAGTTGTTACACTGTTCTTAGAAGTCTTAGAAATCAGATTTTTTAAATTCAGAGACCCCTTGTTTGAATAGATTACATAGGTATACCTATGTGCTTAAATTATTTCACATAAGAAAAACTTTATTATCTACTAGTTTTTGCATGCGACTTCGTCCGCGTGGAATAGTTACTTTGGCGTATATCTACATATAGCGTAAGCTCTCAAAAGAGAAAAATACCCCGATTTTGAAACATTCTTTATTGGTTCTCCGCTTGATCCTATTTGTCCTATTGGTCTTAGCGTGATGTTACATAGCCTGTAGCCTTCCTCAGTAAATGAGATATCTAACACTGAAAGAATCTTTCAAATCGGACTCGTAGTTCCTGAGATTAGCGCGTTCAAACAAACAAACTCTTCAGCTTTATAATATTAGTATAGATTATGTCTACATTATATCAAGAAACTGACTCGATTAGTTTTTCCTGTGCGGCCGGTGGAAGCTTCCTCCAGTTCAAAGACGCAGCATCGGTTACCGCTCCACCGAATCCTTCTATCGTTTGAAACTTTATAGTGCTGTCCACTCTTAAAACAACACCACTCGTGAAGAAATCGAATCCTGTAAATATTTAGGTAATTGATCTTTATCGTACTATTTGACGAATACTACATACTTACTTACCTCCGTATGCACGAAAAATTTGTTTGACGAAAGGTAAAGTTGAATAGATATAAATACATATGAGAAGCCTGAATATACGACGTAGCTAGCTCATCACACCGTCTGTTCATATTGTCTACTATTGATGCAATTAATGCTAAAAAATCTGCTATTTTATAATACAATTAGGATAATGTTCGGAACTATATGCTGATGACAAAGAAAATGATGGAATTAGAACAAGTTGATGACTTCTTGTTAATATACTATAGTTCTTTGTATACCTTTAGGCAAACTCTCGTGTTTTTCAGTGATCGAAGCATCAAATTGTTCATCGTGCGTAACTTGACCCTGACTTTTAGAGAAACGAAGTCCGTCCTGAAAGAGTATGCTTTTTGATTACAAGTTATATTTTAAATGACATAGTGGTATCACGTATCCCTTAAGGAAATATAATGGTCGCAGAAAACATGCATTGCCGACAAACTACTGCTACCTTTTTCTTTTTTTTCCCTTCCTAAGCTGATAGCCTTGAGAGGCTATATCAGCGTCGCCTTAACTAGTAGGTGAGCTCACGGGGCTCAAACCTGATGACGTTGCTAACACGAACCCTAGCAAGAGCCGTGCTTCGCAGAATCTACCACCGGATCGGAAATGCGACCCACTGAGAAGATCCGGCGAGAAACTTAGTGGGCTGTGTCTGAGGGTTAATTTACTCGTCGAACTCAAAGGGCTCGCCCTTCGTCGCAAGCGACGGGTTCGACGAGAACGATGACCGGTGCTTGAGGTACCTAAAATCACCGTTAGTGGATCGGGAGGATTCGAAATGACGTGTTTGGGGCGACTTTGACTGCTTTCCATTCTGTCCGCAGGATCGGGAATGTAGTTAACGGCGGCCACGATGTCACGACGGCTCTCGTGTCGTGCCGCTTTATCGAAGTGGTCGACTGCTACCATAAAGCAATTCGTTCAACTTACATTGGTACTAGTGTATGCCACGTATGTTTCCGGATTTGGTTTATCTCTAGTTATTGTATCGCAATAGTTAGCATCGCAAACGCAAACGATCGAACGACCCGGGATTCCGACATCCCGACTTCGACAAGAAATATCAGCTGCAAAGTATTAAATTGATGCAATTTGTAACATTGTCCTTATTGAAGAAAGTCGTCGTGGCCTAAAGGATAAGACGTCCGGTGCATTCGTTGTTGCGATGCATCGGTGTTCGAATCCCGCAGGTGGGTACCAATTTTTCTATTGAAATACGTACTTAACAAATCGATCACGATTGACTTCCACGGTGAAGGAATAACATCGTGCAATAAAAATCAAACCCGCAAAATTATAATTTGCGTAATCACTGGTGGTAGGACCTCTTGTGAGTCCGTACGGGTAGGTACCACCGCCCTGCCTATTTCTGCCGTGAAGCAGTAATGCGTTTCGGTTTGAAGGGTGGGGTAGCCGTTGTAACTATACTGAGACCTTAGAACTTATATCTCAAGATGGGTGGCGCATTTACGTTGTAGATGTCTATGGGCTCCAGTAAACACTTAATACCAGGTGGGCTGTGAGCTCGTCCACCCATCTAAGCAATAAAAAAAAAGGCATAATGAACATTCAAGGATAATAACGCTATAACCCATCTAAGCAATAAAAAAAAAAAGGCATAATGAACATTCAAGGATAATAACGCTATAAGCCGTTCTATGATATACGAAAATATATTTTTTATTGCCCTTGTAGGCAGACGAGCATACGGCCAACCTGATGGTGAGTGGTCACAGTCGCCCTTCGACTTCAGCAATGCCAGGGGCAGAGTCAAGCCGCTGCCTACCACTTAATACTCTCCACAAGCCTCGTTTGAAGAAGGACATTTGTAAAACGTATATTTTAATAAGCGCAAACTGGGCTAAAAATTCTTCAAAAACTAATAAATAATATTGTTTTTTTTTAATATAAGTATCTAATTGTAATAAATAATTAATACTTACTAGAATATCCGAAAATTAAAAGAGAACACCACACTCCAATGAATATGTTAATGTATTTTGTTTTCATGTTTGTATAAAATTTGAACTTGAATTTCTACTAAATATTGCGTATTCTAAGAATTGTACGAATTTCAATAGAGAAATAATAGTGTAAGGTACTTTTTATTACAAATAGGTATAGCGTCGTGTTTGTGACCACTGAAAACTAAGTCAGGTATGACTCTCCTATTCTGATTTTATATGGCTAATTAACATTTTCTTAATTTTATTTATTACGTTTCGTTTTAAATAGACTTTTAGAAAATTCTTTATTATACCTAAGAAAATAATTATTTAATTATTTTACTAAAACTTTATTTATAAATATTATTTATTCGCTATCAAACGCTCGAGAATAATTAATTATGTATCTCAGACGGTCACATTCTTTAACGGACAGAGAAAAGGCCGATATAGCGAAGAATATTAAAGAGAAAATTAACGTCATATTTTTTTTCTCTATTTATCACAATATCAATAACAATTCGATTTTGGTATTAACTCTATCATCTGGGTCAATGACCCATACATTAACAGGAACACCAAAATATGAAACTTGTATTTAAAATAAAAAACATTTTTGATGATGAAATGATTTTAAAAGGTTTTTCAATAACACCATCGTACGCGGGATTTTAGGTTTATCTTAATATTTGTTAAACGTTTTCACGTTCTACAATTTTTTTCAGGTTGATATCTAATGTTTTGATCGAGCGATCCTCCATGGTTAGTTTTATGATTCTTTGATTGCTTAGCCTTCTCTTTGTCTCCTAAAAAAACAACCGTGATGTTAATTAAGTACATATGTATATACTTGTTCAATTCAGACGAAGCTTTTGTATTGTCGAATTCTTATTATAACGAATGCAATCTGTTCCATCAGAAAGTAATTCGGTTAAAATTCAACCGTACAATCTAAACAATATTTGAGGCTGCACCGAGGGCGGGAAAGTTATTTCGTATTTGCAAATTGAAAAATCATCTCACACATGTTGCGTTTCTACATAAATCCCGCCATTGTATTAAAACCTCACCTGTTTTGTAAGACCAACACAAGGCTCCCGTTGGGTGTCAAAAATCCCACGCTCTCTATTGGAGCGAGACTCCTACGCGATACCTGAATCCGTCTTGAGCCTCTGTATATGAACTTGGAGAAGTGTCCCATGGCATAGAACATTGGCTGTTTGGTAAATTGATCTTTGTCACCGTACACTAAGATGGGGGAGTCAACGAAATTATCGGCCCCGTTTGGACCACCTTCAGGGTCGAGACACAGATTCCAGTCAATCCAGCCGACGACGAAGTTGTTCAAGTCCTGACAAGTAATTCGACTAATTACTGGTGCTACCAAGCATCTCAAGATGGGTGGCGCATTTACGTTGTAGATGTCTATGGGCTCCAGTAAACACTTAATACCAGGTGGGCTGTGAGCTCGTCCACCCAACTAAGCAATAAAAAAAAAAGGCATAATTAACATTCAAGGATAATAACGCTATAAGCCGTTCTATGTTATACGAAAATATATTTTTTTTATTGCCCTTGTAGGCAGACGAGCATACGGCCCACCCGATGGTGAGTGGTTACAGTCGCCCTTCGACTTCAGCAATGCCAGGGGCAAAGCCAAGCCGCTGCCTACCACTTAATACTCTCCACAAACCTCGTTTGAAGAAGGACATTTGTAAAAAGTATATTATAATAAGCGAAAACTGGGCTAAAAATTCTTCAAAAACTAATAAATAATATTGTTTTTTTTTAATATAAGTATCTAATTGTAATAAATAATTAATACTTACTTGAATATCCGAAAATTAAAAGAGAACACCACACTCCAATGAATATGTTAATGTATTTTGTTTTCATGTTTGTATAAAATTTGAACTTTAATTTCTACTAAATACTGCGTAGGTATTTTTTAAGAATTGTAGACCTTAGAACTTATATCTCGAGGTGGGTGGCGCATTTACGTTGTGGATGTCTATGGGCTCCAGTAACCACTTAAAACCAGGTGGGCTGTGAGCTCGTCCACCCATCTAAGCAATAAAAAAAAAATACTACTGAAATCCAAAGCGTGAGCTGCTCTAAATGTGAGAGGGCAAAAATGAGGTCTTGATTGGAAATCCTGGGTTAAAGCCTTCTTAAGCACATTCGATCTTTGGTTCAAGTTATTTTATTTGAGATTCAACGCCAACTGATGTGTTACGTAACGACAATTATGTCTATGCTCTCGTTAATCTGATACAATTTAACCGACTAAGTGGGGTGGTTCGCCCGTGCGAGGAAAAATAAATTTTCCTTAGTAGATTATTTTATCGCTTAGACAGACTAACGAGCTAATAGCCCACCTGGTGTTAAGTAGTTACCGGGATCCAAAGATATCAAGAATACTAATCCCGCCAACAAACTTAAAACATCGGCTGCCCCAACGTTCAAACCATGCATTACTGCTTCGCGACAGGCATAGGCAAGATGGTACTACTTGTGCGGACTCACAAGTCTAGCTACCACCAGTAAATGGTACCAAGCATAGAATACAGATGGTATAAATAATAAAATATATAACTACCGTCATTATTACGAAAAAAATCCTTCACAAAAATTGATCTTTAAAACTCTCATATTAGGTAGTTTCATACTACTTGTCTTCCTACACTTTTTATTATATGTACCTGCATTATATATGTGGCGTATTTGCGGGCTCACAGCCCACCTGGTGTCAAGTAACTACAGGAGATCGATAGACCCACCTTGAGACATGAGTCCTAATTCTCTTTTTAAGAGGTACAATGACTGCTGCACCCTTCAAACCAGGACTATGAAAAATCAACACAACAGCAGGTTCTAAGCTTGTACATCAATCTAGTGATTGAAAAATAATATACAATGTTATTTTATATTAGCTTAATAAGTAGTTATTAGTTTAATAAGTTCTATTTTGCTATCAAAATTTTAGTCCCCGTTGGGGTTGAACGAAACATATCGATAACGTTTATCGAATAACGAATGCTATCGATGTTTTAATCGAAACATTATAATCAATTAATCTCGAGAAATAATAACAAACTAGATTTTATGAAGACAATATAATTAAATTTTTTCATACAAATCTTTAACGTATTGTTTTAAATTTAAAATACTGTACACGGCCGTCCGAAGTTGATAGAAATCACTTAAAATTCAACAGAAAAAATAAAAACAATATTAAATTTATTTTACAATAAAACTTCGTACACAATAAGGTGTATTCGATTTAAATGATTCCTTCAAAACGAACGACTATTTATTTCTCGTGTTGATATGGCAGATTGTCGATATGAAAGTCTTGTACAAACAATCAACTCAGAGAAATGCACTAACACATATTCATATATTTACAAATACATAACACCTAAATTATTTACGGACAACTCTACGGCTGGTATAACAGATTCAAATCTGCACTACTCTCATTGAACAAATTGTTAAAAAGCTTCCAAAGCTTGCTACTTTCAAAAATATCAATAATTCAGTGGTCTATCTCTAGTATTGAACTCGCGTTTAGCTACTATGCCTCGGGTCAACAACCTGTTAAACTAATAGTTTTGACATCTAGTGTTGCTATTTAAAAAAAACCGTAGAGTTGCCATAATCAAATATTGCAATTATCTTCAAACAATATGAACCGCATAAATCCAACTTAAACTCACTGTTTTAATCTCGTTTGAGTACATCATTATAACATTCGTAATCACAACGGTGCAGATCTTTCACGCTTGCGTCTGAATAACGTTATACAAAATTCCAGCTAAAATTTGCTGTTAAAAAAGAAACTGTAAAAACATTTACACAAAGATATATTTACCGCAACGAAAAGAAAAATTAAGTTCCTCTTAAGTACTACAGTGAAAACGTCACTGAAAATGTTGAACGACCATCGCCATATTTAAAAAAAAAAATCCTTAATGCTACGTTTACTTTACAATTTATCTAATATAAATCTATTAAATAAATACAAAAAAAATCTCTTATCATTTAATTATCTAAAGATATTTTCTTACCGCATGTCTTGTTATAACTAAAGGCCTATTCATTTTAATAATGCACGAATTAATTAAAAACATCGGTTTAAAATTAAAATGAGCGAACGCGCACGCGATAACGGGAGTACCCTAAAAAATATTTGACTAAAAGAGAGATCAAATCAATTGCCACTTAAAAATTGCCGCATATCAATAAATCGTTTAAAAAAAAAAAACATTAAGTTTAGTTTAAATGTGCACTTTGTACTTTGAAAACAGAATTCTGAATCCGCCTTTGTTTTTGAAAAGTCTCTTGTTAGCTGCCAATTTTCATTTTGATCATACTCATATCTCAAATATATACTTATGTTCGCGTATTAATATATAAAGTTAAAAACAGGAGAGTGCGTTAGAAGCAAATAAAGTGAGCAACAGTTAAAGAAATAGGTGACGTTCTGAAGTGAAATAATTTTTATTACTTATCATTTTAAATATAAGCTATGCGTCTAGATTCGATATACCCAATCCAGAACTTAGGAAAAGGCTACCGGAAACATAGAAGTAACATCATTAAGCGAACCTGTGTGCTTAGTACGAATTTTTTTCTCGATAGTGTAAAAGTTAAATCAAATTTGTATGGAGTTGAAACGTTTGCCTACGATTGCCGCTAGGGGCGCTGTTCCAACTCCATACAAATTTGAGTTACTTTTACGCTATCGAGAACGTTAAAAAACTCGCACTAAGCACAGTGAACACAAAGTGTCTTTAACAAAGAAACTGACTGGTGCGATATCCAATTCACTGGGTTATTTAAGCACCAACGAAGACAAACGGTCTTTTGGCATGAAGAGTTAGAATCGCGTTATCTATAAGAGTAACGAGACGATCAATCAAGGCGCAATAGTCAATAAATATATACATATTCAGGAGGTTATTATTAGAAAATAAATATATTATTAATATTTATTATATATGATGAACATCTTCAATTTCTCGGCAGATTCTGAAAACGTGCTAGAATATAATTTTGAGATTATTCACATAAAACAACAACATCGAATCGCTTCAGTGTGGCAAAGACTTCAATAAATTTATCGGCAAATTACATCTATAGGTCTATCTTACTTACATTTCGAAATTGCAAATTATAAAAAAAAAATAACTATAATTAAAGGCAATATCAAAAGTACTAAATGAAGAGAAAAAACTTATAAAAGAACATAAGAGGCGTATTGTTATTGTTTTTAATAACTCAGCACGACAATATGTATTTTCTTTAAGTCGCTTATTTTGACAATCGAATGACAGTGACAGTTGTTACATCTTATCAAAAATAGATGAGTTTTTTTTTTCTATTCGTATCGCCTCTTAATCAAACGAATCAGACGAAGACAGCACTAGACCGAGTGACGAAACCTCATTGGTGCATTTAAATTTCGAATAAAAACGAAGCGACAAAAACGTGCCACAGGCACAACAAATAAAAAATTTTTAGACACATCCTCAACAGTCATATAATAATTAATACAACTATTTATTCAGGGTAAAGACTACACTAAAAAATGTCTAAATTTAATCTTTTCACTGCAGCAATACTCTATTAAATTCTTTAAACAAATACAGTGAAAAGACTAAACACGCTCAAGTAATTTATGTTAATGTAACATAATTATAGAGGCACTGTGTGTATTCAATTCAATAACTTTTTTTTTTTAATTCCTTATAAGAGATACTTTATTTTACAATATGTATATTGAACATCTCATATCTTTAATGTACCTAATTGTATATTAATTATTGTTACTCTCGTGATTTTTTTTTTCAAAATAAAAGTACTCGAAATCAATTAAAAACATGATTTAGAAAGACTAAGAAATGTATTAAAACAACGTATAGTTCACGATTCTGTTTCATAGAATACCAGTGACATATATATTTTAGTATATATTGCCCAATAACTTAGTCAATTTTATTGACGGCCTGAATTAAATTATAAGTTCAAGTTCAGATTATGTAATATTATTTTCGGATAGTTTGCTTTATCTGTGCCGACGTTTTATTCTGAAGGTTTTTTTAAAAAAAAATTTTTTAATTTCTTCTAGTGGCCAGTATACGAAAATAAAACAGTTTTCAACCATAAATTGATTTAGAATATAATAATTGAGGCTTTATGAAACAGTTCAGTGAACTATGACTAAAGACAGTATTAAAAAATTGAGCTATACAATAAACATTTAATTACAAAAATACTTGTAGCGTTATTCTCAGATCACATTTTGCTATTTTAGGCTCAAATCTATATGTTTTCGTTTCCTTTTCATATTTTGTAATGCCGTTGATCGTAGAGCGAGCACTTAATATAGCGTTATTAATTAAAATTGGCAATTATAAACTTTACGAATATGAAAATACGAACCAAACGTTTTTGTGTTTTCAATTACTCGCTAACTTTTTGATTTTTGTGCTCACTTACATTTAGACGTGGTTGGTAACATTCAATATCATTCACTCACTGACCGAACGTTTTTGTTAAGTCTGTAACACGATAAAACGTCTTTTAATATCTTTAAAAATAAACTTCCATTTGAACAATTCGTTTTACTACGTCCGATCAGTCTTACGTTTAATTAATAAAAATTATTGTTAATGTCTCTCTAGTTTCCAATTAGATTGTCCAAATTCGTATAATTTTCGTAATTATATCTTATTGTTCTATGTTATTTCCACGTCATTTCTATCTTTTTTTTTTTAAATCACGAACACAAATGTCTCTAACGTATTTGTATTTCGATGTGATTCAAATAAAAATAATAGGCACCGTACAATAACACTTTATCTGAATCGATAAATAAATTAAAAAAAAACTGTAAACTGAAAGTTAGGGATGTATAAAACGAACGAATTGTAGCACACGGAATACTAAGATATCGATATTTAAAATCGACTACCGCATGTGAAATCGATATTTCATATGTTTTGGCACCGAGATCTGTTTAGTCGATGATTTAGTTGATAATGTGCTGTTAACGAGTTACCACATCGAATCGACTACCAAGTTTTAGTCGATTTCGTTTACGTTTGACACTCGTGTTCGATCCGGCACTGTCGGGAATGGAATCTCAAGGCGGAGCGTCGGGCCCCTGGGCGGTTCAATCTTTGACGAGCCTGTAGATGTGATGCTGCGCCCCGTGCTCACTGTTCGACACTTCGAAAACGAACGCGGCGCACAGTAATGTCTCTTGCGTGTCTCGGTTTGAAACTACCTGCGAATTAAGAAAAAAACTTATCACTCTTTTATCGAGGCGACAGTGAGTTGTCAAATCGGTGAGCGAAGTTTTATTACTTAGACGGGTACCGGAGCCCACAGACGTCCAAAGCTTGAGACATGACTTCTAAGGTTTTTACTATTAATACTCATACTAGCTCCATCCACAGACACGGCCCACTGAGTTTCTCGCCGGATCTTCTCAGTGGGTCGCGTTTCCGATCGGTGATAGATTCTGCGAAGCACTGCTCTTGCTAGGGCTAGTGTTAGTAATGTCACCAGGTTAGAGCTCCGTGAGATAGCATAGGTAGGAAAACACTAGCTTCACCGAACGCGAAAACATTTAGCATCATTACTCAAGTATCGGACAATCACCTGTAGTATAGTGAAGTTTTCTAGTACGCTGTTCATCATGTACTTCTCGGGCAGATGTTTCAGTTTGTGTATGAAGTTGACCATGTACTCGCACATCGGCGACCTGTGGATGCGGTACACGAAGCGACCGCCCTCGAACCGGGCGTATTCAGTTTCCACCTGTCCAAATTATTCATTTATTTATTTATGTAAATTACAAATGCAAAGAAAAACCTTTATTATTTAAAACTCTTTAGTTTTTAAAAAGGATTTTGTACCGACTTCAAAAAAGGAGGAGGTTCTCAATTTGACTGTATGTTTTTTTTATGTTTGTTACCTCATAACTTTTGACTGGGTGAATCGATTTTGATGATTATTTTTTTTATTAGAAAGCTGACGCTTCCTGTGTGGTACCATTTCAATTTAGTCCAGTTCTGATAATGGTATCCATGAGAAAACCATATAAGTTTTAAATTTGCATTAATTACAGGCGCGACAAATAGATGAATAACTCAATAACTCTATATCACGCCAACCGATTTCGATTATCATTGTTTTTAGTATATATTAATTTGTTTTGGAAAATCTTTTTTTTTCTATTTGAAGTCGGTTTTTGTTAAAGACATGCTATTTACAATTATTCTTCTGTGTCATTCAGTAAAAAGAGAGTTCAGTTCGGAATAGTTTATTATGTTTCCTGTTTAATTTTTATTTTACTATTTTTAAAAGAGATTAAAGGCTTTAAATACTTATTATAATTTAAATTAAATGTTTATATTAATTTTTTTAATTCTTTTATATTAATATTTTAATTAAACTAAAGTCCCGGTAAATCAATATAAATAAATCAATACAGGGGAAATCAACTATTAACGAGGTGAGAAGTATACTGCATTTTTTTGCAGAAATACTTATTTTTGTGTATATATAAAATAAAATGTAATAAACTATGTATAAAATTTCTATGATAAAAATCTTTATGGGGCGAAGTAAATCGTTATTTTTAATAAAACTTTAAGCACTACTAATGACAAATGACTTTACTTCTACTATCACTTTTCTTATCGATATGCGAAATATACAAAACACAATATCCCTGCTATAAAAAATTGTGATAGTGTTGGCCAGTTGTAACTTAAATTATCGATTATTCGATGTTGTATTAGTCGATTTGAATTTTGTTTACGTTTCACAACGTTCCAAATATTTTGGTCTTAGGGATATTTTTCGCGACTAATGACGTCAGTTTTTTCGATAGTTTAATTTGGTTTGTATGGCATAAAGAATCACCGATATACAATATCGATATTAACTCTATATATATACTGTATATGATTTAAGATCCCATTTAGGACTGTACTTTTTTATTTTTTTATTTGTGAGTTACAATTAAATACTTCAGTTTCTGTGGTTGTATTTTTAAACAATACTATAAGATTAAAGTACTTGATAAATCTTAATTTAAAATTTTTTCTCCTGTGTATATTCAAACGAAATTCAACTTTATGTTAATGTGACATAAAGTACAAAGCGTCTCTCACCTTTTCGACCACCTGCTTCCCGAACGAACACACTTTCGTGCTACACGTTATCGTCATGTTCTCATTACTTTCGTATCTGTAATCAGAATAATTCCCATTTAATTTCGTATACACGTCGATGTTAGTATTTTTTGTTGAAGATAATATCTTATTGCTATTAACGTATGTCACAAAAAAAAAAAAACGATCAGACATTTCTCGCGACTAATATTGATTTTCTCTTTTTAGTCGAATCGACTTTATTACTTAAACTCAAATTTACTCGGAGATATTTATATGACCAATCGAAACATTCTTTTACATCGATTCGACAATCGATTCTAATAGGTTATTTCAAACAGATGCATTATACGAAGCAAATCATTAATTACAGAATGAGAAAAAAATAGCTGAAAATAAAATTTCACAGAATGCCACATCACCGCCAATACTGAATCTGGTGTAAGTAATTGATTTTGATTTATGGCATCGATTGTAGCGTAGTTTAACCCTACTGTATCAGAATCTTTAAATAAATACAGGGTGTAGAGAAATGAATTAAAATGATTTTTATATCGTCTGATGGGCCATCTAATAGAGCGTAGTCACTGTCGCCCATGGACCTCAGCAATACCAGGCGCATAGTAAGAAACATTGACGACCACGTTTCCAATAGCAACATCAGCTTCTAATGTCCTTTCATCATCAAAAACGCTTCCTTCACCACCTGTGCGCTTAGTGCGAGTTTTTTAACGTTCTCGATAGCGTAAAAGTTAACTCAAATTTGTATGGAGTTGGAACGATTGTGTAAGTTTACCGCTAGGGACGCTGTTACGAAACTCGCACTGATCACGGTGAACTGCGCAAGGAGCATACTAACACGCTAGTGACGCCGTAGAAAGCGCCGGGGTCGTCGAGGTTGTTCGTGTTGAGATCCGCCCAGAACTTGACCAGGAAGAAGGCGTTCCTCGGACCTTTCTCGTATAGTTCCTTCAGACCGCCCTTCTTCTCGGGGAATTTGTCGTTTATCTGCTGAACGTCTACTGACTGTGGACGAAATTGAACGTGAGAATATCCAGCAGCCAAATCCATATTAGACTAAATAGAGATATTCTGTCAAAAAAGGATAGACAATTTGTACTGTGAGTGGGGGACTTATCCCAACGGACTTTTTGACGGGAACGCGAGGAGTGAAGCTGTGTGATTTGTTGTCTATTTGGTGTTTCTTCAAGTTTAAATGTGTAATAACGGTGGTTTATTAACTGTTTAATATCTGTGAAAGTGCCGCTGGACTTAATTTCACGGGATCCTCGAAAAAAATCCACTGAAAGAATCTTAGTAAATGACCACCATTTTACTGAGATTATATTTTATCCCATATCATCTCATTTCATTTAATTTGATCCCAGTTGATTAATTTCTCAAATTAATCATCTTCATATCATTTCATTTCACTCCATATTATCATTTTTCATAAAAATATGAATATAAGTTAAAATAAGACATGACTTAAAGGCCTTAGTTACCAGATCATAAAATCCCTTAAAAAAACTCATCCCATCAATGGTCATGTCATCTCAATATTCCATACATAATTTATATCGAAGGGTAAAAAACTATTTGGTTTATTTAAGCAACATTTCGTTTAATACGCGACATTTAGTAATTAAAGGTCCATTTTATTTGGTATTAGCATCAACAATTCGATGTTTTTAATTGAACTCCAATTAAATTTACTCAATTCAAATAGCTGAAGAAGTTTTTTTGTTATAATAATTTTCTAAATTTTGAACTTTAAATGGCTCTACTGTAAAGTTGAAAAAATGTCGATTAATTCAAATAACCTTTCACTATGGAGGGTAGAGTTACCCTCCATACCTTTCACCGATCGATATGTATGTATCAAAATTTTAGATGAGACATTGACATGACACGAGAATGACATTAACATGATAGTCTTTCTGACTGTTAACGTGGTCGTACATATCAGGGTCGTCAGCGCAAAAGTGGCCTAACCCAATTTTTTTCATATTCGTGCTTGCAATATATATTGCAATTTAATTATAAATTTTAAATTTAATAATAAATTTTGATTCAAAACCGGCTAATCCCTAGTTCCTAGCTTACCCGTAGATAACAGATGGCTTTAGTGTAGTAGTGTAAGTACCGAAGTAGTGTAAAAAAGTAAATTCAAACCTCATTATCTCCATAGTGACTATGGTAAGCTTAGGACACTTTTGCATGAAGGCCTCATACAGATCCACAGCCTGATACAACTTAATCAATCCGTATCGACTGTTCGCAGTTTCGACATAATTTTTGACGTGACAACGTCTTATAATTCGATGACTCATGCGGCGTTATCTCGCTCTGAGGCGTTCCATTTAAGGCTTGAAGTGCAAGCGAGGGCGCGCGCATAAAATAAATAGCATCGGTCCGCTAGTGCAGCGATTGCAGGTCATGCTATAATTGACAAAACTATAACAATAACTTAACAGAACTATTTCACGATGAGTAAAAAAATTAAACCATTCCATCAGTATTTTCTTATATATGACGTTGTCACGTTCAGTTATCGTCAGTAAACCGACTTTACAGACAACCGATTTTTTATGACTTATCTTCTCAACACAAGACCAAGAGCCGTTCGTGGAATTGCAGCCCAAATGAAGCCAGAACACGTATATGCTTGTTATGCTGACGGTACTTATCGCTTAAGCGCTGCATGTCACGTACCTCTAATAAAGGATCCGCGTATGTGACGGTACCGCCTATGTGAACGAAGAGATGTTGCGCCGGCGCCGTGCTCGGTGGGTACTGAAACAACATTATTATTTACCGATAATTTAAAAATTTGTACGCATCGACTGCCTCTAACTATGGCGCCGAGGGTCGTAAGTTCGATTCCCGCATTACTACTGGTGGTAGGACCTCTTGTGAGTCCGCGCGGGTAGGTACCACCACCCTGCCTATTTCTGCCGTAAAGCAGTATTGCGTTTCGGTTTGAAGGGTGGGGCAGCCGTTGTAACTAAACTTGAGACTTTAGAACTTATATCTCAAAGTGTGTGGCGCATTTACGTCGTAGATGTCTATGGGCTCCAGTAACCACTTCACACCAGGTGGGCTGTGAGCTCGTCCACCTATCTAAGCAATAAAAAAAAAGCGGACACGCATTGTGTGATGAATAGGTTTGTTTGCTCTTTGTCTGGGTGTTCCTTACCTATATATGAATATACTCTGACCTGTAAGGTGGATGGGAAAAGGCCTTGGGGGCGCAGCCCAATACGTTGGTCCAACCAGATCCGCACCACTCTTGATTCCACATATTCCATGAATAGATTGAGAAAGATCGTACGTGCGAAGGTGATACAAAAGGGGGGTGACGACCGTCAGCAGTGAATAATACGACGCAAGGAGGATATGTATATATTTAGACATATAAAAATTGTTTATCAGTCTCTACTACCTATAACACAAGGAAGGATTTGTTCCCAGTTATTGTTATCATTCTTATTCTGAATAGTATTGCATAGTGGATATTCCGTCCTTCAGATTTGAACGCACGGGTATTACGCGGCAAAAATAAGGTGACACTTATTCGTGAGGCCTTACAATACGTCCTAACTTCAATAACATTTATTTTCCTCTGATTACTATTCGCCTTTAGAACAGTTCAGACTAGAAGGTACGTGTTCAGCACTCGGATTGTCGAAAACATTACGTTTCGCGTACATTATTTGACATTAAAAGATCAAGGCGTTTCACTTTCAATCTCATTGTTGCCTTTAAAATTGTTTTCGCTTCGGTCTCGTCTGTTGTCGTGTCAAGGTTGAGATCATCATTGGAATACGCCTACGTTTTTGTGCCACAACGTTTTGAATATTGATTAAGTTGGCTTTTCAATACACGTGCTGTTTTTTTTTAAATTTAACATCTTCATAAAAAGCTAGCGATAAATATAGTCATACAAAGAAAACCATAAAAATATGGTCAGATATAAGGTAAGACTTTTCGGAATCGACGGCGTGGTTTTAGCATTTGCATCCGCCGGGCTGAGGGTCATACGTTCGATTCCCACATCGAGCAACATTTTCGAGTGACAAACATTTATATATTTAAACGTATATAAATATGTATATCAGTATTCGGTTCACAGGGCGTAGGGAATGCTAATTTGGGGAAAGGCGACATGATGTATAACTAACAAAAACACATTTGACAGAGAAAATTCTCTACATAGAGATTCGATATATAACTTTAGTTTTGAAGGAAATTAATTAATTAACCTGTCTCCCGACCAATAACTTTAATTGATTATGGCTCAGAACTTTGTTTGCCGATGTAAAGTAAAATTACTTGTTCAACGAATGTATAATGACTAGTAGACATATTCCACTGCATTTTCTGTTAAGTTTTTTATTTATTTAAAGTTGCTGTTTAACTGTACAATATAATTGAATTTAGAAGAATAGAATTTAGGGCTCATAATCTTTGATCTGGTTCTAGCATTCTAGTTGTCTAGGATTCTGAGTGTGTCGAGGGGAACAATTTCTAGAAATCATGTATCAATCCAATCAACAAGGCCACACATATAAATACATAATTTATTGCTGCGATATCATCATCGTTTTGAGAAAGAAGTCTTCCCTTTGAGATTTCGATCGCTTGCTTTAAGGTATTGTTCTAATCGATTTGCTCGGTTTGTCTGGATTATTGGGAAACATATATATATATATATATATATATATATACATATGGGCATCAAAAGAAATAATAAAACAAAATTTTTTTTTTTTAAATAATCGTCAATTTCGTTTCGTTATTAATTAACAAATTTCCACACATTGAAATTTCAATTGTTTTTTTTTATGAACTTGACTTTATTAACTTAACTTTACTTGACTTTATTAACTTAACAATTATCTAGAACATTCCGAAAGTACTTTAAATCGAAATGTGTATTTTTAAAACATTAAAAGGCAACCAACACAAAATTTTCATTCAAATTAAGTTTTATTGATTGCGTTACTGTTCCCGATCATACTAAGGGAGCTCGCCAAACTTTTAGCGGCTTCATTTCGGCATACTTCCTCATGTTTGGGAGTCGACTTCCACGAGTTGACAACTCAGTACGGGACAATTAAAGGAATAAACTTTTCTAAGCTGTCCTCGGGTTTGGCTTATAATCGTTTTCGTTGTGACGTATTTTTGCTGTCGGATTCTCCGATCGGACTTTTTGATAATAGGTTTTTTATCGGTGCTCATATACATGACAACGCGAATGACGCCTTATGTGCTGAGACGTAAGGTCGAAATTTAAATTGTACTCTATGACGACCGTCTCATCCTTCGAACCAGAATTCACAACTGCTTCGTGACAGATATGGGCAGGTTAGTGGTGCACGGCCGTACTGATTCATACAATTACAGGTCGTGTGATTGCGCATCAGATTCTTGTTACACGACATTTATACGTATCACGAACGCGTTTAACATATTCATTTAGGATTATTTTTATCTACCCTACGATTTAAATACAGACATAGTCTTTTTTTATTGCTTAGGTGGGTGGACGAGCTCACAGCCCACCTGGTATTAAGTGGTTACCGGAGCCCATAAGCATCTACAACGTAAATGTCGCCACCCACCTTGAGATATAAGTTCTAAGGTCTCAGTATAGTTACAACGGCTGCCCCGCCCTTCAAACCGAAACGCATTTGTGCTTCACGGCAGAAATAGGCAGGGTGGTGGTACCTACTCGCATGGACTCACAAGACGTCCTACCACCAGTGGCATCGCGCAACACAATGCGTCTTTTTTTTCCTACCTAAGCTGCTGGCCTTGAGAGGCTATTTCAACGTAACCTTAACTAGTAGGTGAGCTCACGGGGCTCAAACCTGACGACGTTGCTAACACGAAACCTAGCAAGGGCCATGCTTCGCAGAATCTACCACCGGATCGGAAACGCGAACCACTGAGAAGATCCTGCGAGAAACTCAGTGGGCTGTATCTGTGGGTTAATTTACTCGTCGAGCCCTTCATCACAAGCGACGGGTTCGATGAGAACGATGACCGGTGCGTCTTACTCATTAAGCAACGGACATTTGTCTGTTGTGTGTGTGTGTGTGTGTGTGTGCGCGCGTGTGCGTTTGTGTGTATAGTTACCGTATCAGGATCCCGGGGATGTTCGACGAAGGCGGAGAACTCTACGAGTCTCAGTTTGTGTGTGGCGATGGCGCGTCCCTCCCAGGGCGGCGGCGGCGCCACGTCGGTGCCGCTCGGTACTCCGACGCCTCCGACACCGGGGACGCCTTTGTAGCCCGCACCGGGGAAAGGCTTCACACTGGAAGTCGTGCCAGGATCTTTGGTTAGCTTTGTTGTAACAAGTCGCTTATTATTTGTTTAACTATTATACCAGCCTTCGAAATGGATTACAAAGGGCGGATTTGCGATAGAAATAGACAGTTTGGTGGAACATTTCCGTGTGGTCTCGCATTATGCCCTGTTTTCAATAAGAACGCAAATTTCTAAATATTTGCCTGTTTGATTTTTTATTACAAGAGGTTACTCATTCATCATGGATGTCGTTCGTGAGCATGTGTCAAGTACGTATGACATTAGAAAAATTGGTGTTTGCACGCGGGATTTGAACACCGGCACTGTACTTACTGTACTTACTGTGCGCTTAGTGCTAGTTTTTTAACTTTCTCTTTTTTTTTCCTACCTATGCTGATAAGCTTGAGAGGCTATTTCAGCTTCACCCTAACGTGTGAAGGTGAGCTCACGGGGCTCAAACCGGAGTGTTGCTAACACTGACCCTAGCAAGAGCAGTGCTTCGCAGATTCTACCACCGGATCGGAAATGCGACCCACTGAGAAGATCCGGCGAGAAACTCAGTGGGCTACAACGTTCTCGATAGCGTATAAGTTAACTCAAATTTGTACGGAGTTGGAACGTTTACCTACGTTTGCCGCTAGAGGCGCTGTTACAACTGCATACAAATTTGAGTTAACTTTTACGCTATCGAGAACGTTAAACAACTCGTACTAAGCGCACAGTACAGTACACCAGGCGTCTTATTCCTTAGGCAACGACAACTTCTGTCGGGCTTTGCATTTTGTTTTTGTTAATATGTAAAGTGATTTCAAACGGAACCCTGAATGCCTTGCTATTCTACACTAATAATTCTTCTACACTAATTTAGCTCTTGTTTAATAGATTTTACAGCTGTTTCTAGCATGACAGAATCAGTTTCATGTTGTTTTCCAGATTTATTTGTTAATAATAACATTATAAAAAAATGTTAAACGATTTTTTTATTCGTTAGTCCTCGAATAAGCTAACATTCGATTTCCAAAAGGTGAAAGATTATAGACAAGTTTTTACGAAAACCAATCCTATATTATTATTATTTTGAACCGACTGCAACGATCATACACGAGGTTCTTAATTCAGAGTTTCTCTATTCATTATGTTGAGTTAATTTTCAAAACATAAAAAAAGAATACTATAAAAACAACATATTTCAAAATTTAGCTTAACAGTGATAATAATATTCTCATAGCACGATAACACAGGATAAAACACAGATTGCACTCACTTCGACTCTTTGATCTATACGTTTCATTTAAAACATTACGACCTCGAAACGACAAGACTTTTTTTGATCTGACAACTCTCTGCGAAACGAACGAACCGTTCGCTCTTTAAATAAGGTTTTGTTTTCGTAAAACGTTTCACACAAAATAATGAAAAGCTTCGTACGAAGGGACGAGGTAATAAACGAAAATAACTTACTCCTGTGATGTGCCGGCTTGTAGGCCTGGCTGCCAAAATTGCTGTAAAACAATAAATTAGACGACTTTAGGTAAATATCGTAACGTTTGTACGTACGTACATAAGACTAATAAGCTTTCTTGTTATTCTCGCTAAACATGTTAAAAACTACACACTTAAGCAGGTAGGTAGGTACTGGTGATTTAGTTTCCGAAAAACCATGAATGGTCGGCTCTATTTATAACGTCACGCCGAAAAACGTGAACAGGCCGAGCTAACTGACAATTGACGATTTCAGCTTCTCATTTCGTTCTTTTCAGATTCTCGAACATGTGTTACTCGATAAACGGCCGCGTAATTTTGCGTCTTTCGACATTTGCTGATGTATCAGAGATAAATTAAAAAAAAAGAACACTAAAAAGTGTGAGTAAAGCGAATTCAGTAGGTAATCGATTTTTGTTATTTGTTTTTGTATCGTATGGACGTGCATTTGGCAGCATGCCTGAAATAGTAGAAGCGAAACGATTGAGAGGCGTTTTAGTTGTTTCTCGACCAAGTAACACAGAGGCATGCCTTTTGCAAGTTGAGTACCGTATGGTGGTACGCTGGGTGCGGTAGGCCCGCAACGATCTGAGCGCTAGATAGCGTGCTCATTGACTGCATGGCTTTTTCCTTCATCACTCCGCCGTCCTAAATATTATATATCACGTCAACTTCGCCAACAAACGTAGATATTTCAGATATTCAAATTTTTATTCTAAATCAACTCACCACTTTAAGTTTGGCTTGAATTTCTCGTAGTTTTCGCCTAGCTAGCACCTGTATGTGTGACGAGACTTGTTTTCTCGTACGCGTTTTGCCTGTCCTTAGTTTAATATACCTCGCTATTAACTCGTTCCTTCCTAGAATAGATAGATAGAATTTAATAAAAAACAAAAAAAAAAAAAAAAAACAACGCTACGTGTCGCCTGTAATAGCCCGCGAGATATTTCGCATACTTTATTGAGATAAACGCGCGTTGTACAATGCAATCTCGCAGCCCGCTGCCGATCCTGTTATGAAACAATTTTCAAAATATTTTGAATAGCTATTTTCAATCATTGAAACTGCAGCCAGCCTGGAATGCGGGGTGGATCGACCAAGTCAATCCAGTCTGCCATTGTGAAATAATTTCGTTATAGCTCGTTTATTGTAAAATTCAAATGTTTTTTTGTTGTATTTATTTCAAAATTAGCATTTAAGATTTTTATCATATCTTTTTTATGAATCTGTTAAATGTAATTTGTTCATTTAAAGAGTAAAACTTTATCAACGAAACAGAAAAATTTGAAACGCGCGAATCATTTTTATTAAATTTATCTTTAAAAAAATATAACGTCTGAACAAATTCAATTTCGATAGCACGCAATTTATTGATGAATAATATATCTGATTTAGGGATTGATCAAAATAAATTATTTAAATTTTACTAATATCAGATAATTCGATATGGAAAACGGGAGGTTGGTGGAATCGGTGTGAATTTAATTAGTCCCTTGCGTGCTCTTTGGATCAGATGCCTACCACACAAGTACATTACGCACGACATAGATCAAGCGAAAATTGAAATCACATCGGACATAATACTACTACTAAAATTAAATATATGTACCACAGTATTCAATACAATACAACGAATGCATCGTAACATTTAAATTATGATTTTATCAGTTGATTAAAAATATTCATTCTAATATTTTGTAAATGTTTTTTTTTTATATAAAATTAATTTGAAAGTTTAGAGAGCACGAGAAACGTACCGTAGAAAACTGTTAAGTCGAACATTCCTGAAATTACTTCGAAATTATGGCAGTGTCGTAAAGTTTTCACGGCGGGTGTTAAGCTAAAATTAGTGAGCGCGGCTACTCTAACAAATTGCCGTTAGCACGAATCTGTGAACGGAATAGACGCGCCGTGCGTTATCCTTCGTGAGCGCGACGTCGAGTTGCGACATCCTCGCCCGCGAATTGAACATTAAGAGTGCTTTCACCCGAAACGTCGTGTGCATCCCGCTATAAATAGTACCGCCGCAGAGAAGGATCGACTTAACGTTTCTATTCCACGTTGAATAGAAAAACAAGAGATCATTATTTATTAGTTCGTTAGTTAGCTAATTTGGTCCAGCGGCAGCGCGACGCGGCCACGCTCTCGCGCACGCGGGCTTGATGAAATTGTGCGTGCGTACACTTTATGAATATGCAAGTTTTTTTTTTTCGCTCAACAGGATATGATAATATTATCAATAAATATTAACAAGTCAGGATTTTCTATAAAGAAATTTTATTCGCCTATGACAGTTTATTGCTTTTATGAAGCTGATTAAAGCAATTTATATACTCTTAAAAAAAAACGCTTCGGGCGTTTCGAAACGTAATTTATACGACAAGCGGAGAGATATTGAAGATCCATCAGAAACACATTAACGTCGTGCCCCGTACCTGGGGCATGACTTCGCGATTGTTTTCCTAAAAATGGCCCTTTTTTCATCAATATAACGCATTCTCCTGAGAAATTTAGTAGAATAGAGAAAAATATTAAAGCAGTTATCGCACGATTTAAAGTTAAAAATATCTAGTTCAGTTCAGTGTTTTTGTTTTAATAATGTTTCTATCTTTTAACTACTTATCATACATCTATAACATAGCGTAATTATTAATTAATACGTTTTGTTATTTTTGTGAATCGGTAATGTATTTTTATCAACTTCTAGCTTTACTGACGATTCATCAATAAATTTAGAAAGGATATTTTAATATCGATTAGTAAACTTTGTGCTGAAGCGAGGCGTTGAGTCCGTCTTTGCAGAATTTCACGCTGACCCAAACAGAAGCTATGCGAAGCAAATCCTCGAGGAAAGGGTTGAGTTGCGACAGGTCTAAGGAGGATTTCTCGGGAGACAATCGGGAGTTATGCCCGAAGGCGGGCGGGGCGCTAAAGAACGGGCGCGGGCGGCCCGCCCCTTCTTTATATTTTCTTACTGCGTTCGCCGCCTAGTGGCGCGGCCGGGCCCCTTACACGCTCGCTCGCTCACTAATTGCGCATTCTTCGCATAGTTTAGCCCTCCCGGCGTACCCCGCGCCCTCCACCCCGGACCACGTGAAGCCGTGCGCCGACTAAACTTTCATACCCGGTCAGGATATTGAGCGGTTTTGAATGTCTTAACTCATAAACGAACCAGCATCACTACTCCGAGGACTAGCTTTGTTGGTTAACTGTATACGAGAGGCGGTGCAACTTGCGCGCTCGCTGGCCCAACTCCTAGTTCGAGTACCGCACACACACAAGACTCATTCAATAAGTTTGTGAACCGCAACAGATTGTTGTCTTTAACGAGTCCAGCTCAGATTGTTTATACTGTGGTTTTCTGCATTCGAAACATGTACGATTTATGCAAAAATAATAACATCGACTATCGTAAGCAATTCATTACAACTGATCACATCATTTATATAAAATTATATTTTATATTTATCTGCAACTCACGAAAACCACTTATTTTTTTTTATTTAGATTCAAATAAATGTCCTATCATTAATTAAATAATTAGATTCACAAAATTATTTGGGCATTGTTGGAAGCACTACTGAGTGATGAGAATTTTGGTTAGTTGTTTTATAAAACTAGTTCGTTTTGTATCGGACACGGTGTAAGGACGAGGGTTGGCTCCGATGGACAGGGGTGACGTAGCGAGCGGTAGATTAAGCCCGGCAAGACACGTTCCCGTCTAATGTGCTCATATATTGTAAGGACGAGCGTGCCCGCAATTATTATTGAAAATGGGCCTTTTTACACATATTAATGGGTCGCGGTGCAGAGAAATAAAAGTGATATTTCGTTATATTATCATAATTATTTTGTACATTTTTTTATAGATAATTGTAGATAAACATAAGACGAAAACAATGAGATTAACTTTTTTTATTGCTTCGATGAGTGGACGAGCTCACAGCCCACCCGGTTTTTTAGTGGTTACTGGAGCCCATAGACATCTACAACATAAATGCGCCACCCACCTTGAGAACGGCTGCCCCGCCCTTCAAACTGGAACGCATTACTGCTTCACGGCAGAAATAGGCAGGGTGGTATAGGTGGTATCTACAGGGTGGTATCTACCCGCGCGGACTCACAAGAGGTCCTACCACCAGTAAAAAACCAGTAGGTAACTAAGACGATGAGTGAAGAAATGGTATATAAAAAAGGAGTATGGAAGGAGAAAACATGTTGCGCTGACCTCAGGTGACTGGGAGGAGGGCAGGACAATGATAATGTAGGTAACTGTTAAAGTAAAAAAAAAAAGTTTAAGGGCGGCATTGCATGGCTGTCTGAGCCAATATAAATAAAACCTTGAAACCGCGTATCGGCCTACTTGCAAGAAAGCGTTTCGAAGTCATAAATGTCGAAGAACAAATTTGATGCCGTTACAGTAGTAGTAAAATAATTAAATATTTTTGTGTCACTCATTTTGTCATTTTGTGTAAACTCGGAACAGTGAACAGCAGAAAATCAGTACACAGTATAAAACAAAGTCGCTTTCTCTGTCCCTATATCCTTATGTATACTTAAATCTTTAAAACTCCGCAACAGATTTTGATGCAGTTTTTTTTTAATAGATACAGTGATTGAAGAGGAAGGTTTATATGTATAATAAAATCCATGAAATAGTGGAGGAATCAAGAATAAATTACAGTTTCCGAAGCGAAGCGAGGGCGGGTCGCTAGTGTATTATAAAAAAAACTAAAACTACATCATGTATTCTTCGTTAAGATAAATTTTCACGGGAATTGTATTTTACATTACTCTCAAATATTTTCAGCATTTTAAATGGCTTTGCAGAAAACTTAGAATAATTTACAATAAAACTCAAATAGAAATATTTAAATTCTCGTAAATATATGGTACTTGACATTTGAACTTAATGTTTCTCGTTCAATAAAATTAATAAACCACTTCTACCTAGTATTATTTTCTTATTTTTCAATATATCGTTGTAGCTGTAAATATATTAATAAGTGTACATAAGACCGTTCTTTTGAAATTTATATTATTGAGCAACCATTTCCCAGGCGAAATAATAAAACTGCATACGAATAGACAATCAGTGAGTTTCCATTGAGGTCGTTTGGCTACGGAATCCTAAAAAAAGAATCATCAGTGTGCTTAGTGCGAGTTTTTTAACGTTCTCGATAGCGTAAAAGTTAGCTCATATTTGTGTGGAATGGAATCGTTTGCGTACGTTTGTCGCTAGGGGCGCTGTTCCAACTGCATACAAAATTGGGTTAACTTTTACGCTATCGAGAACGTTATGAAACTCGCACTAAGCACAGTTTGCTTGTCCTTGAATGCGATTAAGAAAATAATCTCTTAACAGGTCTTAAAATTGTACTAGGTACCAAAGCGTAGAATCTATGTTGGTATTATAAGGAAACGCTGCAATCGAGATTAATTTGCGGTAGATATAAGCGAGACAGTGGTACCGAGCCATGCGGGCTCAAACGTAAACCAACCATCAGAAATGTTTTATTATATTTCATTTTACTTTGTAGATTCGTTTCGCAAACAAAGATTAGGTAATAAATAAATAAATATTTATCTCCGGGATCGAACCAGCGCCAATTTATCTGAACATATTGGATGTATTACTATTGAACTGTATATTGCGATTCAAAATTTATTTAAATGACGTTCATAAGTAGCTGTGTCCCACAAGTTTCACTAGTATACCTTTCACGGATAAATTGGCACTGCTTTTGATTTCAATTCACCCTAAATTTGCCTCCGCTACACCCCGCTAAGGCCATTAGAATTGAAGTAATTTAAACGAAGCATTTCTTAACGCCTATTAAATCACTTAAGGTGGACACATCGCCTCTGTGGTAAATTTGTTTGGCAATTCCATTAGGCAGCATCGCGGGAGCGGACTGTCCTTTAATTAAAGCAGGAACGTATAATACTAAAGCTGAACGCGAACTTAATGTGCGTCCGGCGGTGTAATGGCCGCTATTGTCTACGTCAGGGACGTAACTTTACAAGTCACGTTTGGAAAAAGGTTTGACAGTAACACGCGATAATATAATAATATGTTTAGAACATGTTCGGGTTCGTCGGAGACTAGGTATGTAGAGTAAACGAAATGACGGTGGTTATCCATTGAGATTATGGTTACAGGAATGTTTGCAGTTGTTTCATTTCCTAAATGACACGCTCCAATGAAGGTTTTACATTTAAACACCATAGCAAGATTATGTTAAGCTATGTATGATTCTGGAAATGAACTCTTACACGATAGTTGTTCTGTCTGTTCGAGAATTTATCAGGCGAGACGAATTGGCAACTGTAGCCTCATGCAGTAGTAACAACATCTCTATCGTGCAATAGTTCATATCTTCCTGTTAATCACATGCATTATTGATCGAAGAGTAGGATATTCGTTATTTAGATACAATTTAAACTCGTCTGTTGGATGGCGGCTCTGGTAATCACTTAATATAGGGTAGGCCGCAAGACCAGCTGTCCATTCACGCCAATAAAATGTGGAAAAAAGTTTCACCCTTACACACAGCTATTAGATTTTTTTATTTCCATCGAAGTGAATATCTATTTCTTGTTAAGAAAACAGCAGGACAGGTTTGAATTGGTTTAAAATAGAAGAATTCAAATGTGAAGTGATGTTCTTGAAAAAAAAATCACTTATTTTTGCCACTTCACAGTTTACTTGGTGTGAAGCAAATGCTGCTGATCACCTTAAAATGCGAAATAAATACGATTCTCATTCAATTCAAGCCATGAAAACTCAGAATCTAGAAACGGAACGATAGTAATTATGTACGCGCGTATTATTATTATGAAATGAAAGCGTCCTTTACTTCACTGAATTTATTTCGATTACCTAATATTATACAGTACATTAAAATGTGTGGTAATAAGACATTTAAATGAAAACAACTCTTTTATATAATTCACTTTGAAAGAAAAATCGTGAAACTGTTTAAATCTAACTTTCCGACACTATTACGTTTACTCCTCGATTTGTATTTTATTTAGTTTTTGTTCATCGCTCTAGCAAAAAAATTGTGGAAAAACAAATGATAATTAAATGAGCGGTTCGTTCTTTATAACTGTTTCGCGTATTTTTTCAAAAACCTTATCCATTAAATTTATATGTGCTACAAAATTACATAAAGTGTTTTAGAAATAAAATAATTTTCCTGCTAATTTACTAAGAAGATTACTTGGAGTGGCAATCGTCACGTTTCGTTAACGAGCTTCCCATAACAAACAAAGTGACGTGAAGATATTTTAAAACTCCATTTTATTGGCTTTAGAGATTATCTCCTTCCGTCTTATAAGAATCTACAATTGTTTGAGCGATTTAAATGTTTTTAATTAGACGCTGTTTTTCTGTGGGTTTTTTTTCCAAGATTTTTTCATTCATTCAACTATTGCAGGATACTTTTCAAATTCTTATTTATGTTTCATTGTAATTCAGTTTTCACGTTTGATTTGCAGTAAACTTTATATAAATCACGCATTATTAAATAAATATACTTGAAAAAAAATCACTTGAATTTTTTTTTTAACATGAGGTAAAAAAAAAGTAATGTGATTTTTTTGATGACTGATAGCCTTGAGAGGCTATATCAGCGTCGCCTTAACTAGTAGGTGAGCTTACGGGGCTCAAGCCTGATGACGTTGCTAACACGAACCCTAGCAAGAGCCGTGCTTCGCAGAATCTACCATCGGATCGGAAACGCGACCCACTGAGAAGATCCGGTGAGAAACTCAGCGGGTTGTGTCTGAGGGTTAATTTCCTCGTCGACGGGTTCGACGAGAACGATAACCGGTGCTTGAGGTACCTAAAAGCACCGTTAGTGTATCGGGAGGATCCGAAATGACGTGTTTGGGGCGACGTCGACTGCTTTCCATTCTGTCCGTAGGATCGGGAATGTCACTTTACAAAAAGGACAATGTAAACACGAATCACACAATATGAAAATGTTGAAAGTGAGACCGAGAGTTTTTCGTAATTTTCTCTCCTCACCAGATATTTTCGTACGTGATAAAGTAGCCGTGTGATTTCCTCGAATCGACACGACACGGTCGAACCGCATCAGATAATAATTGTCGGTTCACGTCTTTCCGCGGAATCCTATTGCGCAAACCGCTTTGTCGGCCGACATCAATGGGTACCAAACGGTGGCTTTTGTCTCGTGCCAAGACCATTGTTCATTTCGGAGCACGACGACGGCCTTGATATCGCTCCATTATTCAACCAAATTGACATGTGGGGAAGTCGAGCGTTGTATTATAACGTCTGCATTTTTAATAAACGTTTATCATTTAGATTTTCCGCGCGTTGTGCTTTCGTTTGTTTTATCACGCTGCTAATGAATTGTCTCGTTTCAGGGTCGCTTATTAAGAAACTGACGTGGAACCAGGTGAAACATTATTATTAAACATGTTTTAATAATTATAGCATTTTAGATGTCTGATCGCTATTCCTGAGTCGCAACAAATCGTGTCTTTTAAAGATTCCTCACGAGACGGAGTTGTGTAGGCACAAACACATAGTCGGCTTTACAAGCTGATTCAGTCCTCAGGTATTGCGAGGAGTAGCAGAAACGTCTCTAAAATACGCGGTGGGCAAATATTTTGATAGTCGAGCCACATTACAGATGAAAATTTGACCTCGGGCCAAGCAGTTTTTTCTAATTCTGGTTTTATTTCTCCAAATTAAAATTAATATAAAATAACTTGCGCTCTACTATATCGCAGGAGAAAATGGCGGCTTTAGATTTAAGTTATTTTGTGTATTCATGCAATAATGTGACATAATAAGTATAATAACTAATAAAATTGTGCGACTATTATACATACTGTAATTGTTCAATTATCATAATTATATTTTGGAATAGGAGACGCTGAAAAGAGCGGTTGTCTGGGAGAAAATTTTGGGTCCCACCGGCCCTGATATATGATGTTTATAAGTATTGCTTAATATTTTATCTAAAAAAATTTATGCACCAATTTATGTTAGACAAAAACTAATATTTGCGTTTTTATAATATATAATATAATAATATATACAATGCTTCACGGGCCAGACAAAATTCTACCGCGGGCCGGATTCGGCCGCCATTTGCCCAGGCCTGGTCTATACATATGTTGCTGATGCAGTGAAATAAACTCAATCCTTGGGGAGGTCGTTCTCTATCTCGAGAAGGTAAAAAATTTCTGTTCAAGAAAAGTACTCTAATATTTGGCTAGAATTATGATAATACTATGAGGAAGTGACAGCCAATACCATTGATGGGTGACTGCGACCCACAAAGATCGCTGGGTTTTAGCGTCTCAACACACTATGCTATCAGTAGTATTTGTTATAGAGACAAACATTTACACCCATTGTAATATTTCTTCATGTGCGAACTCACCGTACATCTTGCCCTCGTCGGAGAGAATAATTTTGCGTCGTCCACAGGGCGGGTATATCGCCAGCGCCTCTTGGAAGCTCTGTTCGATGTCGGGACTCCAGACGCCCTCCGCGTCCGCCGCCGACATGTCCTGCGAAAGCGTCTTCGTCATAAAAAAACGTATAAATCTGTGATTTGATTTAGTGCTTCACTAATATTATATGAGTCCTAGTTTGACCCCTGCTCGGAGACAGTTTTTTTCCCCCTAACTATTCTAGTAACCTCGGGTTATTCTAGATTCACCAAGCTAGTAGGTGAGCTCACGGGGCTCAAACCGGGGGTGTTGCTAAAACTGGCCCTACTAAGAGCAATGCATCGCAGAATCTACCACCGGATCGGGATCGCGACCTACTGAAAAGATCCGGCGAGAAACTCAGTGGGCTACCGGAGACAGTATCTTTATTTACTTACTATATTTGGCATTAAAATGCTATAGTACCTTGTGTTGTCTTCAATACATTTAAATGTATGATCTATTTAAGGATAGTATTAGTCGTAGCATACTATATCATCATATCTACCACATATCTTACATAATTTCTCCGTGATATGTGTAAATGTGGAAACGGTTATCAGGAAGAGATCGCTTTTAGCGATAAAACCGCCCATTGTAGATTATATACATGTTCATTTTCATTGTAAAGTGTGTTTGGGTATGCAATAAAGTATACTCTACTATGTCGTATCAATCATATGTGTGTTCCAACACAGAAAAAAAAGCTAACAAGTGAATATTGACCGCTCTGAGAGTTAATATTCATTGCGAAATAAGTCGAAGACACGCTTTTAATTTGTATATCACTCTAGTACAATTATTCGATTTATTTTATAAGCAATAAAACTAATTATTTAGTTCTGTTGGCAATGTGATTCGGTTTGCATGCGTATAAAAATAGTAGTACAAATCGATAATGCGGCTTCAACGAGACTTAACTGATATGTTTTTGTGTGAGCCTACTTAAAGGTTGTTCCGAAAACGAAACACATCAGAACCGTACATTAAACAGACGTAACTGAACCCGCGGTTTGCTCACTGACGAGTGCGTCATTGTAATTAATAGACTCGCTCGCTATTCTGTAAAGAAAATAAAAATAACACAGTGCCCTCGGCGCGGTCCAATGAGCGATCGAAAACATCGTGAATCACAAGTTCCGCGGAACCACTTGTAACGTTGTTTCTGTTTTTATTCTACGCTCGGTCAATATTTACGTACGATTTTCTCACTAATGTACCTATATTGTGCTGGGTAGCGGTTAAATGAATTTTGCTTTTGTTTCGTACCGATGAAGTTTCCATTGAACTCGAAGTGGTCATGCGTTCCCGTTTGAGGAAATGGCTGCTGTTCAAAGCATTCGAGATTTCGACCGCGTTCAAGTTGTGACGTTTGTAGGCTCTGATGTCCACTGGGCCGTGAATCCAGACGGATTAGACAATCACCTACGACTACGCCATGAACGACAAAATGAAACCTATGTAATAGACAACATGTGTGTAATGACGGGTTTTGATAGGGGAATCACATTTTATTTTGACCCATCATCAGTATTTATTTTACACGAAAAAAAAAATTAGTCATAAGCGATATCAAAAATATATTTACAAGTTAATGTCTTGTTTTCTAGTCCTATCCAATAAAGTGCAATAGGTACCTTCGAAACAATTATTAGGTACCTATTATATATTGTTTCATTGATGTCATACTACTTTAATATCTTTCTTATCTTTTCTCATGAAGGCTCGTCGCCCACTTCAAGGAATTGTAACCATCAATGTACATTGACAATATCAAGGTAACAACAGCGCCAAACGACAACCGCTATACTATAGAAAAAAAAATGAACTTAGATTGGGCCATGTTCTTTTATTTCTGCCGTGAAGCAGTATTGCGTTTCGGTTTGAAGGGTGGGGCAGCCGTTGTAACTATACTGAGACCCTTGGAACTTATATCTCAAGGTGGGTGGCGCGTTTACGTCGTAGATGTCTATGGGCTCCCGTAACCACTTAACACCAGGTGGGATGTGAGCTCGTCCAACCATTTAAGCAATAAAAAAAATAAAAAATTATAAGCTCTTTAATAAGATTGAGATGAGTTGATTTGTACATATTTCCCGGAATCACTGCGTTCATCGACTATAAATTCTACGTTGCTCTGAAATTAACTGTCGTCCATAGTGTTTTCCGAGCGTTACGACATACTAACGAGGTTTGGATAGTTCTCAATGGTAGGCAACGGCTTGGCTTTATGCCGATAACTACTTCCAATCATGAGAGCTGTAAACTCGTGGCAATCAAGAAAAATAACAAATATATTTTCAACAAAAAATATTTATTTTGGCATGTCAAATTATTCGACAAGAGATCACCGAAACTTAGTTTACGGTTTGATAATTAAACAAGCGTTAAATGAATTGCATTAATTATTTTTACTGCGGCAAACACTCAGATATTTCTTAATAAATAATTACTTCAGTCTTTACAACCTTCATCAAACCAAAATATCAGATAATTCTTTACTTTACTCTATATAGGTATTCAAAATCTAATCAAGTGAACTTCAACTAGAAACTATTTAGACAAAATCTTTAAATTACAAATGGAGTAAGTCATAATTATTTCTAGATATAACGATAAGAAATGGTATCATGATGAAAAAAAATTGTCTATTAATATTTTTCAATATATGTTTCAAAATTTTCGTCTTTAGAGATGATATAATACCGATATGCCCCGTGACCTATAGAAAAGGATTCTATGTTAAATTTACAGCTGTTACACTAACTCAAATAAAGTACTTATTACCAGTGATGTCTGTGTTTAAAATTTCAACCAACTATGGGAATATTATGTGAATGACGTACCTATATTACCGACGACGACCTGTAGGTTATTTTTATAGTTACATTAGATGGGAAGACGAGATTACGGCCCACTTATTGTTAAAGGATTAGTGGAACCCATAACGCGAATACTACAGCTGACTTTGATACGTGGGTGTGTATGTGTTGGAGAGAAAGAGTGCCATGTGCTTAAAAAATATAGAAGAATCGATTTGTTTTTCTTTTTGCTCGGCGATTTAAATTAGCCGGGTGATTGTGGACTTTAATCCTCCCGATCCACTAACGGTACTTTTAAGTACCCCAAGCACCGGTCAACGTTCTCGTCGAACCCGTCGCTTGCGAGTAAATTAACCCACAGACACTACCCACTGAGTTTCTTGCCGCATCTTCTCAGTGGGTCGCGTTTCCGATCCCGTGGTAGATTCTGCGAAGCACTGCTCTTGCTAGGGCTAGTGTTAGCAATAGTTCCGGTTTGAGTCCCGAGAGCTCACCTACACACTAGGGTAAAGCTGAAATAGCCTCACTGATAGCCACCATAGATAGAAAAATAAAGAAAGATAAAAGATACGTGATGTTAAAGCCCGATCTCAACACGCAATGCAAGCTACATCAATAATGAGCAGGGCGGCGGTATATCTACAAGTGTGAGCGCACAATATAGTCTTATCACATTGTATTGTTTTAGATTGAATTAAAATTTCAATGCTGATAATTTAAAAAAAAAACGTTTCAAACCATTTTTACACTGTAACCGATTTTGTGTCACACGCGGTAAGGTTTTAATAGTAAAACTTGAATTTGAATATAGGGGAAAAGTATTCAGAATGTCTAGAATTATAAAGAGAATCAAATGTAAAACATTATCCCACTTACTACAGGATCAATCAAAGTTTCTGGACCTACGTTTATTTAATTAAGCTTTATCGATTATCTTGATTACTAAAGCTCCTAGGTTTTTTGCTGCTTCACGGCAGAAATAGGCAGGGTAATGGTACCTACCCGCGCGGACTCACAAGAGGTCCTACCACAGGTAATTACGCAAATTATAATTTTGTGGGTTTGATTTTTATTACACTATGTTATTCCTTCACCGTGCAAGTTAAACGTGAACATTTGTTGAGTACGTATTTCATTAGAAAAATTGGTACCCGCCTGGGGTTCGAACACCGGTGCATCGCTTCAACACAAATGCACCGGACGTCTTATCCTTTAGGCAACGACGACTTTGTTTACCTTCTTTGTGCATTTGTATAATTATTTCATTTACTACTTTATTGTTAAGTAGTAAAAATTTAAAAACTAAGAAATTGTAACTTTATTCTGTGAACTAGGCTGTGTTGTAATTACAACTTAAATTATTGCTTCATTTATGATATTATTGCAAGCTTTTCATCACGACCCCTCATTGGTTTTCTAATGATTGCGATAGATATGTCGAGCATATAATCAAAATCTTTTACCGCATTTATTCTTAGAAAACGATCAAAAACCTTATTACTTTTAGTCTTATTTACGGGATACAATTTATGAGTAAATTGATCATAAACCCATGAATAGTTTATTTTCGATTACCTTCTCATCGTCACTAGCGTCTCCGACATCGAGATGCTTGGCGTCAGCGCCGCCCGATCCATTGGTGTCGGGCGCGCCGGCCGGCGTGCTCCACGGAGACGCAATGGTGCCGGCTGCGAGCGCGCCGCTCGCTGTAACAAAAAAAAAACAACTTATAAAATCTCATTATCTCCCTCTCTATCCCTTATCTCCCTATCCTTATATCCTTATTTTTTTAAAACAAAATATGAGTAATACTTCCACAACTTTCTGTCACGCAAATATTTTCTATCATTGAGACAAAAGAGCAAAATGAGGTCCAGTACAAACTGAAGAAGTAAATCAGAGGACTTTTTATTTTTTATGGCTTAGGTGTGTGGACGAGTTCACAGCCCACCTGGTTTTAAGTGGTTACTGGAGCCCATAGACATCAATAACGTAAATGCGCCACCCACCTTAGGACATAAGTTCTAAGGTTTCAGTATAGTTAGAGCGGCTGCCCTGCCGATCAAACCGAAACGCATTACTGCTTCACGGCAGAAATAGGCAGGGTGGTGGTACCTACCCGCGCGGACTCACAAGAGGTCCTACCACCACTTTTGGTTTAGATTTCAAATTCAAAATAATAAATCATAAAAACGGCAAATGCACACATAGTACACGCACAAGACTAATACATGCCTATAAGAAATAATTATTGTTTTTTTTACACATACGTATGTCATCTTATTGGGTTATTTCATTTTGACTTCAAGAACTCTTCAATTGCACCCTATATGTAAATGGCCGCCTAGCAGAAAAGACTTAAATATAACATAAGGCTGGCTGTTCTAATTTTGTTTGTAATATTTTAGTGTACAACAAAATGTTACATTTTGACACGATTTTATTAGCTTGATGTGTATTTACGTCTGTTTTTATGTAACGTAATCTATAAATGTCATTTTCAAAGACTACAAGACATCAGATTAATTTGATAATTTGCACACGTATCAAGGACTGCAATTCTTCAATTCTATTAGACATATTATTATATTGTATTTTTAAGTTAGAATATCTGAGTCATCCTTTTCTGAAAAATGTAATACAATATTATTACACAATTAACATTGAATCATTTTATTTTTATTACGTCAATTTCTGTATTTGCGGTTAAGAGAAGATATTATTTATAGGGCTCACTGCCATAGTTATTAATCAAACATAAAATGGATTGAAAATTTCACAAACGTTAGAAATGTCGCGTGCTCTTGACAATGAGAAAACATTGTAGTGCTGGCTACATCTCTGATTAATTTAACCCACTAAGTCTCGCCGGATCTTCTTAGTGAGTTGCGATTCCGATCCGGTGGTAGATTCTACGAGACACTGCTCTTGCTAGGGCAATTCTCTGAGCTCATCTACCCGTCCGCGCATAGCTGGAATAGCCTGTACCAGCGAAAAAGTAGGGAAAGAAAAATATTTATCCCCATCATTAAAAATTATACTTTATCTATTACTGTTATTACCGCGTCACTTATGGACATCGGCAATACCAGAGGCACGAGTAGGCCGCTGCCTACTGCTGAGGATTCAACTTCGTATGAAGAAAGATAAATCTTAGCGAGGCAGGGAGTTCATTCCAGAGCTGGATGGAACGTGGCAAAAAGATCCTTGGAGTGTGAATAAGCTCTGCTTCGGTGGCGGACGGTGTGATGATAAAATAAAGATGAAGGAAATTATCTCGAGCAATTTCTCGAGGAAAGTGTTCCATAGGACTATACAATGTTGGCCTATATTATTCAAAGTACTGACTGAATAGAAATTATGGCGAAAAGGCGTAATGGCGAAATGGCGAAACGGCGAAATTAATTACGTGCAACATGTCAAGATATCGCAATTTTTTATTTTTATAGTTCAATGATTAAAAAGCTCTTAAAATAGTCCCCGAGCTGAGTATCCCAAAAACGTTGGTATTCATTAAAAATCTCAAATTAGACATAGAATTCTATTAGAGGTTATTAGTATCTTTGATTTTACACTTTTTTTTAATTATTGATAAATAAGTAGTATAACTCAATGGCAAGCCGTACTAAGAATTAAAAGTAATCCATTTATTTATCCTGGCCAAGAGCAAACACAGCCACTGCATCGGTGATACGCAAAATTTCATGTTAATCGGATTCCCTGAAGTTGGTAAAATTATGTTGAATCCGTGACGTGTATAGATAACTGGATTAGATTTCGTAGATAACACATACAGGTCAAGTTAAGACAAGTATTATAGGTAAGCAGTGTTTTTTGTGAATATTGTATCTTACTGGTGGTAGGACCTCTTGTGAGTCCGCGCGGGTGGGTACCACCACCCCGCCTATTTCTGCCGTGAAGCAGTAATGCGTTTCGGTTTGAAGGGTGGGGCAGCCGTTGTAACTGTTACTATACTGAGACCTTAGAACTTGTATCTCAAGGTGGGTGGCGCATTTACGTTGCAGATGTCTATGGGCTCCAGTAACCACTTAACACCAGGTGGGCTGTGAGCTCGTCCACCCACTTAAGAAATAAATAAAAAAAATTGTTGTGCATATGAATAATTTAAAGTTGAAGAGAAGGAAGAGCGTGTGCGTCGTGGGAATATTTCGCTGTAACTGTCCACGCCCACATTTTATTTGCGGTGACATCAAGTACTTTTATGTACATTTTTTTCTTATTCGACAGCAATAACATAACTGCCATATTGGAAATATTTCTAGTTTGAGCAGTTTCGAATGTATTTACTAAATACTGTTTAAGATTTTTAACCGACTTCAAAAAAGGAGGATGTTCTCAATTCGACTCTATGTTTTTTTTTATGTTTGTTACTTCATAGCCTTTGACTGGGTGAATCGATTTTGATGATTTTTTATTTATTAGAAAGCTGACGTTTCCCGTGTGGTCCCATTTCAATTTAGTCCAGTTCTGATAATGGTATCCATGAGAAAACCGTATAAGTCTTAAATTTGCATTAAGTACTTGCGCGACAAATAGATGAATAACTCAATATCACGCCAACCGATTTCGATGATCATTGTTTTTAGTGTATATTAATTTGTTTTGGAATATCTTTTTTTTTCTATTTAAAGTCGGTTTTTGTTAAAGCATGTCTATTTACAATTATGGATACGTAGCCTTTTTAAATGACTCAACATCCTTATTTCAGTGAATCGTACGTCGTTTGGTTAACGTGCGCATTACGAAAGTTAATTAGTGGCAAACGTATCGTTGAACTAATGAAGACTCATTAGCTACTTATTAAGATGCATGTTAAATCACTGATTTTAGTTTGAGTTACGTTTTGTTTACTTTTTAAGCGTCGACGCGTTTAAATATGTACCGTAGCATTTCAGATTTAGGATTTATTTATTTCAATAAGAGGAACAGATAATAGGTGTTTTTGACACAATGAAATTTTCCCACTAAATGTGCACGGATTATATAATTTTTTTTTTTATTGCTTAGATGTGTGGACGAGCTCACAGCCCACCTGGTGTAAAGTGGTTACTGGAGCCCATAGACATCTACAACGTAAATGCGCCACCCACCTTGAGATATAATTTCTTAGGTCTCAGTATATTTACAACGGCTGCCCCACCTTTCAAACCGAAACGCATTACTGCTTCACGGCAGAAATAGGCAGGGCGGTGGTACCTACCGGTACGGACTCACACGAGGTCCTACCACCAGTAAATATAAGGTTCGTTCAAATTTTAATGAACGATGTATCTTTTATGTTGATAAATTTTTACAATAAATCACTGAACCCTATATAAATTATTAGGATTAAAAGAGAAATATATTAAAACGAAAATACCTTTGTAGAATATCCATTAACGTCATTTGGAGGTTTTGATTATTAAATACTATCTTTAGCAGTTCCCTTGGCTTTGGACGAACTACCGCCCATGTAGTTGGAGTCTCAACAGCACTGAAGTAATGAGAGGTTACTTTTATGGGATCTTATGGAATTTTACGAGGATTCGTTACACCAAGACAATGGAAGCAGAAGCAAACAGTGAATACTAAATAGTACTTACTATAGTTTATATATAAAAATGAATTGCTATTCGTTAGTCTCGCTAAAACTCGAGAACAGCTGGACCGATTTGGCTAATTTTGGTTTTGAATTATTTGTGGGAGTCCAGAGAAGGTTTAACAGGTAGATAAATATGAAAACGCTCGGAATTAAATAAAAATAACAATTTTGTTTTTCCTTTGATGTGTCCCCCGTCGTACGGATTCCTTTTGTTTACTTTAAGTTTATTTTATACAAAAGTTTAGGTCTTTTATTTATCGATTGAGGCACTATGAAGTCTGCCGGGTCAGCTAGTAGTTTATAATAATAATAACAGGAAATATACTATCATGACTTCGAAGCGTCCGTGCTTTAAGGGATAATACGCCGTATCAAGTAATTCAATTATTCAGAGATACAAGTCCTGTAGTAAAAGGACATCCTAAAAGTTGACTGTTCACTTTTTTTACTCAAATTGTTCTGCTGCATTAGCGTCGTTTGATATTCTCGGTCTCATTTTTCAGATATATTGGAGGGATAAAATTTCAACGATTATAATATAGCCTTTTTTTTTAGTTGTTTGTTCATTAATTTCAACAGACAATTAAAATTCGCAGATAATAATACTGAGAATACGATTAATGCTGCTCCAATTACTAGTCCGTTTACGGGAACAGCTGAACAATCGAGTACGCTGGTGAAACTTTGTAACCGTGTGTACATTATATATTGACGTCATACAGTTTGTTTGTTTACAAGTCGGATGTACACTTTGTAAACTTCCAATCTTGTAGTAGCCACTACGATAACACGTCGACGTTAGCAATAATATAGGTATAATCTTAACGCAAAATGTATAATATCCAAGAATATAGTGTTTGCGGTCGATCTATTTGCTTTAGGCCATAGGATCTTCCACTATAACATGCTCACCGGTCAGTAATCACCCGTCTAATAATTTCCCATATTTACTGACGATTAGTTCACAAGGGTAGGTATAGTTCTCCTGCGTATAATATACTCTTAATGCAAAATGTATATCCAATAATATTATTTGTATAAATGTTTGCGGTCGATCTATTTGCATTAGACCATAGGATCTTCCACTATAACATGCTCACCGGTCAGTAATCACCCGTCTAATAATTTCCCATATTTACTGACGATTAGTTCACAAGGGTAGGTATAGTTCTCCTGCGTATAATATACTCTTAATGCAAAATGTATATCCAATAATATTATTTGTATAAATGTTTGCGGTCGATCTATTTGCATTAGACCATAGGATCTTCCACTATAACATCCTCACCGGTCAGTAATCAGAATCGGCCGTCTAATAATTTCCCATATTTACTGACGATTAGCTCACAAGGGTATCGTTCTCCTGCGTCGTTCTGCCGCACAAGTTTTAATGGGCTCGGACTTGAAAGTATTTGTTAAGTTAGATTTGGAACTCGATGACCAATTTTTGTCGCAATATGTGAGGCGACATACCGGTATTTACGGGCTCTGATAAGCATTCGACACCAGGTGGTCAGCGAGCTGGTTTTCTCATCTACGCTAGTATCTAGAATATGTATATTAGCATGAAATTATTATGGAATGTGTAAATTATTATTCCAAAATTTCTTTCTCACAATGTTGAGTAATAGTTTCAGTATTAGAATAAAATTGGTTTTGTTACCTAATCTTTGATACATGGAGACCGTCAATGACATAAGCTCTGATTGACGTTCATTAGGAGAAAATTTGTGCGCTGGAGATATCCCTAAATTCTGTATATAAAAATAGTAGATTACTACAAAACATATTTGTATTTTACGTACATATAGTTAATTTATACACCATTCTAACGTGAAAATTCTTGAGGAAATCTATGTATCCTCCGCACACAACATAAATCGTGAAAAAGACAAAACTGAAGCCCTGAGAATTCGCATTTTCTTAATACCGAAATAATCTTTGTTCCCAAGATCCGAGTAGCGGAGGTCGCAGGCATTCCGGAAATTTTCATATTTACTGTTACAAAATATGCAGGTACGAAATGTTTACAATATAAATATAATATCAAAACGGAGAATTTCTTTATGAAGATCGGTTCGAGTCGAGGGAGGTATGCGCCAACCTTCGCGACTGAAAGTCTACACTTTATAAAACTCATTTTTATTGCACACCCTGTATTTACAAACCAATCTTGTACAGCGTTTCGTTATTATTTAAGTATTTATTATGAATTTGGTGAAAAAGTAAGGTTTCAAATTTACAATTAGTAAATATGAGGTTTCGGAAACAGTTTATCCAATCGGTACGATTAATATGCTAGCTAAGTAAATTGTCCCTTCGTAATAAGGTGACCCTATAAAACTTGCATACACCCGGTCATGACCTATGCAAGTGTAGTGTTCGCTCACGCGGTCCGCACTAATTTGAAACCCCTTTAAGTCATTTAATCCCATTTTTACAGGGTAGCCGTCGGAGCACCGTGGTTCATAAGGAACGTGGATCTCCACGACGATCTGGAGCTTGAGTATTTTCAGTAGGCATCACTTTGAGAAGGCGGCACGACATGAAAACGCTCTTGTCGTGGCCGCTGATAACTAATTAACCGATCCTGCCAACCGAATGGTAAACCGGCGACGTCGCCCTAAGCATGTCATTACGGATCTTCCCGTTCCACTAACGCTGCTTTTAGGCACCTCAAGCACCTGTCACCGGTTTCTAACAGTAAACTCTAAAGTAAACTAACCCATAAACACAGCCCACTGAGGTTCTCGTTGGATCTTCTCAGTGAATCGCGTTTCCGAGAATGGTGGTAACCAATTTCAGGACATCAGGCAAAGACAATTAGAATTCTAGTTGTGCTCTGAGTACACAGTTGTGTTACGATAATTAAATTCATCAGACAACGAAACTATGCCTTATACTTAAGCAGGTGTAGGCGAAAACAGTAAGTGTGCAATATAAATATGTTTAAGTGCATCTACAAAGACGCTCACGTGTCTTCCATACCTACAAACATAAAAGGCTATTTAAAAATAACGTTAATGCACTCTTCAAACAAACAAACTCACAACATTAATTTTATGTTTCTCCTTTAAACAAATACTAGATGATGACCGAGCCTTGCTCGGTTTTTTTTTGATAACGCCATCTTGTTGTGTCTTTAAAGCGGTTAGTTGCTCTCAATTAAGAAAAATAGTATTTATATTCACCAATAGATGTCGGGAAGAGTTGATTATTGAAAACACGAATAAAACAACATTTTCTGAAAATAAATCGTAGCTAGATCGATTTATCGCCCCCAAAATCCCCTGTATACTAAATTTTATGAAAATCGTTTGGAGCCGTTTCCGAGATTCAGATTATATATATATATATATTAATGTACAAGAATTGCTCGTTTAAAGGTATAAGATATATTTTTCAAAATACATACCAAATTTCATTAATTGAATACAACTGTATAAGCGATGCCGCAATTATTACCCAATGACAATATGTCAATTTTTCACACTGGCTACGAATATGGTAACTTGGGCATGTCAGCACGCCCTCCTGTCGCAATGTCTAAGCATTGTTCCGAACGTTGCAAAAGATTTTTAATACCTTGCTGTTATACTACAACACGTAAGTGTTTCACCCGCCATTTTATTTATAATGTTAAACTGATTATTCTCAAAGATAGATAGAAGATAAAGGTTTTCTAATGATGAGCGTTGATGATGATGTTGTCTTTTTGTATACCTTAGGCCGACCCTCATACGTGTGTTTTCCACGCCCGGACAGTTCTTTGAACTTGAAATTGAATTGTATTTGAATTTGCAGTTGAATCAGAAATTAAGTTTCAACAGTAGAAGACGAACAATCGTATTAAAAACTTTCGTCGCCCATCGAAAAATTAATAAAAAATAGTGTAAATCGTCCCCCAATTAAAACCCTCGATTATAGTGTATCCTCTTTACCCTATGTATATAAATAAATATTTGAACGCATTCAAAACATTCTTACAATAGAAGTGGACATTTATTATAAAGTACAAGCTAAAATAAAACAAAAGAATGTTTTTATGAAATTAAAACGGTTTCAGAGTTCATATTATTTTCTATTCAAACATAAAACAAACGATATGAAACAAAAACAGATCAGTTTTTATCGCACGGACAAAGGAACGGAAAAATGTTTTAAATTAGTTCATTAATTCCCGAAACTCGGACTTTTACTCATCATATTTTTTTTATTTACGATACACGATGCTGTGTTCATTCTTATTCTTTTCGAGCTAATTAAAGGAGATATTAAAAACGTGAGGTTTCAAAAATTCATAGATACCTATACATTTTATAATTTTAGGTGTTGAATTTTTTTTAATTTAATTACTTTCATTATAATTATTTGTTTGATTGTATTAAAATCAATGCGTTTACATCGAAACGAATTTCGGACTAACAAATTAAAATAATAAATTTGTAATACGTTTGTTATAAATAAACATTATCTTCTAAACATTATGGTTCTTATTAAGCAACGAACAGTGTTTGACCTGTCATAGCTCCAGAATCCGCGCCGAGCACGGTGCTATTATATCAAGTATCTTCAATTAGGACAATTATTACGGCCTGCGACTAATTCAGGCTCGCTCGCGGTTGGCTGACAAAGGGCGGGATCGTCAACGTGCAATAATTAAAATAATAAAGCATCGCTCGGTTCCCTGCTCTTTGTGACGTCACAAGTGCCTACAATAAGTGCGACCCTCGGCCTTTAGGGTCGCGATCGTTTTGAACCATTGCATTCGTTCTACCTACCAATCGTACCGTAATGTACAGTCTTTATTAAAAAAAATATTGGCAAAAAGTACATCGAACATTTTATTGCGAGCGCAATCATAGACCCGTTGTTGAATTTAAGTACATGCATTACATGAAACCCTTTCAAGAATATTCACAATGCGGTTTTTGTTAGTTATTATCACTATCTTTATTTGACATTATTACGGTAAATCGTAAAATAGAAATGAGTATAAAACATATGTGAATTCTAATAATACAAATTCATAATATCCGTGTGGAAGTACAAAAATGTATCTTACGTATAGGCATTATCCGTACATAATGAGAACTCAGTCATATCGATAGAGACAAATGTCAAGAAACTACGCAGAATAATTACATGGCTCTGTTTGTTTTTGTATAAATGTTTATAATATAAACCGTTGCACGTCAAATGTTAATGCACGTAATTACGCGTCCGTGATCTAACCACGAAATGCGTATTCTAAAAGGGTCGAAGTACATAATATTGAACGAAGCCCGTATTATATATATTTCCCTTTAATATTATTGTTTGTTGTATCGTCACGCGTTACTTTGGCAGATACGCAAGTGGCGGTTATTACAACATTTAAAATTACAAGTCCACTAGTAAATTTTCCAAATTTACACAGTAAAAATTATACCAATTCATTAAGATAATAAAGGCTAGATTCTATTTTGAACTCTTTAGTGCTGTTATAACGATACTTATGTAAATAAAAAAATATAATAATTGATAATTTTCAATCATTCACTTCAATAATGAAATATAGAAAACTCTATCAGATTTAGTCACAATTTAGTTGAACAGCAAGGAAAAATGACGAAATCAAAAATGGCAGTAAATTTTGACGTATAACAAATAAAAAGACAGGAAAGGAGAAAAGCAGAGTTTGTCAAAACGTAGAGAAGGGGAAAAAATAAGTTAAATAATTTGAAGTCAAATATTTTAATTCGTAACGCAAAGTAATAAACTTGCCATCTTAATAGCGTTAATTAAATTTCACTTTAAAACTTTTATACTCTCAAAATAACTTTCAAGAGTCTAGTGGAATGTCAAAATGTTCCACGGTTAGATTCTTTTTTAATGAACGCAATTAGGCGGGTGCAGTTTAAAAAAAAAAACGAACATAGCAAGCACTACTAGACCGGCTGCACGCGACTACCGTAAAAGGAATGCATTTAGCATCGAAAACTGTATAATTCCGGAAACTTAATACGGACCCCCTGGGTATCGCGTGATACTGACGAAAATCTATATAAAAATTGCCCAACCACTGTTGCGTGCAAAGGATGTGAGATTTGAATATTTTTTGTGCACATTTCGTGTTTAATTTTATCTCAGAGTCTGCCTTTAATTTGTGTAGGGATATTTTCCATACGTATGATATATTTAAAAAAAATTATCAATGACTTTTAAAAGTTATTATAATTTTGAGTTACTAACTTATTTGTTTTTCGAACAATGATTTGTATAGCATTTTCACATATTCAAATTAAAATGATTTTATACGCTCGACGTTGAGTTGTAGCCCTACAGCGCGAGGGTGTGTATATTGGAGGGAGGGCCGGGCCACCTGTGAGGCGCGCACCGTCCGCGTAACGGGCGAGGGTTGCGCGCCAAAGTATGTTAATTAATTTTCGGTTGACCGTCCAGTTCTCCGTGGGTTTGCTCAAATCGGCCCACGGTGCGGTTTTCATGTATTCGGTTTCCATCATAAAAGGTCAGTTATGTAACAACTCATTAACGTGTTTTCGTATGGCTTATTAATTTAATTTATGCCCGCTTACATTTTTGTATTCCAATTTTGTAATATAATCTAACGAAATGCTTTGATATGTACAAACCTTTCAATATCTATATATTAAATACGTGAAACAAAAACTTTGTACCCGTTTTTACGAAAATTGCGCGGACGGAGGAGTATGAAATTTCCCACACTTATAAAGAATATAGAGAAGGAGTGCAAAATGCTAATATTTTTTTTAAATAATGCATAAAAGATACATGAAATCAATAAGGAAAACATTACACACTCTACCATTTATTTGACACACACACGGATGCATACTATTTGTTTATTGTCAAACTTTTCTTATTGCATAAAGTCTATGGTCAAATTGAGAATAGATTAAATATTGTTTGTCTTTGTTAATATTTGTCTAAAGTGTAGTCTTGGCGAAATCTGTGATTACAGAAGTATAATAGTTTTTGACAATAGAACCGTAATAATGTTCAAACTTATAATTTCAATTAATTATAGTCGAATTTTGACTACTGCGGGACCACTAGTGTTTGTTAATAATCAAATAACACATCCGTATTGTGCGGACTAACGTCAATTTTCAGATCAATAATACTAGCTGTTCCAACTTTAATTTCGTCGCCCCTGTTCAATTAATTATTCAATAGAGGCACATCGGCTCTCGTTTGCCGAATGAAACAGAGCAATGGATTTTTATTAATAACGCATCGGACTATTGTTGCTGGAACAGTGTTTGTTATGGTCGTGTCGGCTGCGACGAGACTTCACAAAGACGTTTGTCCGGTGGTGCGATTGTTTACTATAAAGAAACGTACAAAGGGCACGTGGACAGTGCGTTGGTCTTTATTCTATTCACGTGTTCAAGTACTGAAGGATTAAACTAGTAAACGTAGATAGAGAACATTATGTGCTGCTCGCAAGGAGGAGAACACGTCTCCCAGCGCCTTATCCCCATCGTGACGCCGAGTTACAGTAACGCATTGACTTCTTAAATCAGTTAACTCAAATTTGTATGAAGTTGGAACAGCTTCCTTGGTTTGCTTCTAGGGAGCTATTCCAGCTCCATACAAATTTGAGTTAACTTTGACGCGATCGAGAAGTTAAAAAACTCGCACTGAGCACACATTTATGTCATGTACAATAGATACACAAAACATAGCATTTCACATGTAACATGCTGTCCAATTAACAATCTTATATTATTGACAGATTGAGTTAAGACTACGAATTCAGATTTAATGTTCTTGATTTATATAAAACGTCTATGTAATTGGTGATTTAGTTGGCAAGGTATCAGAACCACAATGTCGTGAGTCAGCCTGAGTGTATCTGAATTTATTCTTGAATTATGATTATTCGTGATCGGTTGACTTTTTGTGTGTCTTCGGTGCCAATTTTTTATATCTCAAAACGTTATAATAAAATTAAATACCCGTAAATAATATAGTTCGTAGAGATGATCTCGGGAGCTCACCTATGAGTCACGTAGACGTTTGCCAACATCGAATTGACGCATTAACTAAAGTCGTATCTCAAAACAATGTGCTACGCAAATCGAAACCTTAATTCGGTGCGATTTAAATCAAATATGCGTTCACATCGAACTGTGAAGCTTATGAATCATCAGCGTCAATTTGCCAGCTGCGAAGCGCGAGTACCGTCTCAGATTGCAAGTTCTCACCAAATATTTGAGATCGACTTACAATTAAGTAGAAATTAAAATGGTCAGTTAGTATTTTATATTATTTTACGGTACCTTATATAGCAACCACAGATTTCTACGTAATAAGACAATTTAGATTTCTGTGATAACAGCGAATGTTCCTTTTAAGTGACCAACAAAAATGACTTAAAATAAATATTAATGACTAATCCATAATTGTTGAAGTCTATAGTTATATTTATGTTGATGATAATGTTTTTGCGCTGTATGCAAATTGACACTTTTAAAAATCAGCTGACCCGTGAGGTCAACGGTCTCGGGAGACGCGGGGAGGGGACGTCATCCAACTGCTCTTTGCTTTAGCGGGTTCAGTAAATATGAACTTCCTAAAATGATAACTGTTTTTGTGCTTAGCAAATAGATATAGTTTCTTATAAAGTACGTATTATTATCATCCTTTCGTCTTCGGAAACGTTTCTCTTAGATTCGATATGTAGGTGGTAGGACCTCTTGTGAGTCCGCGCGGGTAGGTACCACCACCCTGCCTAATTCTACCGTGAAGCAGTAATGCGTTTCGGTTTGAAGGGTAGGGCAGCCGTTGTAACTATACTTGAGACCTTAGAACTTATATCTCAAGCTGGGTGGCGCATTTACGTCGTAGATGTCTATGGGCTCAAGTAATCACTTAACACCAGGTGGACTGTAAGCTAGTCCACGCATCATGGCAATTAAAAAAAATTAGATTTTCTAGAATGTACTTAACATGAGCTCTTATCTTTTTAATGAGTACCGGTGTAACGTTTGACCCCTTACTGAGCGCATCCGCAAGCTATGCGGAGGAACCTCCATATTGCTCGAACATGATATAGAGGGCGAGCCAACAAAGAGATACTTATGAAATTAAAGCAATAAATCAGACTCGGTTACCAGGCCGGGCCATGAATGAGCTTAGGAACAACGACTTATATGTAAATAACGTGTGCCGACGGCCGGTCGCCTGAATGTAAAGTAATATGTCGCAGGACATTAGGTACTCGGCAGTGATCGAGCGCTAATCGAACCTCTTTACAATATTGCAAGTTATTCATTTTTGCTTTTCTCAGTGAAATAAACAGAGCACATTTCCTGTATTACAATTTAGCAGAAATAAATTTGAGTACTGATTTCAATACTGACTAACGATACAATATTTTCTTCGGTTTTCACAAATTCTAGGCATAATTAAAATTACATTTTAATTCCGCGTTTTCTATCGCCAACCGATACAACTAATGTTATTATAGTATAGTTATAGATATCTCTTTTATCTATCTACTAAAAATAAACAAAAACAAGCAAAATGTCCTCTTAAATCTACGACCTTAAAAGTCTAAAAGTTTAAAACTCATCGTGGCCTAAAGGATAAGACGTCCGTTACATTCGTGTTGAGCGATACACCAATGTTCGAATCCCAGGCGGGTGCCAATTTTTCTTTTCTAATGAAATACGTACTGAACATATGTTCACGATTAACTTCCACGGTGAAGGAATAACATCGTGTAATAAAAATCAAGCTCGCAAATTTTTAATTTGCGTAATTACTGGTGGTAGGACCTCTTGTGAGTCCGCACGGGTAGGTACCACCACACCGCCTATTTCTGCCGTGAAGCAGTAATGCGTTTCGGTTTGAAGGATGGGGGGCAGCCGTTGTAACTATACTTGAGACCTTAGAACTTATCTCAAGGTGGGTGACGCATTTATGTTGTAGATGTCTATGGGTTTCAGTAACCACTTAACACCAGGTTGGCTGTGAGCTCATCCACCCATCTAAGCAATAAAAAAAATCTGCCATGCATCGTGCAAGGCTTTGTGTGTTGCAACAAAAAAAAATACGAACGGCAGACCCGTATCATAGCTGTAATAGAGTCAACAATTTTCATATTCAAACAATGCAAATCCGTTTTCGCAAAGCTCGTCAGAACGCTCGACTGTGGCGTAAAGACGAAGCGACAGCGCGTGACGCCAGCGCAACCCAAGCCAAGATAACACACACGGTGGCCGACCACGGACCGGTGTGCAATAAACGAATCGCCCTACTGTGCTAATATGTATCGCAATAACCCTCGATTACGATCCATCCAGATCGTATGCAATTACGTTTTTAACACGAGTTAAACAAGGAGAGAGAGAGAGAGAGAGAGTTTAACGCGAATTAATTTTTATTTTAATGCTTAGGTGGTTGGACCAGCTCACAGCCCACCTGGTGTTAAATGGTTACCGGAGCCCATAGACATCTACAACGTAAATGCGCCATCCACCTTGAGATATAAGTTCTAAGGTCTCAAGTATAGTTACAGTTACAACGCTGCTCCACTCTTCAAACCGAAACGCGTTACTGCTTCACGGCAGAAATAGGCGAGGTGGTGGTACTTACCCGTGCGGACTCACAAGAGGTCCTACCACCAATAAAATTAATAACGCCTTTTTATCAATGCAACAGTTTAGAAAATAAATGTCTAATAGATTAAACAGTTGTAGTTTGTATTCACCGTCTATGCGTATTTTTTTTAATTATTATCATTTCTTTAACTGTTTTAACTTTTATTATCAAAACGTGTTGAGCTTCTATCAACGTGCAAAGCGGCACCTTTCAATGCTGGGTATATATAAGAATTCTAAAAACTCAACCCATTCAATAAATTTCGGTTAATTTAATATTCACCGCTCGTAGAACTCCAACGTGACCTGAACTCTTTCCTATTGTGGTTCAATATAACACAAGTAACTCAAAAACAATAAATTCATGACTAACTTTCATGATTAAAGTTACTATTATTATATAAATATGGTTAGATACACTGCAGTGTACAACAATCTTATTGGATCCCATATCTCAAGGCGGGCTTTTATTTATTGCTTAGATGGGCTCCAGTAACCACTTAACACCAGGTGGGCTGTGAGCTCGTCCACTCATTTAAGCAATAAAAAAAAAAAAGATGGGTTGGACGAGCTCACAGCCCACCTGATTGTTAAGTGGTTACTGGAGCCCATAGACATCTACAACGTAAACGCGCCAACCACCTTGAGATATAAGTTCTAATGTCTCAGTATAGTTACAACGATTGCCCCACCCTTCAAACCGAAACGCAATACTGCTTCACGGCAGAAATAGGCAGAGTGATGCTACCTACCTGTGCGGACTCACAAGAGGTCCTACCACCAGTAAATAGAATTTACTTTACATAAACATAAATATATGTATTTTCTCCGGGTAGTACTTAATATCAGGTGTAAAACAAAAACGCAATAACTTATTATTTATTTTTAAACCATCTTAAAACTACATTAGCCGCCTTTCAAAAATAGTTGAATATATTGGTTCAATGTATAGTAGTAGCTTTTAATTTTAAAAATTTACTTCAACGGCGCTTGTTTTCAAACCAAACGAAATTCTGTGAATTGCACAACACTAGATAATATACGAACAGAAGTCGCTTTGACTATTGTTCTGACGCTGGTTATAGTGATCTCTTTTACGGGCATGTTCAGACGTATCAAGCTAACTTAATTATAAGGTACATTTGAGATTTAAAATATTGAGATTTTAAAAGTGCTTCATTTAATTATTATTTTTATTTCTTATTGCCCTTGCAGGCAGACGAGTATACGTCCCATCTGATGGTGAGTAGTTATCGTCTACCATGGACCTCAGCAAACCAGGGGTAGAACCAAGCAGCTGCCTACCGTTAAGTAATCTCCACAGGCCTCGTTTGTGACATGTCATAGCGTTCGGGAAGCATCGTGGAGAGGAGCTCATTTTAAAGCCGGATGGTACGTTATATGTTTGTTTAATAAGTGAATAAAAGAAGGATAGATCTTAGATGTGTGTATTGTGTATATTTCTGACAATGCATATGTATTTGTGTCAGGATAGATAAACATACCAAACCTTATATGTTCGTTCTTCAAGAAGTTTTTGTTACAATGCACGTTTTGGTTCTTCGACGCCGTGATAAAACTTTTATTTATTTTTATGGGCAACCATCAGCTTCAACACCTTTTTATGAAAAATTATACGTAAAATACAAAGCTTATTAAAGATTTTTACAGATTACATAATAGATATGATTATACACTGTGGACGGTTCAAATTTGAGTTTAAAGCTTAAAAGCAAAGTTAATCCTGACAAAAGCAATCCTGAGCTGAAAGCCTCACTGAATTTTGGGTCGGGTTGAAAACTCTATTCAATTTTTGGTACAAATTGTAAATAAATAGGAATATAGTGGCGAGTTATCTGTCAGATAATTAAAAATAATTTTAGAAAGAAGTTCGGTGCAAGATATTAATACGTATTTTTTTAAATGCATATATTATTTATAATTTCCCGCCGCCAGATTAACGGAAAAAGAAGTAATTTAGTTCACCATTCAAAAAAGTCTAGTGTCCTTGATCTTAGATATTTTATTAATGCGGTAACAAAAGATTTCTATGCCTATAACCGTATTGGGAGTAGTTTAGGAATAAAATATGTACAGTGTGATGTTTTAAAACTTTAGCTTCTATATAGAACAGGTCGATGTTCTCGTAATACCGCTCGCTACGAGGTTGGGATGCTTTTCTTTTTTTAGGTAGGGTGCCGAACCTCCTATGAAGTATCCGATTCCAACTACACTGCCTACGTACAGCTCGATAGTTTATTTTAAATCGTAAATTACAACAAGATCAGAAGATTAAGACAGCCTTATGACTCTTCAATCATCTTCGTCCATTGAGATACACAGTAATCATTTATTATTTGACGTTTCCTAGTATAAATAACAATGTCCTAGATTAGACATCTAAATTGACCTATTTGTTTTTATTTTACATACAGCAAATATAATTCGGGATTAAAAGCTTCTTAACAGAATAGGATGGCAAAAGTTATTGCATACTTTGACATTTAAAATGGCCAATACCATATTTTTATAGTAGTATCTTTGATTTCATTAAGAAATATAATACAACAATACAAGAACTACCGCAAGCGTAAGTCCGCAGTATCACCATCTGAATATTGATTAAGACAACATATTTTTTTACATTCAATTTTCAAAACTGGGTATATTTTGATGGTAAAACTAAATGATTATAACTATAGTCACTGGAAGTCAAATAAACTCAAATGTATGAAAATAGAGCATGCAGTAGTGTAGTATAAACATTTATGTATAATAACGATGTGAGTAGCAAACACTTTTAGAATGTGTACAGAATAAATAATCATTTTTTTTTATAATGAAGGTTTGCTTAACTGCACCCTCTATTTACGAAATACTAATTATTATACAATTGAAGATTGCTACAGTGCTATATTACCATGAAATTTACGGTATAGTATTTTTACAATGCTTATGTACATAATAGGTCGATACTTTTTGGATATTATATACAAATTCGAGATATATTTAATCATATTTTCGCTTTGTCTATATAATAATATAGAAAAATATCAGAAACCGTTTTTACTGTTCATTTTTCTGATTTTTAAATGTGATCAATTTAATGATATTAAAAACAGATCAAGCAGTACAACCAAAGATTAACTGAAACTTTTTACCTATACGAACGAAAAATCTTATACCCGATCTAATGTAATAATAACCCCAGTAATTCAGTATATACGACTAATGAAGGGAATCCAAGATCTTGAGCGAAATCAAGGTGCGCTGATAATCGAATTAATTTCAACTGCTCTGAAGCCTGCAATGTTGCCTGTAGACGGTTTAACTAAGTTTATGAGTGAGTAGGTACGCTGTTAGTGTGCAACAAGTTTGTTACGAGCATCTTGAGTGCTCTGAAATCGGTTAAGCCATACACAACACCGTACTCGACAATATTCAATAGTTTAGTTCGCTTTTAGTTGAACCTAAGGAGTTTATTGTTGCGATTTCTGAGCCACCGAACGTTCTAGAGAGTTCGTCTACTGTGTTACTTCGATAGTGCTTTAACTTTCATTAAAGTCTAAGCGCTGTAAATTTAATGAAACACGATAGTCTGATATGAAATTTTCGATGGTACATATTCTGAAGACAGTAAAATATTTAAAATCTGATCATAAGTTTAAGCGTAATTGCCTCTTTTATTTTATGCTCAATTTTCTAATACACAAATATACAGACTTCCAACTCCTATCCGAGACTTGCTTCGAATGACAATGAGCAACTAACTGTATTCGGTTTTTCCACGACGAAAAAAAACCTAACGAAGCCAAGCCGCATTTCCCACTGTGGTGGACTCAGTATATTAACATTGAATACAACAAAAAATTTAATTATAGAAATACCATTCTTGATATGAAATCGAGATTGCGTTGGACGCATTTCGAGTATTAATTGGGTCTCATGACGTAGGTATATATACAATGTAACGTTAAATCTAATGAAACGTAAGTTTTATTTAGAGAATATCTCATTTTTAATTACCAATCGAAACGTTTCCAACGCTGCATTTTCTTCTCGATCCAATGCATGTTTCTTTTTTACGTTTATCGTTTAGCCTTAAAATTTCAGTAGCCTATCAAATTATATCTTTATCTACATACATATATCTCGAATCAAACCTGTGTTTTCTTTTGAATAGCTGTAATTCCATTGAATTTGATTTTAAGCTTTATTTAAGTCTATAAAACGCATTGGTCTGTTTGCTTATCTCATCTGCCTAGTTTTTCCAAGTAAAACAACTTTATATATTTCAGCTTAATACAACTATGTAAATAAATTCTATACAACTTTCTAAATAAAATAATCTATGTTTGATTATCATCCACCACTGTGCCGTGCTGCCGTCGAGACATTTATGTTATCATCACTTGTAGTTAATTTAGATCTGATAAACTAGAAGGGGACGAGTTTTAAAGCGACGGCAGTTGTTGAGCTGCGTATAGACAGCTGCGATGCGAGACAATTGTAGAGAGAATCCGCGAGGGTTCAACGACATTTAAGATTACTAGTTCTAGATCGAGTCATTCATAAATTAGTTTTTTTTTTAAGTCGGTTGTTTTTTTTTGAAATATAGAATTCGACGTATTAACAATGATGCGACATTAATAACGTTTTTACACTTGATGTTTTTTAACTGTAATTTGTTAACGTATGCTCCGTGGTTAATGTTATGAGGAAGTGTTTAATATATCATCTCCTTTAGATATCTCCTCGTGTTTCATGAACCCTCTGCGTTCATATACACTCTGTAGGAATATTTCATATTCGTCACGGATGATCCGCTTATGTAATGAAATAGTCCAATGATGTCTAGCAGGATATATGTATCCTTTTTTAAACAATGTTTCAAAGGACTTCTAAGTCGTATACGGATTATACCAATGGCATTGACTATCCATAATATCGACATGGCGGAGTCCAAAAATCTGAAATTTGTTTATGCCATGGGTATATCGAAACGCTTAAGTGACACTATACATTTTACGGTTAGTAATTTTGGATGTTTTAGAATTTCTTTTCACATACCGACTGTAAAATACAGTATACTTTTAAATAATGTAATTTTATAAATTTGTCTTGGCACTGTCTAGAGTAGATTTAGTGGACTATATGTGAGTTCACTGACATGTCCGATATACGCACGCACTTTTAATTAGAAGATGCACGAAACTTAGCTGTTCTGAACATTACTGCATGCTGTTTTATTTCATATCAATTAAACTTAATTTCCACATTAACATTTTTTTTATCTGGATTAAATTTATAGAGCTATAAGTCTATGTAGAATAAAAACTTATATAATACATCCATTTGAAAGTGATGTGAGGATAATGGTCCCAAGAGAGCAACAGAGATTCTGATAATAATAAATGATAATCTCTCTAATTGCACAAACAATACCTGATAAATATTATGAAGTAATGCATAAAATCTAGTTTCATTAAAATACCAAAAAGTTTAAATACATTGTTTAGAATCATGTCAAGTTCTATTTTATTATTAACACATAACAACGCGGGATATTAATTACATTGATCTTATGGTCTATCGATTCACAGTCCATACTCGGCGATCACTTATGATTCTCACAGTAATTAAGGTGCAGTAAATCAGTACAAATACATTTCTCGTAGGTATCGAGTATAATTGGATCTCAATACGCGCGTATGCGGAAATATGGCGGCGACATCTCTAGTTACATGCTTAGGTTTTATTCTAAGAACTCCATGGGAAATACAAGCATTTTGCTTTGCTTCCAGCAATTTTCTACTGTTTGTAACGATTATATTATATAATATTTTGGAGTCCGAAAACGCAATTGTAAATAATTTTCCTATATTTCCTAGCACGAGTTGCCAATTATCCTCAAATAACCTAAATGCTTCAAAGATTTTAAATCTAGTTTGTTCGTGAGAATGTAATTAAAATAATTTTATCAATGTAAAAACTCATAAATGCTATTAATGTAGCTGGTCGATCGCGTTTATAAATTATTCAATAGCTATAAAATTGAATTAGCAGTGACACGTTTCTTTAGATGCAGAGGAGGAAGTCAGACCAAATTTAAAAGAAAACAAGTCACGCTCGGCGCGTGAAACTTTACAAATACATAAAATATAAGTGAAAAACTTAGAACAAAGCGCGGTGTGGTCAGTGAACTATTTAGTGCGCATTTAGAAAGGATTCGAGTAGGGAGTAATAAGTTCGAGCTGGCGATTTACATAGATTGCAGCGGCGCCGGGTGCGGACGCGTACGTTGATATACTCCGACCGTACGACGGGAGGCGATAACACCTGTGCATTATGATGATGCATCATACGTGAAAAACGACCACCGACAGTCTCGTATTTAGTTGCAAATTCTATGAAACATCGATAAAATAAAGCATAAATCATGATTCTTATATTTAACAATGAGCATTTAATTAAACTACTGGTTGTACAGTGATCGAAATTGAACTACGATGACTGATTTAGAATCATTTTTGTACGTTCGGCATTGACATTTTAAAGATACAAAAAAAAATCGCTACTATCAATAGTGGAGAAAACCGTTAATAAGCAATTCTATCTTTGCTTATTTAGACACGAAAGAATCAAAATACCCCGTATTCACCAAATCACTAGGCCGCACCGCGAGCGGAGCCGAGAAGGCGGCCCGTGGTTAAATTACACTCATTTACCACAGCAACAACGTCTGTGGCATGCGTAAAATGTTGCCACCGACGATTAGCAGAATTCCTGCCTCGCAATAGAACATATAAATGGCAAAAAACAAGGCCTTTGCGACACACTTATGTACATAAAGAGCGGACAGGCCGGTCGTTCTGTTGATTTTCCATTTACGATCCAAGTTCTTATGTGTTCACGAACCGCCTACGGAGATAATGACGATACTCAACTATTGTACGAATACAAGAATTTTAATTATGAACAGTTGACAGATGCATAAATATCGATCCGTCTACAATTACATCGATTTAATGATTCGCAGTTGCCGTGTTACGAAATAATGCAAGTTAATGGAATTGATAGTAGTAATTAAAGGAGTCGCGCCAACCTAAAACCAAAAGTCGGCACGATCCACGGGAAGTTTCGACATAGACAATCACCGGTGGCTTCGCCATGCGGGTTATTACGACCTGCAGTTGCATTCATAAAGTGTTGTTAAAACCACTTTTATTTTTATCTCCTACGCCCGCTTGTGAAACGATTTTGAATTGACGTTAGATTTCACTTTCGATTTTCTGTCTAGAAATGTTTCAAGTGCTTAAGCCCGGTGGCGTGAGATTTATACGTTGCTGGCCGTCTGCCATTCTGTCAATTGGTAGTCAATCACACTGAAACAAGGCTCTCGAGACAGCCAAACAATAGCGAGATAGGTAATGTTTAAAAATACATACAGTTTTCAAACACGGTTCCTGAACGTGACCTAAACACATTATCCGGGATGAAACTGTGTTTTTTTTATTCATCCGTTTTCAAGGTTAAGAAAATTTACGGTGACGCCTTTTGAAGTTTCTTTACAAAAGTGGGAGTCTTATGAAAGGAATGGTTTTTTTAGCTTTAAATACGTCATCAAAAACTATTGCTCATAAATCGTAAGTATTAATGGTTTTTCTGGCTATTTATTAGAAAATACTGTAGATGATGATGACCTTCTTAAACTGTTACTTGTTGACTGTATTAAACCACTAGCGACCCGCCCTCGCTTCGCTTCAGAAACATTAAAACACACATGAAACAAAAAAAACAAAAAATTTTTTTTAAAAAAAAAAGCCTATGTTCATCAGGGACAATGTCGGCTTCTAATGGAAAAAGAATTTTTCAAATCGGTCCAGTAGTTTCGGAGCCTATTCGAAACAAACAAACAAACAAATCTTTCCTCTTTATAATATTATTATAGTATAGTATAGATATTGTTTAATTTTTTTTATCAGACGTAACTAAAATCATTTCTTTCATGAAAATACTATACATATTAAAATTGAAAAAGGAAGTTTTCAAATTGAAAGATTCTATTGCACTCGTAAATTCGTTCGTACTTACATATGAAGCAATATGTGTATGTGTAAATAAAACTGAATTTTCGATTGGAACAAAACTTCTCATAAATTAGTCTAGATAGTAGTAGTAAATGTAGAGCCGGGAGTTGCGTCACAATTCTATTGTGGTTGGAGGCGCGTCAGTATACTCTGCACAGCACTATTATAACATGAAAGCCGGGTTACTGAACAAACAAACACGTGCACTACGTTCATACGAACTTTCGTGGAATCACACGTAATCATTCCATTGTTGTCTTTCCGATAACTCAATATATTTTGTATTAATAAATTTGTACAGCTGGATATCTGACAGGTAGTATTTGACCAGAGACAAAATATATTACTTTAAATGTTAAAGGAGACCAGCGAATTGTTATGCGTTTGTTATTTATTAAATTCGATCATGCAAAACAGTGAACTTCTCTGTGCAACTGATATTTGACTAACTTGATTTTCGATATAAAAAGTGTTCCGTTGGCGAATGCGACCCGTTTGCGTTTCGTGTTACACACAAAAAAATTACTTAATATGTATTTTATTACTATAGATACAAAGGAGTATTTCTTTATTGCGAAAATGTTAAACGTATTTAATTGTTAAACTAAATAAATGAAATTCATTCGAGTGGTTTTTTTAATATTTTTTTTGCTTAGATGAGTGGAGGAGCTCACATCCCACCCTGGTGTCAACTGGTTACTGGAGCCCATAGACATCTACAACGTAAATGCGCCACCCATCTTGAGATATAAGTTCTATGGTCTCAGTATAGTTACAACGGCTGCCCCGCCCTTCAAACCGAAACGCATTACTACTTCACGGCAGAAATATACAGGGTGGTGCTACCTACCCGTGCGGACGCACAAGAGGTCCTACCACCAATTAATTAATTACGCAAATTATAATTTAATTTTAATTACAAGATGTTATTCCTTCACCGTGGAAGTCAATCGCGAACATTCGTTAAGTACGTATCCAACCGCCTACGGGATTCGAACACCGTTGCATCGCTAGATACGAATATGCGCGCGAAAACAAACACTGCTCGAGGATCGACCCTCGCTTGTGTAACTGTAAAGGAGTCGGTTCGGTCACGGGCAGTGTGCCAGCGACAACGGTGCTCCGTCGCTTCCGCCCGGCGCCGGACCACTTGTCATTCTGCGGTCATTAGATTCAGTCTCGACAGACGAATCTTTCTTAGAAAGCGTATTCGCGTGCACGAAATAGAATTGTTTGTTCTGTGCATCGGAACAAGCAACCGCTCTTTTGGGTTCTGCGGTTGATTAGCAACGCACGAAGCGCTTTAGAATGTACCTAATCAAATTTTGTGAACTGCGTTTTAATTTTTTTTTAAATAACTACATATTCTGAAACAACGAGCTGTCAAGGTTATCTGATTAAAACCTGTAAAGGCATTCATTCTGTTTAATACAAACTTGGGAGCTTATATATTTAGTCAAATTTTCAACACATAATTTTTTTGTGTCTGATATACTGAAAAACCGTTCCGCAACATTTTGGAGTATCCTTTGCTAAAAAAATTATCTTCTTTGTTGGTTAGTCGAAATATCTCTAATGAATATTTCCGAGAACACATCATTGCTCAAATCAGCAAACCAATGAGCAAATGGATCCAACGCCGGATGACAGCGGATAAGATCTGTGCATGCAGTCACGATTTTACCGGATATAGCTCTGTATGTAGGATTATTATACACTCATTTAAAAAAGTAGAGGAACGCATAAAAGTAATGTTGTTTTAATTGACTGAATTTTACCAAAATTTCATGAATTTTTGGGATAATTCAGTTTAATAATTTGGATTCTGCTTATTATTCGATAATTTAAAAATATTTTGCAAAGGCGAAATAAAATAATAACAAAAATGAACCATATGAATGAAAAAAAAGATACAGAAAATAAAAGTTATTGTACATGATATTTAATAATTTTTACCGTAAAATCTTAGGAAATGTTATAAGCATGGGTAATTAACTAATCAGCAATTAATTTTGCTCCAGCTCTTCGAATTACTTCCAGTCTCAATAGCGTATTTAAAAAAAAAACATGAGAAAATAAATGCCTTATATTCTTCCTGGAATGTTAGCTGGTGTGACAGGTTAATTTTTTATTATAATATATGTTTTTATATATTTATTTCAACATTTTGGGTTACTTCTAACAAGTTTTGCTTTAAGCATTCTGAGAATTGTTTTATTGTTATTTTACTGTCCATTAAGTAAACATGAATATTAAACAAGCAATTATAAAATACCACCCATGTCACATATGTAATTTCCAAAGAAGGACCTTCTAACGAACCACGTAACTTCAATCTGTGCAAAATTAATTTGCAGATCTCAAGTTCAATCACATATGTAAACATTTATTGGTTTTGTTTACTTTTAATTGCACGTGTAAATATTACAACAAACGTAAAATTTTGTGATGAGACGAACAAAAACACAATTTGAATCGGCGCTGAGTTTTCTTTCAGCAAACCGAAATAAGAAGATTCTAATTTATATACGGTGAAAAAATGTTGCAAAATATAGTACAAAAATAAAATATAGGTGGTTATAACATCATTATGATTTATGGTCACGAACATAACAATTATTACTTAGAAATATCGGGAACTCATTTCGTATAATACACTGGTAAATATCCCGTTTTAAGTAATATTTGTTATGGTTGTAACATTTCTATATTATACAATGACATTAGGAACATTTTGGCGGGAACGCGAGGAGTGAAGTTGTGTGATTTGTTTTATTTTGTCTATTTAGTGTTCCTTCAGATTTAAATGTGTAATAACGGTGGTTTATTAACTGTTTAATATCTGTGAAAGTGCACAAATTTGGGAAAATGAAACAAAGCCGCTGGACGTAACTTCTCGGGATCCTCCAAAAAGTGCGCTGAAAAAATCTCAGTAAATGACCACCATTTTTCTGATATTATTTTTCATCCAATATCATCTCTTTTCACTTAGTTTCATCGCAGTTGATTAATGTCACTAATTAATCATCTTCATTTCATTTCATTTCACTCCATATTAACATTTTTCATAAAAATAAGAATAAAATTAAAATAAGACATGACTTAAAGGTCTTTGTTACCAGGTCATAAAAACACAAAAAAAAATACAATGACATTATTCATTTTGACATTTGACACTAGACAATAAACTTCCATATTAATGGATATGACAGTTCGGGTGTCATCGTATTCCGATAAAGATCCGAGTTTTCCCGAAGGAAAATAAATTTCTCACTACATCTATACATCTACTGAGACGTAAAGATTTTGTTAAAAAATAAATAAATATGCAATACATTGTACACGATAACATATTGATTCTTGTAAAAAAATCCTAAAATACCTACAGTTGACCTTGTGGTTTTCCAAAAGTTCGGTTCATGCTCAACACTCAATATTCTACATCTACATGTGACTGTTGCGGTAGGTAATATTAAAGGCAATAAAAAACTTCCTGCTTTACTCACACGTGTGATATTATTTTATTTCCTTACACATATGTTTCCATATGTTTAAATACAATACAATCATGTCACACAGTATCTATGTGTTTTTTTACACATTGATACTGAATATGGTAAAATTCTTTTATTGTACAATTATGTAGGTTAAGCCGATCACGAGTCGAATGGTGTTGAGTTAGATCGAGGTTTAAACTAGTCGGCGGCGGACCTTTTGCCCTTTGCTTACATCTCAACAAGGTGCGGCTTTTGAAAAGGCAGTGGATGGCTTTATATTAATTTCTGTTCGGCCATTTGTAATGCGAAAAGAGCAACAAGGAAATTCAAGATTCCCTTTCAATTAAACTTCCTAACTCATCATTGCCTATAAAGATAAAATAATTATCATCGCTTTAGTTTAAGTTAATAATTGAAGCCGTAAATCACGGAGAAGTTTCTTTTCTTGTAACTAAAAAGTTAACACAGTAACAGGTCGTAAACACGATTGTGACAAATAGGCTGGAGACTCTTGAAACACTGTATGCATTAGCCGCAGGGAACACGACGCAAGTACAAAGGGTGCAGGCGTCCAAGTTGTCAAACGAGAACTTTTTATCGGGCGGCCCGTCGACGTTGAATAGAAATGAGCCTTGAATAATGCATGTCGCCTCGCGCTCTTCCCCCCGCGGCGACACAACAGATTTGTTGCAGCCGACACGCGACCGCACATGATCCGGTCCGTGCAACACAGGTGTGTCCCATTGACGACATCACCGATATACCGAATCATTGACGACTCGTTAAAGTGGCCGAGTTCATGTTTGAACAACTCAGTAATCATCATATCGCCTTCTCGCATTAAAACTGTATAATATCAAAACTTACTAATTTTACAGGAGAATGTTTTAAAGGTTTAATATGTCATATTTTTAATATTAAACATCTTTGCAACATTTATTTTTTATTTTTAAACAGTCACATTATCTGTCTTTTAAAGTAAGATAAAATTATGTATTAATTTGTTATTATAGTAGTCAAAACATAGGTAAACTAAAAAAAATAATCTAAAACTAAACTACGCTCTTTTGACAGTATTTATGAGAAAAATACTGGTGATACCAAATGTTTGCGCATATTAACTCAATTTCGAATATTTTTGGAAATTGCACACTTTTAATGCGAAAAGACGATATTGTGAACACGTAAAATACGATACAATTTAAAAACATAAACAACGTCTATAACATTGAATTGTTCCAAACTGACTCGGTGTTTTCGTAACGCGTAATCTTAGCAAACATACGATAATTGTACGATTTGATAAGACGTCACACGATCGGGTACTCGTGCCGCATGTAAAATCAACGCAAATGACTCACACTCTGTGGACGGTTACGTAAAGTGTACATATGTGTGTGAAAATTAACTTAGCGGTACGATAATTGCAATAAATAAAAATAAAACTAGCTCCGTCGTGAGGTGATTAATACTCGTAGAGTAAAAGTTAAAATGAGTATTACGTCTTTGCGGTAAATGCTCGCGAAACGATTAATAATTATAATAATATAAGTCTAGATCCGAGGCGAGGCTTGAGGGAGATTGTGAAATCTAGTGCCCACTTACAAATCGACCCGAGGCTAGTTTCACTTCCTGTCTTCAAATCCATTTTCGGAGCGATGAAGCAGATTCTTATCTTGTATGCATCACTGATGTTACTAACGCGTGGGTGTTTTCATACAATTAATTTCTCAACTATCAATCTCTTTGTAGTTGAATGATCATAATGTACAAATTCAATATGCACTGAACTGAATTTTTTACTTCTTTCTTATTGCCTTAGAAGGCATACGACCCACTTGATGGTGAGTGGTTAGCAATTTCAGGGACATAGCTGAGTTACTAAGTATATCCATTCAATATTCCTTAAGTCGAATGCAAATGAAAATAAATATAGGTCTTTGGTATTTTCATTGACGAGTTCAACTATGTACGAACCAATAGACACGCGATTATTCCATGAAATGAATTAAAATTCATTATTATTCCGTAGTCAACGTGCTATTGAAAATTCATCAAACGGGCGTGTGCATGGGATCCTGTGTACCTACAGTGAATTAACGGTGTAATACAGCAATGAAGCAAGTCGATTGTCCATTTCTCATTTATTTCGATTTTTGTAAAATATATTTACTCTAATAGACATTAACTTGACACGTAGGACAAACTACAGCATCATAACTTTCTTACATCATAACTTGAATAGCATCAGCAATTTTGAGATTAAACCGCGGCGTAACATTGTAGAGGTGTAAGGAGATAAGCCGTAATTTTCATGCCTAGAGTTCATAATAGGTTAGAACATTTCACATGGCAATAGTGCGAAAGCCCATTTGAAAACGTTCCGATGCGGGCCCGCTATTTGGAGACTACTCAACGGATCAACCTCCGCTGTAGTAGTGTCCTTATCACGCACAAGTCTTTGGCACTATTATATCTATTTCTGCCTAATACCGTACGTACCGGTTTAGAGTAAAAAAATATCTAAAACAAGATTTTATGTGGCGTGAAATTCCGAAATGTTAGTAAAGTCATGAGTATTTAAAAAAGCCTGGGAATAAAACTTTGCGATGTTGATTTGGGACTTCGGGTTAGTTTAATTATTAAGGTACAAATGGCCAAGTGGCTAAATAGTGTCATTTTTATTATCAATATAATTAAGAAAGAAATGTATAGAGTATGAAAAATATATTAAGTTAATTTAGTCTTAAAATCAAAATCAAGGTAAAGATTGAAACTATTCATTTTATATTATGTTAACTATTTATCACACTTACGTGAAACTAACGGCTCAACTAGCTTGCTGGTAGTGGGAACGGAGTGAGCTATTTGCGGCTTTACTCCTAGTTCACGAGTTGCAATAAACTTGATATGACAGGATATAAATATGAGATTGTATAGGTACTGTACTAAACTATCATATTATATAGTGATATCGATCTTATTGTTCTCTTCGATATTATTTTGACTTGATTGCTTTATAGGTGTATTGCTTAGTAATCTTGACTACAATACGAGGGTGCGAGTTCTATTCCCAGTTAGAGTTTTCTTTATTACAAACTAGCTGACCCGGCAGACTTCGTAGTGCCTCAATCGATAAATAAAAGACCTAAACTTTTGTATAAAACAAACATAAAAAAAAACAAAAGGAATCCGTCCGACGGGGGACACATCAAAGGAAAAACAAAATTGTTATTTTATTTAATTCCGAGCATTTTCATATTTATCCACCTTTTATACCTTCTCTGGATTTCCATAAATAATTCAAGACCAAAATTAGCCAAATCGGTCCAGCCGATCTCGAGTTTTAGCGAGACTAACGAACAGCAATTCATTTTTATATATAGAGATTACAAATATTAGACCAATTTGACTTTTCTTGTCTGTGTTGTATGCGTTGTTGTATCTGGTATATTTCCAACCACCAGTACAAGTTCATTATTTATTAGAGAATACTCCTAATAAAATTTGGCAAAAACTTCAGTCTTTAAAACAAATATACATTTATGAATACGTAATAATTCTGATGAGAACTAAAAACTCGCAATAATTACCACACAATCACCTCGCTGTGTCATTTCATTTTCAGTATACCTGAAACTCGAATACAGTAACATGAAGTTTGCACAAGACTATGTGTGGTTAGGGGTTTGTTTGTCTACAAGCAGCTTGCTTAAAAATTCTAAAAAAAATTGTAGTTTCCGTATTCTGAACATATTAAAAATAGAGCACTTCGTTACTAATCAGAAAAAAAAACATAAGATCTTTTTGACTTCTTTGATATCATTTAATTCATTGGAAAACTTTATTAAAGTAATTAATATTGTTATTTCCTAATAGTCATCTAATTAACGTTTAAAAGTTTAAAAAAAATCAATTATTCTTTTTTATAAAATTGGCTTACTATAATTGTTTATAGTAAATCGTGTTAATAATATATAATTTACAGTTCTTTAAAAAAAAATTAAATATTTTAAGCCATGATTTAATTTTCTTTAACAGCATCATACAAACTTGAGTGGAAGTTGAAATAACAGACTTTTCCAACTAAGTTCTGGTCTAATTTGGGAATGTGTTATTAAATAAACAAATAAATTACGCCCTAGCTAATTCCAAAGGTTAAAATAAAACCAATTACATACTTACGTAACTTTTGTGAAATATGGAAACACACCGAACAAGGTAAAAATGTTGATAAATTCATAACGACCGCCGTTGTTCGAACTTCAAGAAATTCATGGAAATATTTACGATTATTTAAATACTTTACAAAGTTCTTTACTGAATAATCTTAGATCGTTATCGGATAGGTCTTTAGATACCAGAGTTAATAAGTTTGAGTAGCTTTTAAGTTGATGTATATAATTTCGGTAGGCAGCGGCTTGGCTCTGCTCCTGGCATTGCTGAAGTCCATGGGCGACGGTAACCACTTACCATCAGGTGGGCCTTAAGCTCGTCTGCCTACAAAGGCAATAAAAAAAATCTCTAGTTAGAGCCTTAACGAAGTGTGCAGACCCAGATGATGTAAAGGTACCTTAATGTATTATTACACAGGAAAATAATAAAAAATTGAAGTCCGTGTGATCAATCGGAATGAAAAATGAATAATTAGTTGAGCCTCAAACAAACAAACAATAGGTATATAATATATGAAGATAAGCATACATAAGACATATTCTGATAATAAGATTCATAAGAGAGCTGAAATTAGCTGATTACGATTTTTTTTGCTACTGAAGACACCTCGCGACTACCTGAGAAATCTTCCAAAACCTTGTTAGAAGAAAGTGGCATCACGTTTCATGATACCTTTAGCAGTAAATGTTGAATTATATTGTCATAGGAGTTAAAAATATATTCTATATGGGGGAAGACGCTGTTAACCTGACATAAACAGTTTATTATAAGTTAGTGTAGTTTCAGCAAAATTTCAAAATACACACACTAATCATAGCAACACTTACTGGTACCTATTTCTACCATAGCGGGTAGTAAACGGCATACGACAAGTATTACTCTAAATAAATAAAACAAAACAAAAACAAAAAAGTATAATAACTGTAGATTAATTAGTATGAAACAGTAATGAAGTCAAATGTGCAAAAGCAATAAGACGATACGTGCATTTTCAATGCAAAAGTTCAAAATGGGTCATTTGATCAGTTAGGGTATATTTAGTGTTAATATGTATTTATATTTATTAATAGTCTATTAAATTGAGTTTTTAGCAACCTCTCTCTCTCTCTATCCGTGTCTGATGTTAAACTGTTAAAATGGGAAGTTCGAAGTTGCAGCGGTGTCTTGTTGTTCAGATCAGACTGCGTAATTCTTTCCCGGCAGATACTTATAGGCAGAACACGGACGACCTTACTTGCTTTGCTAATATCGTGTAAGTTCGGTCTTCTGGTCTCGATGCACATAATATTTAATGCTTAATGTGTTTTAGATACTGGCGATAAGTACTTTTTTTTCTTACTTATTCTAGTAACCTCGAGGGGTTATTCTATATTCGCCGAATTATACTCTATTCGAATTACAAAGTCCTATTTGACAGATATTATATCATGTTATATTATGTTACTGTGTGTGTGAATTAACTGTATAATGATTTAGATTGATTGTGTATTTTTTAAATGATGATTTACGACCATGAACAAAATATGATTATTATTTCAAATAATGCAGAATTACGTTCTAAGAAGTGTTCAAAGGGACTTCGTAATTGGAATAGAGTATAGTAGGTCACGGAGCTCAAACTTGATGATGTTGTTAACTAGCCCTAGTAAGAGCAGTGCTTCGCAGAATCTACCACCGGATCGGAAACGCGATCCGCTGAGGAGATCCGGCGAGAAACTCCGTGGGTTCGATGAGTAGTACTGAGGCCGCGAAAAACGTTCTTTCATTTCTTAACTATACTCGTAGTAGTATAGTTAGTTAAGGCCACATAGCACGAAGAGAGGACGGTCGATGGGGCAGAAAGATCCTGGAGTGGCGACCACGTACTGGCAAGCGCAGTGTGGGACGGCCACCTACTAGATGGACCGACGACCTAGTAAAAAGCGCTGGGTCTCGTTGGATGCAGGTGGCAATGGACCGGTCGCACTGGAAATCTATTGGAGAGGCCTATGTTCAGCAGTGGACGGCGATAGGCTGAAATGATGATGATGATGACTCGTAGTAGGCAAGACGAATTTTATTTATGTATATTTCTGGAGTAATCATTTATTGGGTTCCCAATACTAATCATTAATTGGGAAAGAAAAGAGAAGTCTTTAGTCACTATTTAAAACATTCCGTATTAAGTGCGCGAAAACAAACATTGGCAATTTGCATAATACCAAGGATAAAACCTCAAACTACNGGCCACATAGCACGAAGAGAGGACGGTCGATGGGGCAGAAAGATCCTGGAGTGGCGACCACGTACTGGCAAGCGCAGTGTGGGACGGCCACCTACTAGATGGACCGACGACCTAGTAAAAAGCGCTGGGTCTCGTTGGATGCAGGTGGCAATGGACCGGTCGCACTGGAAATCTATTGGAGAGGCCTATGTTCAGCAGTGGACGGCGATAGGCTGAAATGATGATGATGATGACTCGTAGTAGGCAAGACGAATTTTATTTATGTATATTTCTGGAGTAATCATTTATTGGGTTCCCAATACTAATCATTAATTGGGAAAGAAAAGAGAAGTCTTTAGTCACTATTTAAAACATTCCGTATTAAGTGCGCGAAAACAAACATTGGCAATTTGCATAATACCAAGGATAAAACCTCAAACTACATTATGTATTCTCTAAAAATCACGATACGCCTTGGAAAGCTTATCGCCGTAACGGGTCATTGACCTAACGTTAATACTAAAAGCGCAAGCATAGAAAACTTTTACGATGCAACTCAATGCGTGCGTACTGTTAGAGGCTTATAGTGCAGAGAGAAAACTTTGGAGCCTGAACCTTTATGGATTCAACGAATGAAAACGTACAACATTTTATTGCAATAGATTTTTAGGCCTTGTTTGTTTACTAATTTATTAATATATTATTATTGATTATTATTCATTGAATCAATACAGCGCGATATCATTTACAATTCTGCAGACGGAAAAAAAGTCCGAAACGTATTTCCAACTATACTACACAAATAAATTGTAAGCCGAAACACTAATAAAAGCTAAAATTTATGTTCCGTAATAAAACAAACGCGCAAAAACTGAACATTCGAGTCGATTACCTTCGGACACGTGAATAATAAAAAAAAGTTGTGAACCTGATAATGTAAATCTACGAATTAAAACTTTTTCCTCATTACGATTTTTCAATTAAGTTTTCTTTTCATAGGATTTTTATATCTTTTTTTTATTTTTTTATTGCTTAGACGTGTGGACGAGCTCACAGCCCACCTGGTGTTAAGTGGTTACTGGAGTCCATAGATATCTACAACGTAAATGCGCCACACACCTTGAGATACAAGTTCTAAGGTCTCACTCAGTATAGTCACAACGGCTGCTCCACCCTTCAAACCGAAACGCATTACTGCTTCACGGCAGATATAGGCGGGGCGGTGGTACCTACCCGTGCGGACTCACAAGAGGTCCTACCACCAGTATAAAATATATAAATACCACCAGTAAATAATATAGGGACATCAGTACGTTTTTAACACTGCAAACTATTCTACTAGTATCTAAGAGTATCTATGGCTAAGTACGATCACGCGTCTGTAGTTGATCTACTGTGAATATCACGTACCTACAATTGCCGTACGATTAGATTAGATAGCGAGAAATCTAAACTTGAACCGTACAAAAACAAAACTATCGAATTTCAATTCCACAGCTCGTATTACCGGAGTTACGACATCGACAATTATAATGCAAATATCGCACGCTGTATTAAGATATGTTCGCCGTGTATTAGCATAGAGGTCTCGAGTGAACGGATCTATTACAATGCCACGGTGAGAAAGCTCGGTCGTGTCGTGTGCCGCTACCACGCTCGCGATTGCGACACCGTAATCGGCACCTTTACATCGAGTTTTAATGTTTATAGGTCATTAACGAAATTAAACAGTCTGCTTCATTATGTCGCGTATACGCACACAATGATATTTTTGATTAAGAAGCAGCGAGCGTACTCCGACACATCCAAGGAACAGCCTGGCGCCACTAATATTTACGACAGCTTAAACGATACTCGCATACAATAGTAAAAGATTCTTAGAAATGTTAATGTCCTCGGTTACGTTTCAAAAATTAAAATACACAGTCATACCTTAAAGAAAGACGCAAGAGATAACGAAGAATTAACATAACTTAAAGCCGAGATAAAAATTTACAATGCCATTGTTAACTGTACCAGGATAGTTTAACAACACACCTCTACATACAAAATGTGTAGGAGCGAAAGGATCTGTTTTTAATATAAAAGAACCGCGGCCCGAATTGAAAGAAGACGGGACACGGTGAAAGGTAAATAACACTGAGAAACGACAATAAAGTCTTAATGAGCGACTGTTTCGAATTCTCGTCGGATAGCATTTNTTTACAATGCCATTGTTAACTGTACCAGGATAGTTTAACAACACACCTCTACATACAAAATGTGTAGGAGCGAAAGGATCTGTTTTTAATATAAAAGAACCGCGGCCCGAATTGAAAGAAGACGGGACACGGTGAAAGGTAAATAACACTGAGAAACGACAATAAAGTCTTAATGAGCGACTGTTTCGAATTCTCGTCGGATAGCATTTGCGCAATTGCATCTGTTTGGTACGACATTTCGTTTTCTTAGTTCAGAAATGTGACGACAGCTAACCGAGTTACGATCCCCAATAACGAAATTGTTCCTCTATTGGAATTGATATAGAAAGTCTAAAGAGGATCACGGCAAAAGGAAAAGTCTTAGTTATCTAATATGAATAGTCAGAAACAAATACAATAAGCTCTGCCCACGCGCCAATGAATCATGCGCCCGCGCCGTTGCCACAACATACGCACACACACAGGCATAAGCAACAGCAAAAACATCACCCACTTTTGAATAAGTTCCCTTTCTCTTTCTACACCTCAAGCCATGTTTTGTTCCAAACCAAGTGTTATCAATAAATAAATATAAGCAGCGTACCTTCACGCGTCTAATGAACCGGCTTTGGTCATGGGCAAAGTCAATGTCATGATGAAATAATATTATCTGGATTTGAACTTTTGTTTTAATTTACCTATGCGTTTCTGTGTTCGTTTTCAAGGATAAACGTTGCTAATCTAGTCGAAAGAAAGTGACACTTCGACCATATTGTTCAGGAATTATGGTGGCATGGCGTTTACCCTGGTCTATCTATGAATTCTGCAAGCCAACATTAAAGTAGAAACTTCAAATTGGTCGGTAGCTGGTCTGCTAATCTAAGCCAAAAGAGTGAAAAATGTTCTTGGCTGAGATTCTTAGTATTGTTCCGTATATTGTCCCCGTTTATTTAAAAAAGGAACACGACGGTCACGTCAATTTAAATGAAATCGTTTCCAACGATTGATATCATTAAGCCGCCAATGCTAAATGCTGCTGAAACAATTACTTTTTGAAATAAAAACCGGTATAGGTGAATGTTTACATGAGAACAAGCCAAATCGCACTTTAACGTTTTAAGTGTAGTACATTTTCGCTTCATCTCGACGGTACGGTGACAAAAAAAAAGTCCTTTCACCGATGCCGAGGGAGTCTAAATAAAATCGAGTGAACGAAAATTTTAAGTCATTAGCGAAAGCGGATTTACCATCAAATTATTTCAAAGGAATAAAATAATTAATTAAATCGACTAATGCGGATGTTAGATGTGATAGTGAGTCATGTCAATAATGTACCTACATGATTTAAATTGTTGGCCACAGAGCAAAGTTCGACAATCCAATACAAGCAACTCATTAAATCGCGGTAGCCTCGATCCAATAACTGAATGGGCCTTCGACTATTTCGAAACGTGCACCAACTGAACTGGTTAGTGCAATGTTTTTTTTTTTATGAAGAAATCTATTTACTTATTACTTTGGACATTAATTTATTGTCGCATTAACTGTCCAGTCACTGCAGTCAAAGCGTGACGAAGTCGAACGAGTGGCCGTGAAGTGCGTAGAGCAACCAGCGCGATACGTATAAGCGATGACTCACTGAGCGGGAACGATTATACGCGCGCCCGCACAACAGATAAGGATGAAAGATTTCCGAAAACAGGTTTGTGATTTCGAGTTTCGACCCGATACGCTCCTGTCTATGCCAACTAAAGTTCTGTCGGAGTAGAGTTCCACGTACACGAAGCGCGGGAAGTTCTTTTATTTGGTTGCCGCCATTTCGATCTGAATTTCGACAGCCCTCGTTACCGACGCCATTCACTATTTAATGGCTGTTATCGTAATTAGTCACAAACCGGTAAAGCAACTTCAACGTCCGAGTTAAAACATTATTGTTCTGAATTAGCGAAATCATTATCTTATCAGGTAAAGGTTACCTACTGAACGTTTTCTTTATCAAGAATAGGTCTGTGTCGTGGTGATGTCACCACTGCTTCGGTTTCTTTATCTTGACGGCGATAAAACATTAAGAATGTTCTACGGCCATAATATAGTTAACAAAACACAGCGCATTACGTACTTTGAGCGTGCCGTTTTTTTCCATTTTCAAGTTCAATACAACATAATATGTTTGAAGCATTCATTGTATTAGTACTGCAGCATAATTATTTCTGTGCTGGTCATGTTCATAAGATGAAACTTATCGACGTGTGTTTCGCGTGTTCTTTATCGAGTGGTACAGTGATCAGCGAAGAAAGTCGCTGTACGATTACAGGAATTTTCCGACTCGGTGGAAACGATCGCGTCTCGGCGAATCATTAAGATTTTTTGCTGCGACGCAACGTTGCCCACAGAGAAAACTCGTCAACAATATCAAAATCGTGATGTGTAAACTTCATTTGTACTAACTTTTGTTTGCTAAACGCGTTTGTGACGAGAGCATTTACAAATAAACATTATATCCGTCATAAATCACGGACTCAGAGCAATGAATACATTGCGAAGTTAACAAAAAACTATAGCAGTATCGTTATTATTAACGATAATAGTTTTGTAAATTGACGTCACGGTCACTTAACCAACGGCGAGTTATGGAAATCATGCAAATTTTAATAGTCATTTCTATTATCTTCGTACGTATTGTTTTTGCTTAAACGCTGTTTTTACGAGGTAGAATTCCACCATGCATAGCTTAAAAATATTTATTTTATAGATATATTTTTATTTACAACAAAAAATAAAACACGTTTGCCGTCATTTAAATTTCAAATCTTTGCGTCTAGAATTTATTTGTATCGTGTTAATGCTGTTTAAATTATAGATTGGGTGATTAAATTAAAAAAACAACCTCACAAATTTTATCAAATAAAATAGAAAGAGTACAATTTAGTTCAGAAAAGCTTAAACAAAATAAGCTGCATTAGTTTTCAAGAATGCAACGATTTATAACTATACATTTCTTCTAGTTCTTAATTTTTTATTAGTCTGTTGAAATATTAAACTGACAACTGATTTCCGTTCAAGATAATATATTAAATAAAAGTATTATAATACTCTATTTCAATAGTTGAAAATCATTATTACCAACTGTAAAATATACTTCTAAAATAGATCGATTAAAAAATATCCTGACGGTGTTTTTTACAGTTTGTTTTAAATAAATCTACCGGCAAATGTTATGCCTAATATGAAATATCGACTCTAGTTTACTAAAGTTTGAATTTCTAACATCACTTTTATCACTGACTTTACTGTTTTAAGTGATACAAAATTTTATCAACAGTTGTAACTATACTGAGACCTTAGAACTCATATCTCAAGGTGGGTGGCGGCATTTACGTTATAGATGTCTATGGGCTCCGGTAACAACTTAACACCAAGTGGGCTCTGACCTCGTCCACCCATCTATGCAACAAAAAAATAAAATAAAAAGTTCAATATCGGTCGTAAAACGTTTACTGCTGTACTATTTTGGTATTACTACTATACTACTATTCTATGGTATATACATATGTATTTATTTCAGTATTTGTTATATATTTTGTCACTCATAAATTTTGAGTCAGCGTCTGGAAGTCGACTGTATACAGCGGTGACGTGCGAAGAGTAGGTATCACTGTTACATTTCTGTTACGAAGCACTATTTCCTTCAATTGGAGGGCTCAATAACATGCTATCAATGGGCTCCAGTAACCAAATAAAAGAATGTGAATGAAAAAACGGGATTGTTGAATGGTGGTGTTGGATGGTAATAGGACTTCTTGTAAGTCCGCACAGCTAGGTACCACCCTGCTTATTTCTGCCGTGAAGCGGTAATGCGTTTCGGTTTGAAGGGTGAGGCAGACGTTGTAACTATACTGAGACCTTAGAACTTATGTCTCAAGGTGGGTGGCGCATTTGCTTTGTAGATGTCTATGGGCTCCAGTAAAACCACTTAACACCAGGTGGGCTGTGAGCTCGTCCACCCATCTAAGCAATAAAAAATATATTTTGGATAGTACATATATTACCTCCATCACGGCAGTAACAGAATTATAAGTCTTACGGACATACTGTAGACTTCAAACCCGGTTTGAATTAATAAATAGTGTTGTCATATGAAGTGTAACAAGATACATAAATCTATCTCATGAGTAGGGCACGCACATTTATTCAGAAACAAGTCCAATCCCCAAGGTAAATATTAGTGCCTTTGTATGTTTTAGTTATTATTTAAGGCTGTATAACAAATTGCTTCTTTAAAACGCTTTTGTTATTTTGATCTGTAGTTGTCTATGTAGCGGAATCTTTCAACGTAATTTTAACCAATTTTACAACCAACCAAAATTAATTGCTTTAAAATTCGTTTTATCGTGAAAAACTGACCTTAGAATTTACTTATTTATTTTAGAAATAGGGAATATGGTAGATGGAGAATATATCGACGCTTGAAAGGCAAACGTGACTAAGCGACAATAACTGCTTTGTACATAAATGATAGGCAATAACCATATTCGATGCGCAAAAAATATATATTTCTAGGTCTATTAAAATCATTTCAATCCTACAGCTAGATTCGTTAAAATATATTTTTTTTCAGGTATTTCAACTTTAAATTAGTCTACTGTAAAGTTCACGCATTGTCGCTTAGTAATGTTTGCCTTTCAAGCGCCGATATATATCCTATAACTAGTATTCAAGGTATTACGAGGTAGGTATTAAGATAGGTACTAGGTTATGAATTAGGTAAGAAAATAATAAAATTATGACTATGACTTGTGTCTGGCATAAGGAATAGAGGCCGTCCCAGAACAACTTGGCGTCGCTCGGTGGAGCAGGAACTGGACGTCTTGGGCATGACGTGGGAGGAGCTAGAACAGACTGCCTAAGACCGATGTCAATGGAAAGATTTGATTCGAGCCCTACACCCCAGCAGAGGATAATAGGAAAGAAAGAAGAAGATGGTAGGACTTATTTACTGGTGATAGGACGTCTTGTGTGTCCGCGCAGGTAGGTATCACCACCCTGCCTATTTCTGCCGTGAAGCAGTAATGCGTTTCGGTTCGAAGGGTAGGGCAGCCGTTGTAACTATACTGAGATCTTAGAACTTATATTTTAAGGTGGGTGGCGCATTTACGTTGTAGATGTCTATGGGCTCCAGTAACCACTTAAAACCAGGTGAGCTGTGGGCACGTCCAACTTTCTAACCAATAAAAAAAAATCTGAATACAATTGAGAATTCAGCCTCATGTGTCGGGGTGGGTGGCGGTATTTACTTGGGATGTTTATGGTCTGTGAGCTCGTTCACGCACATGAGAAAATTAAAAATATCTCGACTTAAGAAGCACAATCTTAAGCATTTCAAATTTGACATTCAAAACTGTAATTCATTCTAATGTATCATAGACGCAACGAATATAATGATAACATTTCTTAATCTAAAAATTACAAAAATCAAGAACACAAGAAAAACACTAAATCTACGAATGAATCTGTTAATGAGCAAATTTATAATTAATAACATCCTATACGGACGCGCTAAATTAATAGATTTCATATCGTCAAATAAATCAACAATTTTTTTACAATTCCCAATAGCGTTTATAACATTTCGATATATATTTTACAATTCCCAATAGCGTTTATAGCATTTCGATACAATATCGACTATCAGACGATCGAATTTCAAAAGCCTGAATACAAACGCGAACAAATCTTAACGTTTGGTAATCACGACCTAACAGACGTTAGGCTACTGTTGCCGGCTCGGCTACGTTAACCGGTTTGACCGCTTCCAGAGCCGAAACACCAATCATACACCCCTAACGCCGGCCGAAGCGTTTGTCGTCCGTATATTAAATAGATCATTAAGTTCTTTTGCTCTTTTTTTTTATTGCTTTGATGGGTGGACGAGCTCCAGCCACAGGTGTTAAGTGGTTACTGGAGCCCATAGACATCTACAACGTAAATGCGCAACCCACCTTGAGACATAAGTTCTAAGGTCTCAGTACAGTTACAACGGCTGCCCTGTCCTTCAAACCGAAACGCATTACTGCTCCACGGCAGAAATAGGCGGGGTGGTGGCACCTACGCGCGCGGACTCATAAGAGGTCCTACCACCAGTAAAAAAGGCTCTTTAGCCTTTAGAATTTTGTACAGACAGAGCTTTATTACTGGAGACTTATAGTTTCACGTATGCCGATTGGCAAAAAAAGCCATTTTCACTGCTCTTGATGACTTGACGAACTTCCCGCCCACGTTTTGTCATCGGTCACCAGATGTCTTTGACAAGCAATCGTCCCGTTTGACTTCCTTTCAATTAACATCCACATCAGTTCAAAGTCTGGAGTGTACTGTAATAATGTCTGTCGTAACTAAAACCGGTGCGGTATCACAGTACGTACGCCCTACCGCCGCTAATTAAACAAATTAATTAATTTCTCGCGGATACTTTTTTATTACACGACATTAGTTAGTCATTGATTGTGGAAACCGTTCGTGAACACGTCTTAGATCGTAATTGTTTGAAGACAGTTTTATCTGCCTCATGATTTGAGCCAAGGAACTATAGCGAGCAAATTGCAAATTAATGCACGCTTTAAAAGCTAAAGCCTTTGGTTTTTCTACAAAACTAAACGTTGCGTAATTTAAGAAGTATTAGATTCAAGTCTATACAGTCTTTATTATAGTTCAGCGGTCGGAGAACCGGGGTAAATTACCCCAAATGGGGTTAAATGAAATTTTGGGGGTAATAATGAAACTTTTGTGAGTAAAAAGTATATATTGAAGTGAAACTTCTTTAGAATAGTTAAATTTTTAGTTGTTGTTTTCTTTTCAAAATTATCATGGGTGCTATAATATGAAAGATGCTAAAAAGAAGCGATTTCGTTTTTTTTTGTTCTTCGCCATGGGGTAATGTCAACTTACACAAAAATATTTTGGGGTAATAATTAAAAAAGTTCCTCGACCGCTGTTATAGTTGAACACTATATGAACAATTTTGTCTCCAGACTTAATTCCGGCAAAAGAAACTCAACAGTATTTTGAAACGAAGAAATCGGAAAACGAACATTTTCATTCCATACGAAGAAACCGGAAAACAATTTTGTTTCCATAATTCTTCAAACATAACACATGACAAGTTTCTTGTTTTCACCCTTTATCGGCGCTTAAATTTTATTTAATATCATAATCAGATAATATAATTATTGTTAGCTTCATGATTAACCTAAATGTTGATAAATTCGAATTTATCAGACGCCACAGTTATAATATAGCGACAGAATATTTTGTAAGCTCTAATAGATAAGAAAAATTAAGCGGTCTCTCCAATGTATTCTGAAGATGTCACAGATTGTCCTGAATAAGATGCAGTTTAATTTAGGTCATTATTGATTTTATCTTTAAATTTAGATGTATAATTTATGAATTCAATATTTTCTTTTTCATTTTGATTTCAGTTTTGAAGTCATTGTAAACATTATAAGCCTTAATTGAATTATTATCATTTTATATCTAGTTATTAATGGAAGAATTAGATACTCGTACAACAACGTAAGCTATTGTATATTTTTTTGTTTTAAAATAGTAGTCTTGAGTATTTATTGAGATTATACTAATCCCATACTAGTGTTTCTTTACAGCTAATTTAATAAGACGTAACCTACAAAACTACTGCTTCAAACAGACTTCCCGCTTAAGGTAAGTAGTCAACGGATTTACTTTGATTGAAGTTCCTATGTACCTAATGTTGAATACGGACTCAATGAAATATATCAAAAACAAAAAATGTTTTGTGAGTTTCGAGTTAACCAATCGTATTTTTAAAAATTTCATAAGCATATCTAAATATTTAATTAAATGAATAAGGAAACACTCGGATACTGCAAATCATTTTATGTTTATTGCTTAAAGTCATTGCCAAGACGTAGCGTTTTCGCGCTGTCGCTCTATAAATTCTGTCACGTTTCCAGAAAGTATTCGGTTTGATTTCTTGGAAAATCTAAAATCGGCATAGTTGCTTTGGCCGTCTGGCTTATTTTTCATTATTATCTTATAAACTTGTGTCAGAAATTTTGCCATTTCGAGGTGAGGGAACACAAATAGTTGAATTAATTCAATCTAAAAAATATATACAGCACTTGCGACGTGATTATACAATCATTGGCAGACAATACATCGCACAGATACCAAAATATCGTGTGCATTGCTGCCAATTTGATCGATGGCATTTATTTATTTGCGTGCGGGACGATCGAAACACAGAAACATATACCGATTCCTATCACACGCGCATCAAAATTAGCCCTGAGTGCTTCCAAAAAGCGATTTCCGGCGAAACCTTCAATCCAAATAAAGAAGCAACGGCCACTGAAAATTATCACATGACGTGCTGCAAATTGGCGTGCAAGCATACAAACTTCGAAGCGCGTAATCACAGAATTCAGCGCTTCGGGGTGCGCACCTGCAGACCGAGCCGAGATTCATTCATGAGAGAAGCAAAATAGAGCGGCAAAAGGTCGAGAACAATCCGATAATAACAGTTGGCTTTTCTTAGAAACGGTACGCGGCGTGGAGGCTTCGACGGAACGATTGTTGCCGTCTCGCTCGCGCCCGGTCCGTGTGAGNACTTCGAAGCGCGTAATCACAGAATTCAGCGCTTCGGGGTGCGCACCTGCAGACCGAGCCGAGATTCATTCATGAGAGAAGCAAAATAGAGCGGCAAAAGGTCGAGAACAATCCGATAATAACAGTTGGCTTTTCTTAGAAACGGTACGCGGCGTGGAGGCTTCGACGGAACGATTGTTGCCGTCTCGCTCGCGCCCGGTCCGTGTGAGCGAGTGTGCGTGGGCGGGGCGTGTGACGGCGAAGGCGGCCTGAGTCCGAACACACTGCACGCTGCATCCGAGACACTTCCCGACTACTCATTATTAACACTCGTTTAAAGAGTTCGAGGTCAATACAACACAAATATTAAACCAGCTGTCTCTAGTCTTTGCTTTTCTTAGAAAAAGATGAATGCAGTTAATGACGAAGAATATTTAAAAGTAGATTTAATTAAGGCTCAAACAATTTATGTTGGGTTTAAAAAGTGCAATTTGTCATTTCAAATTACTATTTTTACTCATAGCTTGAAACATACATTTCTCAGTGGGATTTCCCATTGAGAAATATTATTCAATTTACGTTTGCGGCATTTGGTAATATTTTTTTATGGTTTTTATACGCAGCCAAGCATACGACCGGAGTGGTCACAGTTGATCATGGATATAAGCATACTAGGAGTGCAGCCAAGCTACTGCTGATCACTGCGGAGTCTTCACGCTTCGTTTGAAGAAGAATAACATCGGGAAGTGGAGTTTTTACCAAATTCGAATAGAACTTGGTAAAAATAATCACTGGACGTATACCGTACTTGAACGCAGCTGTTCCAGACAGTAGAAACCCTCAGAAGGGGTCGTCATCGACACTTTTTAAATCACGAAGGTGTTATGGTAAATAGACAACCATTAGGCGAATCATTAAAACGTTGTTTGAGCCACTAAATCATAATTTTTCGACCACTCTTCCAACCGTATATAAGCGAAACGAAACAATTATTTCGCCGTTCGAACAGCCGACGTCATTTATATGTATTACTAGCTGACCCGGCAGACTTCGTAGTGCCTCAATCGATAAATAAAAGACCTAAACTTTTGTATAAAATAAACTTAAAACAAACAAAAGGAATCCGTCAGACGGGGGACACATCAAAGGAAAAACAAAATTGTTATTTTTATTTAATTCCGAGGATTTTCATATTTATCTACCTTTTAAACCTTCTCTGGACTTCCACAAATAATTCAAAACCAAAATTAGCCAATTCGGTCCAGCCGTTCTCGAGTTTTAGCGAGACTAACGAACAGCAATTCATTTTTATATATATCGAATAGATAGACGAAGAAACACAAAATTATTGTCATCATCGATATATCCTCATCACGTAATGCAATTAAGCAATTTATCTAACATATCGTTATATCAATAACATTTATACGCAGATGTTTTGTTCAATGGAACATACATAATTCGGTCGCACGTGGCACAATACGCGAGCTTTTATTACGACTATCAATGGCGAGACGATTGTAACCAAATGTTTATTGTTAGTGATAAAGAGTTAAAATATATAATTATTATTGAATATTAATTAATGGTCAGAGATTTTTATGAATATACATATTTAATTTTTCTTTATCGAAACAGAGAAGTATGTACATGAGAAAATAAGTGTATAATGGTAGACCCCTTCATCGCTTAAAGTTATTTCTTTCAGGAAATATTAAGATACATTAAAAACTGAGATAGTGGCTGAAATATATAATAAATAGGGAAAAGCTCTTGGCTGACCTAATCGTATTCACGATACATATTAAAAACTAAGTTAACTATTCGCGAGGTTCTTAAGGATTCTGAGGATATTTTCAAATCGCTTTAGTTGGAGGACAAGTCCGAAGCTGAATGGCTTGTGGCCAAAATGACTCCATGTGTAACGGCTGAAGGTACCTGTTTCCATGATATCTGTTCTGTTGATGTTTTTCTGGTAAAAGTAGAAGACGGTATTAATTATAATTTCATATAAAATTTTTAATAGAACCCATATTGCTTTACTAAGATATAATTAGTCACAACATTAGGTTTGCGTTTTTGAACATATCACTTTTAAGTATAAATTGATAAAATCGACTTTTAAAGTGAATGAATTGAAATAAACAAATTTAATAATATTTACTTAGTATTTTTATTATCGTAAAAGAATATTAATGACTTATTAGAAAAAGAATTACTTATCGTGTAGGATTTTATCGTGATCGAAACTTGAAGAAGTACATCCTTATCAGTTAAGATAGGAACAGTATTAACTGTAAGATTTATTTAATCAAAGCAATAAATTACCTTTGAGTTAATAAACAGTTTCGTAAACAAATTCAATTATTACAATATATGCGTGTTTGCTTTATTTTCTTTTTTAAAAATCACTGCCATTGGTAGCTGTTCATATATAAGTAAAGCTTTTAGTCCACTTTCAATCTTGAGGTTTTCAAAATCAAGTTCGGCTTTGTAAACCATTTTGCTAATACGCAACTTGGATAGTAAGTGAATTTGTGCTACAATGTAGATCATACAATACACGAACTGGACAAAAATGCACATCAGAGGTTTATTGCTAAAAGTTAAATCCTCCAGATAAAGATTAGACAAAAATTTAAAGGATTTGATATAAACATAGTTGTTCCTACAGCGTGCAAAAGACTCAATTAAAATGAATTGATTCCTTACGTATAATTTAACAAAATATTACATTCGAGTTTTTAAATATCTCCACTATCTGATCAATATCTTTCTCTAGATAAAAGCGAATACGTTTTCTTAAATGTTTTGTTATATTTATGGTAGTTAAATAAATTACCCGTCCCGTGAAACCAGAATAGCCTCTCGAGCCTGCTGTCAATTAGGTAGGAAAAAACAAAATAAAGGATTACCTTATTGGTGGTAAAAAAAAATATGGTCTGATTTTAATTTATAATATGTTGCACTCGAATTATGTACAATATTTAAATCTACCAATACAGTATATTTATAAATTGGTACTAGCAAACACAGCATTTTGAAGTATCAGTAACGTAACATGCGTGATCCACACAAATCAAATAATCGCAATGATCCAGAGCTTCTTTCCCACTGATCCTTAATCAAAGAACGAATTAAAACAAATTAAATGTTTGGCTAAACGCTTTGGGGAACTTAATCTTAATTGGTGGTGTATAATTGGCCAATCTATCGCCACCCGATCACAGTCTGAGTGCCATTAACTACATCGGTAATGTTGTATCGTACGCAAATCGCTTTGTACGAAGGGAGAGTTGCACTTTCGCAACATTGTGGATTTAAATGTTATATTTGCTCAGAGATCGAAAGGATTTGTCTTGAGAATCTATGATTTGAGGTACGATTGACAATAGTTATGTTTAAGCAGTGATTACTTTTGAGACTCCGGTTTCCGTTCAATTAATTAATTATCTAACTAGAATGCTGTAACCACCGTTATATGTATGTTTAGTTAAAGAGCAAATGTTATTTATAGTTAAATTTCATGATTATTTTCTTTATTTTATTATCTGAATATATACTCTTTGGTCACTCTGGTAGTAATACTGAAAAAACTGACTATCAAATTATTTAGGCACATTTTTAGTCTTAAATTAAAAATGCGCAGGCAATTTATTTTGAGCAAGATGGCTACACAGTAGCACTTTATATGGGTAGCCCTGACTGCGTGTGTCAGATTTGTCACTTAACGTCGGATAATAAAATAAACACGAGATTAAATCGTAAAACTTTCTTTGTGAGCAGCGGTACTTCGAAAATGATGTTTTTAAAGTGAACATTGTGTAAATCACAAGTGTTTATATTGTGCTTGAAATTATTGTAGATATTGAATAAACCAATGTTATTATAAAGAGGTAGCCGGTCACCGTCCTCACCGAACCCGTCGCTTGCGATCAAGGGCTCGGCGAGTAAATTAACCCATAGACACAGCTCACGGAGTTTCTCGCCAGATCTTCTCAGTGGGTCGCGTTTCCGATCCGTTGATAGATTCTGCGAAAACCTAATCTTGCTAGGGCCAGTGTTAGCAACACCTCCGGTTTGAGCCCCGAAAGCTCACCTAGACACTAGGGTAATACTGATATAGCCTCTCAAGGCTACCAGCATAGGTAGGAAAAATAAAATAGAGGTGTCCGATCTGAATTGTCAAGGCGTGGTTTACTATAAGTTTTTTTCATTACCAATTTAATTAGCAATCCATTAATTTCCGTCGGTAACGATATCGGCGCGTATGTCTTTGCGAGTATATTGATTGTAAGATAGAATTAATTTTGTAAATTGCAGTATAAAGAAACCTCTTTAGCTAAGATATTTTAATGAAATAATATAACAATTTAACTTTGTATATATTTTTATATTGTAATTGTGTATTTATTATGTAGGTGTCTTCTTGGTTAATAGCGAGACACTTAATAACTAACTGTGAAAAATGATTAACACCTGTGTGTTAATACGTTTCATCTTTCGCTGGCTTTAGTTTGGGCTCTTGTGGTAAGGTCAAATTAGTTTAGGCAAACCGAACATCGTGTTCCTACAGATATTGAACGTTTTAGTTAACGATTTCGTTTTCTACTGAATGAAGTTCTGGTTGAAACAGCATTCCCGAAATACTTTGTCTGGAACTAGATTGCCGCCAAATAAAATTGAAACTAAATTGTTCTTAGAAACTATGCTTTGCTGCCTTTCCGAAAATTCTGAATATTGTTTTTTAATCGCTTGAGGGAATATCTCGTCTTGATTTGTATTTAATTAAAGAGACATCTAACTTCTGACTTTTAATTACCTTAATTTTATTTATCAGGGAAGTCACAAAGCCCAATGTGTTCTCGCAATAACCATATAATAACAAATATTAAATTATAATTGTTTACCAAGTCAATCTATATGATGCTGAAATGTTACTATCCAAAAACGCAATGAATAGATATAGTAACGAAATGGGTCTGATGTAGTTTATTAGCTCTCATATGGATGGAAGGGTGTTGTGGTCCTGGTATTGGTACAGAGTATCAAGACTAATAAGAAATACAGGAAAAGCGTTTCATTGTGTTTCACTACAAAAAGAAAATAGTCAACAAAAATAAAGGTAACTTATCAAATCGTAATCTTCTTTGTTATCACATGAGGACAATAAGCGTATTTACAATTTTTCTTTTCCCTAAATATACGCGCAATATATGACATTCGCTTATCAGATGAGTTCTAGGTAACGATAAGTAAAATTTGCAAATTGTAATTCACAAAGACTATTGCGAGACAACGGTGTTTTAAACGGTAGCCGGCGACGAATCTGATTAAAGTCTTGTTGACTCGATATAAAATCTTGCTGTTTTTAACATGGTAAAAATAGTTTAGCTTTATTAAAAAAATATTATATAAAAATTATTATTGATAAAAATATTATTAGCTTTTTTTTGTAACATAATAAAAATATATTAAGCATTAGCCGTCACATGTGTGGAGACAACATTATTTGTATATCATCATTATAACGGAATAATTTTTTTTTATACTTGAAGCTTTACTGGTTTCCAGTTTCGCTAGGACAGGACAAGTACGATATATTTATCTAACAAAGAGCACGTAACGATTCCTAATATATTTACTGCAACGTATACAATTTTTTAATCTTGGCCCATTGTATTGTCGAACATAAGGACCATGCTAGCTTTTAGGCCGGATTCATAGCATTCAAGATACAAGCTTGATGGATCAAACTTTAACAAGTATCTATAGGATATTTTAAAAATCTCAGCACAGGAATTGAGTATGAGTTATCCGGTCATTTAATATTTATCTTAAATTAAAAATCTGTTAAGGTAGCGGAATGCAAACGAAACTACTTATTTTGGAATCGTCAGATTATAGACTTAAAAACCGAGTATGCTGTACACAGTGCTTCTTTGCCTGACTTGGAATATTTTTACGCTTATCTTAGAAGACCCTTGGTTATTTTGTAATTAGATAAATAAAAATGTTTTTTTTTTTACAATAAATATGTCGGAGACGGTCTTCAGTTTGGTAGCTAAACGAAAAGCAGCACGATTCCCGAGGTATGGCAACACGATTGCGGTATCGTCGGAACTCGATTAACTTCGTGCTACAACAGAGCCTAGCCTATGGAGGCGCGTAGACGCCATCACACTTATCAACCAGCCTTCTTGAAGAGCGGTGCCTCCGTCCTAAGAACTGTCATTCGTTTTCGTTTGCTAACGTCAAGAGATTTCTAAATTGTTCTAAGACAACAAACGCGATTGGTGTACTCAATATATCTTAGCTCGATCACCCTATTCACCCCTACGATGTCTGACGATGGTGTTAATAATTTTAGTTTCTCCGACAAATATAATTGTGAACATTTTCCGTACATCGAAGTAGTTTACGTTGTAACATAAGTACTTGATTCAGTTATATGTTTGTTATTCCTTACCGAGATTAGCGTAGTACCCGGCCGGATGCATCGTGACCGTACTGATCACCGGAGTAATTCCATTTGTCACTTACCTATAACAAGTATACATGAGATTTTAGAAATTATCGAAAAGTTCATGTCAAATTAAATTCACAAAAATCTCTTTGAATTCAACGAATTCGTGTCTATTATTATTACGGATTCGAATGTCGAAAAATATTGTTTCAGTTCGGAATATGTTTAATGTATTTTATGATCAAATTATGTCACATTTTTACTGTTATTCCCGTTATCGTCATTACATTTTTTTTATTCTAATAAATTGTTCAATTTCATTCACTGAAGTGATGAACAAAAAAAGGAATATCAATGAATTTTCAGTGAAATTTTATTAATAATTGTATTGTATTAAGTATCGTATTGTATTGTATTAATTGTAAGTATTGAAATCACGGTTACAATAAAACCCTGTAACATATTATTATGTTTGTTAATACAAAATATAATCTAAGAACCAAAATAGTGAAAATTATTTTTGTATACTTAATATCATCATCATCGTCATCATCATATCAAAATTGGCAGATGCAATACAATTTTTTTTGTATCTTGAACAATTTTTTTTTTTTTTTTTTTGTTAACAAAAACGCTTGTAACGAAACGAATATATCATTGATAAACTCTATTAACAAAACAGCAATAATAAATTTCAACGTGATAAAGATACAAAAACAGTAAATCCGTCTTTCGTAGAAAACTCAGTTCATACAGACAACACTGATAGTTTAAATTGTATCATGTTAGGAAATATTAATAATAATAGATTAGAGTTAGCTATTTAAATTTTGTGTTCATAACTTGAACTTGAGACCCATTGAGTCCATTCTGGACTCATTTACTCACTCACTCTTTATTCATTGTTATGGAGTTGAAATAAGTAGAGAAGGATCACGCTTTACGAAAAACAAACTGTAAAGTTCAAGGCAATTTCAACGCACTTTGCAGCAACAAAGTATGCAATCGAAATAGCGGCACTATTCCATAAGGGTTACAGAAACTCATAATAAGTTACGTGTAAACATATAACATATAATTACATAGTTACATGTATACATAGCCGTCTGGGTACGGCGGCTAGTCAGGCCGCCCGGACGAGCCCACTGAGTTTCTCGCCGGATCTTCTCAGTGGGTCGCGTTTCCGATCCGGTGGTAGATTCTGCGAAGCACTGCTCTTGCTAGGGCAAGTGTTAGCAACGTCGTCAGGTTTGAGCCCCGTGAGCTCACCTACTAGTTAAGGTTACGCTGAAATAGCGTCTCAAGGCTATCATCAGCTTAGGTAGGAAAAAAAGAAAGAAAAAAATCGCCCGGTCGGTGCTAATGGTGTTTTGGAATATCACGTTGGACCAGAACCAGCCTGCCGGGTCGGAACGCGATATACTGTTAACCGGTCGATCTTGTGTTAGATCAAAGCTACATGGCAGCGCGGTAGAGTCCTGGTACCGAGTCGCACGGTCTCAACCCCTCCGGTCGCCTCATGACTTTCAAGGGAGGGTGACACTCGACACCTGCAGGATGAACTTTTGCATGAGAAGCAAGCTTTGAACGATACGAACGGGCTTCAGTGCTCCCGCCGTATATCAAGTTCAATTTTTATAATATGTTCATCATGAAAGTCATACGCATTTATAAAATACCTATTTTAATAGAAAAATTGGTATTTGCCTGCGGGATTTGAACACCGGTTTAGTCACATCGGTCGATATGGGTACACCAGGCGGTTTATCTTTTAGGCCATATCGACAAGCGATCTGATCATCATTTACATCATTTTCATTACTAGCATATTTAAGCACACTGTTGCAAAGCATCACTTTATACCGTTTATAATTTCTGCGTCCTATTCTTAGGAGTCCGCACGGGTAGGTACCACCACCCCGCCTATTTCTGTCGTGAAGCAGTAATGCGTTTCAATTTGAAGTGTGGGGCAGCCGTTGTAACTATATTGAGACCTTGGAACTTATATCTCAAGGTGGGTGGCGCATTTACGTTATAGATGTCTATGGGCTTCAGTAACCACTTAACACCAGGTGGGCTGTGAGCTCGTGTGAATCATCCAAGCAATAAAACAAAATGTGCGTCCATCGTACTATGTACGTAAACCGCAGAATGTAGTAATCACCAATAATAACAGACGCGCATAGTAAATCGGTATAGGCGCGTGAATAATTGATTCTAAGTGCATTACATTTCAATTTAGCACACCTATGACATTATTTAGAATGTACGCGGAGTATTAACGTAATAACGCAATATTATGTACTTGATTACGAATAGTTTGAGTGTTTTTTCAAGCGTTGACTTAGGTTACTTTACATTTTCGAATATTTAATCAATCTTGTGAGCACGTTTTTCACGGTCAGTATACTTAGTTCGTCTTAAAATATCGTACTGCGTATCAGCTAAATCATATTTATGAAAATGAATATCATTTTAATTTTATGAACTGTAGCAAAAAATCTATTTGGGATGTGGGACGACTATGATACATGTCGAGTAATTTTTCAATTATGCAAAGCATTTCCATTATATATAAAAAATGTATATTATAAACTACACTCTAGCTAGTATTACGTTCCGAGTTACGACTACTTGAGAATCGCTTTAAATACAATCACTATGTAGATAAGATATAAAATTAAACAATAACAAGTCAAATTGATTACTGTATTTTTGTTTTCGTTAAACAGAACAGCTACCTCTATTAAATTACCACATTTAATGTACTTTTTGATTGTTCATTAATTATCANTATATTATAAACTACACTCTAGCTAGTATTACGTTCCGAGTTACGACTACTTGAGAATCGCTTTAAATACAATCACTATGTAGATAAGATATAAAATTAAACAATAACAAGTCAAATTGATTACTGTATTTTTGTTTTCGTTAAACAGAACAGCTACCTCTATTAAATTACCACATTTAATGTACTTTTTGATTGTTCATTAATTATCAATAACCACAAATCAATCACATTGACCACGGCCCGAGCGTGGCTTCATCGTGAAATGGTAAACGTTCGATTTGAGCTGCATTGAATTATTCAGTAGCATTATTTGCATCTAATGTGCTTCGAATATTCAGCCAAAATCCATGCAGGGTTGCATATTCCGAGCTAGGCATGCGGGGCAGAGCACACGTGGCTGCCACGGCTGCCTTCCCCGGAATCTGACCAAATACCCATCGCAGCTCGATTGTTAGCGAATAGCTTTGGCTTATTTATAACCGATACCGCCCGTAGGACGGATTCACAACAAATCTTATAGGCAATAATCTATATTAATTATTTCGTGACGGAAAACAAGAAACCGAGGATGTGTTCCTTAACGTTCTACAAATTAATATATTTTTAAATCTATTCTATTCTGTATACAACAAGTAAAGGTAATTCGGTAAATTAAAGGCACGAACTAATTGTTTGAATATGTGACACGACGTGCGTTTCAGTTTGTTTAAGTATGGATAATCCTCATAAATAGCAATTTACTTCGTGACAAACGATCTACGTTACGTCTCTAGGTTTGGAAATCGCGTATAATACAGCTATTGTTAATTATACAAGTCACCGCGTCGCTAAACATACGATTTATTGTCAGCTAACTGGAACGGTGATACATCTAGCGTGAGATCAGTGCGGCTGCCATCTCGTACCGCAATGAATAGCCCAAAACGTGAAAAGCTAAGACAAATATTCTTTCGACAGGGAAGCTGTCATGTCCTTTCACGGGCATACTATGCTAAATGATTCTGTTTACAAAACTTTACTTTCACAATGTTTACAATACCATAGAACGTTTCAGACATAGTTATAATATAGCTCTAGCACAGATATTTTTTTCTTATTAAATACCCTCTGGGATGTTAGTGGGCGCTGGGTATCTTTATTTACGACTGCACGTCACTAAAGCTGCTTTAAGAATTGAAAAATCGACATCCTTCGGCTCAGCAATGTCAGTCGAACGGCGATCGAACGGGTAGATAACAATAATCAGTCTTTAGATCTGACGGCAACGCTTTTTGAAGAAAAACTGGCGGCTGCGACCTTACCGCTTACTTACTCAACATTATGCTTTTAACGGAAACTTATCGGTATATCAAATCTAGAGCGGCGATTAGGAAACAATAGGAATATTAATAAAAAGTATCGCCGGAGCAAAGCATGAAGCGTTCTAATGTTTACGAGTGTTTCGGTTGTATACAGAACCCTATTCATTTTCAATAGAATTTACAGACTCGTTTATTTTTATCCGACTTCAAACAAGGAGGAGGTTCTCAATTCGACTGTATTTTTTTTTATGTTTGTTACCTTATAACTTTTGACTGGGTGAATCGATTTTGACAAATCTTTTTTTATTAGAAAGCTGACGCTTCCCGTGTGGTCCCATTTCAATTTATCAATCCTTCAATTTAGTTCTGATAATGGTATCCATGAGAAAACCATATAAGTCTTAAATTTGCATTAAGTACGTGCGCGACAAATAAATGAATTACTCAATATCACGCCAACCGATTTCGATGATTATTGTTTTAGAGTATATTAATTTGTTTTGGAATATCTTTTTTTTTCTATCTGAAGTCGGTTTTTGTTAAAGCATGTCTATTTACAATTATTTAGGTTCTAATCAGTGGAACAATTAGTGAAATATTTGATTAGTACGTTTGTGTATTTTGTTGATATAACATATGTATGAAACCAGATTACTGTGTGTGGGACGTCCTACGAATATATTAATTTACAGAAGTTCGTGGTGCGAAATTTAAATTCTAAACGGAAATAGTTAATGATATTGATATAGTTTTTAAAGCAAATAATTATTAAGCGATTTAAAAAAATAGGATTGGAGATTCAAAATAATGAGAATTATGGTATGAATTTGTAAAAAGTTAAAGAGTACTACTATAACTAAAAACAATGTAATAATGAACGCGGCTGATCCTTCTCTAATGCTGACATTCTGACACCGAGTATCCTTACTCACAGTAATATTGGTTTATCTACTCGTAATGCGATATGTTTTCTTTTTGTTATTTACAGATTTGGTGTATTAATTTACGATTTTTTTTGTTGCTTATATGGATGAACGAGCTCACATCCCACCTGGTGTTAATTAGTTACCGCAGCTAATAAACACCAAAACTGTTAATGTCGCCCACCCACCTTGAGATTTAAGTTCTGTCATTTTTTTAATAGTACAATGCTTCGAAGCGAATCGCATTACATCGTCGCTGCTGGTATAGACAGGACGGTGGTACTCACCTCTTAGGCTAAGCAACACCGTAACATTAGTAATTACGTAAATTATAATTTTTGCAGGTTTCATTCTTATTACACGATGTTACACTTTCACCGTGAAAGTCAATCAAACATATCTTAAGTAAGTATTTTATTAGAAAAAAATGTATCTACCTGCGGGATTCGAACATTGGCACAGTCGCATCGCTTAACACGAATGCACCGAGCGTCTTATCCCGCAGGCCACAACCACTTCGACAAACTTTGACGAAGGACCTTGTAGTGTTAAAAGATTGGTTATCGAAATCGACAAAAATATTCGTGATACATAAAGCCATGTAACAATAAACAATACAAAATGGTGCATTCACGCACCGCAATCGCATGCATCGTTTTATGTCGGCGCATCAAGTAAAAGAGTGCTAGTTGAAAAAGCCGAGGTCCAACGCGGTATGCGCGGAATTGGAGGGGGCATCCGGGCGGCTACGATTGTTACCAGTTATCACTGAATGTTTTTCACCGGGGCATTTTGTGCCGCCACAAAAAACCACATAAAGGGCGGGCGCGGCTCGTTTGAGACGCCGCCCCTGTGGGAAAATCGTCGCCAGAAAACTGCGATGCAAATAAATTATAAACTCTCTCGCGTGGAACGCGACGCGAAATACTTGTTCGTTTATACAAAACGCATAAAGCAATGCTTTTTTCGCTACAACTATACGTGTGATAAACGAATATATTAATGTGTACAATGAAAGTCGCAAATGAGATGCGTTTCGTCGATCACTCCCTCGCCATAATCGAAGTTTGCACATGTCGCATGATCTCACGGCAGCGTGGTATCATTAGCGAAACGGAGCATCCCGGAATAGAATGACAGCGAGACGATTGCCGCGCTCGTGATGGATGACGGGACCTGAGCGGGTTATTATTGCCGGCTTAATATCCACTCCGACGCGAATCACAGCACAATCAAAAAATACGTTTGCACTACACTATAGACAAATCTTTCCATTTTATTTACAACTATCGTTATAAGACGAACAATGCTGATAGCGATTGAAGAGATTAGCGAATGAAAAAGTTTAATCATACACATCTTGGAACAAGTCGCCGGGCATGACGACCTGAACGATAATCGAAATGTAAAAGATTCGACAAAGAAACGTAAGTCACCGCTGGCCGCCGTGTATAGACGATCGCATTGAAAACTTGCAGAAAATGCATCGCCGATAAGAAAAAATTCAGTCCGTCGAGCGCATTTAAGTACAGCACGACGACGGTGACATTCCACTGGGAATACTCCGCATATCGAGACTTAAAGTAACCATTTACCGATTACAGATACGCGATGGTCGACCGTGTAATCTGGTCAGATCGCTTCACTTGCATACTTGGGTCTATACATAATTTTAACCTAAATAAGTAAGAAATACTTCTTATATGGCGTTTTAATGAGGCTTCGTTCTTTACTAAGTGGTAAATAGTTTACTGCCAACCTAGGTTAATAAACTTCAGTCCTACATTAAAGTTCACTATTTAAAGAAAAATCGACTCAGTTAAGATTAACTCTTAACAAAATAATAAAGATGTCGGTTAACTTCCTAATTAGCTGAGAGTAAAGTTTCACTATTTGTCGCAGACGATACGTCTTGGCTTGCCGTCGTCATAGAAACAGAGTCGCTCTTAACGGTTAATCTGGTCGCCGAGCTACAAAAAAGCGGTTTTGTGGTGTCATTGTTTTTGTCCTTGTCACACGCAGGATCCCAAAAGGGAATGAGCAGGATGACGATGGGTTCAGTGATAGAGCTTCTAATGTGAGACCGTTTTAATTTATCGTGCGACAGCCGCACTGCCTCGCCGTACCCGGAGAAGCGCTACATCAATCTTCAGACTCAAGATCGGCGGCTAAACGTTCCACTGTTTGTTGAATACAAATCATAGATAGCAACGATATAAAACTGTTACAGATTAAAATGTATATTTTAAAATCCATATGGATATGATTTTTATTACTAAATAGTAGTCAATTTTTTTGTTTCGTATTCCTGAGCACGATTACAAAACTGTAACAGTAAAATGTGACTTCTTTACAATAAAAGAATACTACGGTGTTCCGGGCCGTATCGAATTTTTTGTCTATACGTGTTTGTTTGTATACCTGTTCGTTCAAGCTTCACGAAAAAAACTACTGAACCGATTTTGATGGCGCTTTTACTATTTAAACATTGAACTGTGATTACACTTTAAATTTGTATTTTTTTTTCAGTCTAACGACAACATCTAGTAAGACAGAAATAACAAAAAATACAAATAAAAAGTGAGTTTTCATTTCAAGAACATTCATATTGTGCCTAATTTAATCAGTTGGTATTGTGGAAAACGTCTTCTATCGCGTACTTTTTTTTTGTTTGCATTGATAACATAATACGATTATAATGTTGCGAACACGTTGAATCAAATGGGTAATTTTACAGTAGTACCTAACACGACCCTCCAACCACATAAGACAGGACGCGGAGGGATAGGGGTTTCAGTGGCATGCCAAAAATCAATACAGTATTTTCATGCGGCAATTTACAGTTATGATAATTCTGAAATTAAGATTACGTATGTTATTTTCCAATTTTTATTAGCTCACTGAACGCTATTCGGTAAAAACTAAGCTCTTTTTATCTTCATCGTCATCATCAGCCTGTATCTCTCCACTGCTAGATGTAGGCGTCTCCCATGGTCCGCCACAATGAACGATCCTTCGCTTTCCTCATCCAATCTTTTCCAGCATATCACCGATACATGGTCTCCAGTCCAGAAGGCGTCTGCTCCATTGGGTATCGGTTCTGCGACACGTATGTCCGGCCCATTGTCACTTTAGGTTGCTGACCTTTAGGGCTATGTCGGTTACTTTAGCTCTTCGACGAATTTCCTCATTTCTGACTCGATCCATCAAAGAAACTCCGAGCATACCCTTTTCCATAACACGCTGAGCGACTTTCAACTTACGGACCAGACCTACGGTCAATGTCCACGTTTCAGCGCCATATGTCATGACCGCAAGCGCTATTTGTCTTAAATGTGCTTTCTAGATTTTAGACAATGTCATCATGACGCGTGTTTCAAATCTACTACACTTTTTCTTGAAGCTTTACGTTCAAACGTTTACTTAAACACCACTTTTATCTACTAATTACCTGTGCTCAGTTTCACTTCACAATAACTTAGGCCGTTACATACAGAAAATATTATTATTTGAAAGCTAATAACTTGAAATAAGGTTAACTGTTCATTAACTTCCATTAGTTAATTTAATGTTGCAATTGTTTTTATGTTTTTTTGCTAAGACCCAAAGCATAATATTTTAATTAATTTGATTTTCATTGTTTTACAAGACGCCTTAATTACCACGATGTTTTTAATTGGAATATAAAAATCATAAACAAAACTAAATGTGAATGTCAAACAATTGGTTTATTATATTCGTACAATTTTTCTTTTTCTTGCATTGTATTTTTACTACATATTAGTTGATAAATTAAACCTTACAACGATGTGTATAAATATTATATCAGGTTACGGGTATAAGTCAGAGCTTTGAAGGTGCTTTAAAATTGTTTTTCACATTCATAACTTCAATGAAACAAACAATAAATGACAGCTGAAGTCTGTCTCAATTCTTCTCCAAATGCTGTAATTTATTTATTTACTTCCTAATCGTAATCCTTGAGGTCTAAGAAAATTTTCAATCATAATGTTACGGATGTCCCGGCTCTTCAAATCTTAGCAGGTGACTGGTACTTACCCGTGCATGCTTACAATACATCCGTAAATTATTGAGGTGCATTATTTGACGTTTGATTTTTAATTTAAACTACTTTTACTGATAGGTTGGGGAAATTTTCGCATTATAATATGTAAGAACTTGTAATAAAATCTCTCTGGCTATATACTATTTGTATCTGGCTGGTTTTGGTATCATAAAAATATTAAATTTTAAAGAAGATAATTTGAAATTCAAATTAGGAAAATATGTGATTTCTTGGTCAACATGAGTGAATCTAATGACGAAATTCGATACATTTTAAAATTTTATTACAAAAATAATAGTTTAAAAAAACTAACAAAATACGCTTTCATAGAAAATCCAAGTAAAATATTAGAAAATAAATTTTAATAAATTAGAATTAAAAATAGTGTAAAAAAAAAAAATTATCGTAAAATGTCCCTACAAAAAATGTACCTACAAGATGGCAAAAAGTTATCGAACATAATGGTGCCTACATACTTTAGTTAAATGTAAATAAACTATATTAAAAAATGTTGTGAATTTTCTTAAAAAATGCGAAGAAACTTTTCCCCGACCTATTATATTTCATTTCTACCATATTAATAGAAATAAAATACTATTTAATGTTTAGGCGGATTTAGAACCCTATTTAATAGATTGAGGATCGAGGAACTCATGAGCGGCTACCGTAGCTCATAGGCTGTGAATTCAGCCGCTCACCTCAAATCATTAAGTCAAAGACTTGGCTGCATTAAAAGGAATCTGTGACTTCTTCGCCAAATTAAGAGCTTAAGCCAGTAGAGGAAGTTCGGTTAGTTATTTCACAAGTTTCACGATCTCCAGCGGCGGGAACTAATAAAGCAACACAGAACTTCCAATTTATTGTCCGCGCAGTCTGTCGCACCATTCAATGTTCTCATCAAGCCCGGCGCCGCTCGCAAAGCGAACATTTTTTTTCAAACAAACTTTTACTTCCACGTTTACTCCGAGCTTACGAATCTATCGTGCCCGATTTATTTGTTAAAAGTAACACTTTCTACGGTATTGTCAACATCTCGAAATCGAGCGTAACATCTATACGTATAAATAAAATTGGAGTGTCTGTTTGTAATATTGAAATAACCGCTTTTTACTACATGCATATGAATATATATACGGTTCATACACCAAAATAACATTTTTTACAATTTTTGTCTGTCTGTCTGTCTGTCTGTTTGTTCCGGCTAATCTCTGGAACGGCTGGACCGATTTTGACGAGACTTTCACTGATAGGTAGCTGATGATATAAGGAGTAACTTAGGCTACTACTTTTTTTAGACTATCTTCGCCCCGCGGCGTCACCCGTGGTATGACAATAACCGCGAGTAACATCGCGGGACTCAATAATAAAATTTAATGTTACCGAAGCGAAGCGAGGGCGGGTCGCTAGTTATGAATAAAAGTTTAACAAGTGCGTGTTACTTTGCCACAATCAAATTCAAACGTAGACCATTCACGTTTTATTCATCAATTTACCATTAATAGAGCGGATATTGAACTCAAAAAAAATAAGTAACACATATGATGATTGCCATACTGTTCGGCGGGTAATGTCCACCAGTACGCAATGAATATTTGTAATTCGAGGCGGATTCGAGAGAATAAATCTGATATTATATTTTGATGATTATGTAGTATATATGTATGTATTAATTTATCCTCTAATGAAACACTGAACAGAACACAGAAAACATAAGTGTTCGCAAGAATCCCCGAAGTATTTCGTACAATTTGAATGTGGTTCAAAATACACATATATAAGGTGAAATATCACACAAATAGATATTTTGCAACAATCAGTTACACAGCTAGAACAAGAATCAAGAAGGCAAACGCACTTGCTTTGACTGCAATTTCATTTTCAAGAGGCTGTGTTAATTCAGACCGTTTACTGGTGGTACGACCTCTTGTGAGTCCGCGCGGTTAGGTACCACCACCCGGCCTATTTCTGCCGTGAAGCAGTAATGCGTTTCGGTTTGAAGGGCGGGGCAGACGTTGTAATTATACTGAGACCTTAGAACTTATATCTCAAGGTGGATGGCGCATTTACGTTGTAGATATCTATAGGCTCCAGTAACCACTTAACACCAGTTGGGCTGTGAGATCGTCCACCCATCAAAAAAGGCAATTAAAAAAAAACAAGAGGCTGTTAATTCAGACCGTACCTTTTAAAATCAAATCTAGAGGCTATGTTAATGTTTACTTTTACATGAGTATATCCATTCACGTAAAAAGTCATGTAAGTTGTATCGAATACTTCACATTGTAAGCTACATTTTACGGAGATAATCTCAGGCTCGGTACATCGAATGTCAATACGAGGAAGTTCCTCGTTTAAAAGATAAAAACGTAGAAAATAACGGACCGACGGACAATCAAAGGGAGTTCGAATACAAAATAAAACGTACAAATAACAAGTTTAATTAAATCGACAAGAACGAGCCGCGCCCGCCGAACAATGCCAACTAACGATAGTTTAACAAGTGAACACAAAGTGAGCTTCATATTGAATTCTACCTGCAACGTGTGCTGCACTCAATCGAGAAAATTATTTGTAAACTGCTCTGTAATTTCGTTTTCACGGAAATACTGGGGGTTTGCGTATTCGGTACGGGCACTTTTTTCGATAGATACTTTGATTTCACTGGGAACAAAAAAGTATATTGTGTATGGCACCGAAAATATATAATAAGCTACCTGATGCTATAAAATAAGACAAATTATTTTTATTTAAAAAGAACTTGAAAAAATTATTAACTTTAAGATGTTATTATACAGTTAACGATTTTTAAATGATAAATCATTATGTTAATTTTAAATTCGCTTTTTTCTCTTCTTTGTTTTCGTTTTATGACATAAATAACTAATTCTTATTCAATTAATTTATTTTGTTGTTTGATATTTTAATTAATTATTAATATATTTACTGACTGCATTTAACGTAAATAATTTTGAATAATATTTGCAGGCCGACCTGGTAGAGAAACACGCTGTTCTATAGAATAACTATCAACAACTTTGTAAGCCGTGTTTTAGCTAATAAAGTTTGATTTGATTTGAACCTTTGAACCATGCTTCTGTTAATTTCACTTATATCAAGTATTTCTTTTTCGTCTGAGAGATTATTTTGTAGAAAAGTATTGATCGTAGGTTTAAGGACTATGCACTATTTCAAAACCGTGACTTTATCTGACAAATAACAACATTAATAACACTTTTATTTCGCGGCGAAACTTTCTCTCTTTTTATTGCTTACTTAAAATAAATTATGTACTGGGTTCCACGTAAATAAGTAAAAGTCTCATTTATATTTTTAATGAACTAATTTTTACTAACTATTAAGCGCTGCATTGTTTGAAGGGAATTAAAAGTCCTCGTACTGAGCTAAAACCTAGAGCAATCATTATGATTAAAACAATTACATTTTCCCGTGTAAAAGTTAATTTGAAATTTTATAACCCAATTCCGACATAAGAGCATACTAGAAATAACTAAATCAAATGAGTCAGGCGATCTAAAATCTCCCCGGACTGGTTTGGCTAGTTCTACGATCGATCTACCGCTGCTTCTAATTCACTATACATTTTGTTGTTTTGCCAAAAAAAATTCCTAGAGCCAGTTTTAGGCCTATAATGTAAAAACGTAATAAACTTAGACATGTCACTTCAAACTGGCAAACATTATTTTATAAGATAAGATTAAAAAAATACCGGTGACTTTCCGTTTGTTTTATTAGGTTTTTACCTATAAAATTAGCGTTTTGTTGTACTGACCAGTTTGATCTGAAATATCTCCTCTTTGGTTACAAATTCCAAATCCAAATTTATAAATTCATTTAGCTGGTACATTTGAAATTTGAAAAGAGTCATTCATTTGTTTTTTCCTCATTATTTTTTCTTTGGCGTCGCTTGTTACCGCACAATGGAAAACATGAAATATCGGTATATTTAATGGATAACAACGGTGCTTAAGGACTTTGATTAATTAAATATATTTGACAAAAAAAATTGACTTTATATTCAAACTCGCGTACAAAACGCCAATTTCATAAAAGGACCTAATATTTTCTAACAATTCCGATGACATTGAGACCGTGTCATAATTCACGAAATACAAATTATACCGGCGCGGTAGTGGTTAGAAGGCAGGCGGGTAGTAAAATAATCATAACTCAATCTTATATAGTTTATGCACTAAAACACTCCTGAAAAATGAACGTGCGAAACGGCCTCCACAGAAGCGTAATCCTCGTGTGTCATCTCTTCACGGACGAAATTAAGATAAATAAGTGGCGAGTCCTTTCGCTGTAAGCGTTTTCGAAACGAAGATCGAAAGTTACAGGTCTGTAGAAAATAATTTAAACTCTACTGCTTTGGTTTTATGGTTTACTTCTTGAGTGACGTACCGGAGCTTCACACGAGAGTGATCCACAAATAGGAGTCCGAGAATAGAGCGAGGCTACTGGACACTCGTCGCAATCATATCTCCAGGCGTAGCCGTGAAATTTTAAAAGCCGACCGGCCGTCTTCTTTCCAATAGAAAGGAATATCTACTTAGCCGTGAACTTTGCGTCTTCAATCACGTCGTGCGCAACGTTACGTTAATAATATATTTTAATTTAAACGACGAACAAGTCAAGCAACATAATGTTATCTACTTATTTGAAACTAGACGTGAAATGTCTTGTCTGTCGCCCACGCTTCAACGCTACTAGCTGTTTCTAAAAGATTTTATTCAAAATTCATTAAATTTAATATAAATATCAATAGTTCGAGATTTATTGTACAATACAGGTATGGGATATTATCATTGACGTTCACGGCTTTGTAATTAAGTTTTATCAATACAATTAGATTTATCAGTTTCATTTTGTTTGGTCTTTGTAATAATATGTTGTAATAATCTTACTACCTACCCATATTTACCATATTTTTATATTAATAAGACTCAAAAAAAAAGCAGTTTTAGAAAATTAAAAAGAAATTGTTTTCTTTTTCATTAACGATGGTTAGTATATAGGGATACGAAATCGCTAATTTGTACAGAAAAATTGAAATTTTTTTTTTTTTTCATCTAGCATATTTATTTAATCATAATATCTACCATTATTATCTATACATTGCCGCCGTCTAATAGGAAGGTCAATTATGCCTTTGCGATAGAACTCCGGTGATCTAGATTCTACCAACTGTGTGAAAGCATTTTGTACTGCCTTCTGGAAAAATAACCTTATTATTACGTAGAAAATTGTCCAAATCACGAAAAAAATGGTAGTCCGCTGGACCAAGGTCTGGCGAATATGGAGGGTGACGAATGGTTTCTAATTGCAGTTCCTGTAGAGTTAAAACGATTTCTCGTGCTGTATAAGGTCTCGCGTTATCATCACAGTAGACATCTGCCGCTATTGCTTGACCAGATCGGACAAAGCTATAATGAATAACACCATGCTGAGACCACCAAACAGTTACCATTACATTTTTATTGGTGAGCTTTGCTTTAGGACATCGTTGCGGCGTTTGACGAGTGGTCAGTCATTGCATTGTTTGACGCAAATGAGTCAATATTGTTGGTAAGGTAACGTTAAGCCATGCCGCTAATTCCTGGGTAATTTGGCTCGGAACCGCTTCCACCATCTCTTGCATTCATTGTTATTCCCATGTGTGGGCGGTTTTTCACGTGATTCGTTCTTCAAATCAAAATCTCCATCACGAAGGCGTTTAAACCAAAATCACACTGTGCGTTGATTAGCACTCCCCTCTAAGGTCTCAGTAGAACGTTAGTTCCGCGTCGGAACTCGTATACAAAAATCACTCGAATTTTCGAAGTATCCATCTTTCTTGGCTAATCTGAATAAAAAAAACAACTGAAAGTCGATAATCGAATGTTGCACATGTTTTAAAAGAAGAACCTAATAGGTACCATTTCAAAAAAGTTTCACTAAAAAATCTCAAACCATGAAGGTTCTATGTCAATTCGAAGTACCTACTTATTACAATAAAACGGCAATTTCATACTTTAACCCCTATTGTATCTAAAAGTTAATGCTTTGAGTATTTGAATTATACTTCTGATGTGTCGTTCGTCGTGTCGCTCCTGAGCGTGAAATAAAAAAAAGCTGTAAATTTGTATATTTTGAGATAAAACCTTGGCCGTGTGATGTCTAGATTAGCAGCAGACCTTCACTTCCTGTTGCTATCTAAAATGTCGACAAACAGAAGCCCACTGAGTTTCTCGCCGGATCTTCTCAGTGGGTCGCGTTTCCGATCCGGTGGTAGATTCTGCGAAGCACTGCTCTTGCTAGGGTCAGTGTTAGCAACACTCCGGTTTGAGCCCCGTGAGCTCACCTAGACACGTTAGGGTGAAGCTGAAGTAGCCCCTCAATGCTATCAGCATAGGTAGGGAAAAAAAAGACAAACAGAGCACATTCACCCATCAACGCAATATTATGTAAAAAATTATAATGGCTTTCTTCTTTTTATACGAAATACATTTTAGGGATTAAGTGAACCTTCGGGCAAGTTGAAAGGGCAGGTAGGTAGAAACGGGCATTCGTTCGTGCGTTAGACACGAGGACCCCACACCGGCAAAAGACCATCGTGACCGTTTAAGCAAGCTTAAAAATACAATACTAAATCGGATAACATCGGATTGTATTAGAATTGCAATAAACATTCATGTATTATAAAAGACCTTAGAACTCATATCTCAGGGCATCTGCGTTGTAGATGTTTATGGGCACCGGTAGTCACTTAACACCAGGTGGGCCGTGAACTCGTCCACCCATTTAGCAATAAAAAAACAAAGTGGAAAATACGACTAACAAACAGAAACTAACATAATATATTACAGTATAGTTTGTTAAAGTTCTCAGAGGACCATCCGAACCTGATAAGATTTAAGTATAATGTTTTTAATCAGTACATCCAAAAAGTCTATATTACAATTTTTAACTAAATACACGTAACAGCATGAACATTTTTATTGTTGTAAATATTCAAGACATTCAATTAAATTTCTTTAGGACATTTTTAATGTTTTTTGGTTATAACGTGAACCAAAGAAAGGCGAATTAAAACCAAATTCAATCAAAAGTCGAACTTCAAAAGGCCGACGCAAAAATACTTTTTTTAGTCCAAATCTTATGCCCATTAGTCTTAGACCCGTATGCACCTATCTTATTAAATTTGTAGTTCAAATATTATTTAATCAAAGTAATTCTGAGATAGGCTTTAAAAAAAAAATATTCAGGCGCTTAGTTTTGAGAATCGTCTTTTTTATAATTGCGGTATGATTCTCTGACAATGGTCGTGATCATTTGACCTGCAAACGTTACTTGCTGGTGAGCAGACTGTTAATTGATGAGAAAATTGGTCAGAGAAATTCAACTAGTGACCTTGACCTAATGATGCAACACGAATACTATGATGACCTGTTCAACTCCTTGACGACACAAAATGTTTTGTTTACTTTTTAGTACAATTAGTACTGGTTGCTTAAATAATTACCGGGAGTTTCTTAAATGTATTTGATGAAAATCTACAAAGTAAAGCTCCAAAGGCTCTTTTGACCGCGTAATAATTTCATCGACATACATTGGAACTTTTCATTAGAAATATATTTTTGCAATAGTATATCGGATTACTTAGTTTGTTCTTGTCTATTATCTTATCTTTTCTAATATTTCTTCTTATCTTTTTAATTTTATATATCTTTTAACTTTTTGATAGTAAAAATCATGATTCAGTTTAATTAATTTTATGATGCAATCGTTTAGGGTTTTCATTCTCACTATAGTTAAACGAGAATCGATGGAATAGATATATGTACCTTATTTTACTTGATGGGTACTTAATGGGACTCCACCTTTTTGGTTGTGATTAAATTAGGTTTTATTGAGTACATCAGCTATCGCCTGTCATCGTAGCGAGATAAAATATGGTTACTGATTTGTTGGCCAAGTCTCATTAGAATCGATTAAGTGGTTTTTTGGATGTTGCCCAACTGAACAAACAGACTTATACAGACAAAACCAAATCGAAAAAAAGCCCTAAAAATTGGTGCTTTTGAGTCCGGTACAATCAAACACAGAATCGTAATATTTTCTTTGCAAATACATAATATATCCGATGCACATACATATCTGAGTTAAAAAAAACGATTTTTAAATCAAATTAATTAAATACGAAAAAATGTGAAAATACATAAAAGAGTTTTCATCAAGGAACATAATAACAGTCACCGAAAGGGGCGACTTGTTCTAAATTCAATTTCCCTAAGACGGAATACGTGATAAATCGTCCCGAATCGGCTATTAGATGCGAGGCGGCGTTAGGGCCCGGAGCGCCGGCAGTTTACACGTCTTATTGCTTGTCGCTCTGTGCAGTTTCGGCTTGTCGACAGTCGTCGGTGTCGCGACGCGCAATAAAAACATCAACCGTATTGACCAAAATAACTCTTGGCGCCCATACGAGTCCCACCGGTGCCGCGGTGTATTACAAGTGAAGCGTTTCTTGATCTCAAAGAAATTGTTCATTTAAGTTTGTCGGAACGTGAATGTTTGTTGATTATTTTGTTTTTTTTTTTCAACCAAAACATCACGTATTGTTTATTTTATATCAAATCTTGATCACGTAGATTTAGACTTTTCGAGAGAAAAAAAACTGACTTGCGAAGTCTGACTTTATTTAAAAATACAATATTTCATAAAGATAGCAAATTATTTGTGATAAAAATATTATGCTACCGGATACACCTAGCTTTTAAATTACTCTATCTCTATCTAGTAAATGTATATGAAATTTAAAGACGTATTTTTGGCGATTCACTGTGATAAAGGACATTTGCTTTTTAAGCGGATCAAATACGTTGTACAGTATTTTATTATAAAATTCCAAATCAAGACACCGTATTTTATTTATACACTTTTCCTAATTTATCGCATTATATGTGACGCCGCGGCGCCGGTGTACTATTTTATACTAGCAATCACAGGATTAGGCTGTGTCAGTAAAAATCAAACTAAATTTGTATTTATGAACGACCTCACGACGAAGAATAACGTGTGCAATAAAAACCCGCCAAATTTTTTAATTTGCGTGACTAATTAATGTTATCGCGGCAGATGGGGAGCCCTGTATTTCGGAGCTACCGTTCTTATTGTTTCCGCCGCGAAGAACTCCCGACGGCAACGGCTAGGATAGTTGTTGTTCCAATACTACTAAATTTTCATTTTCATTAGTTGGAATGGGCGGGAGCATTTATGTGTGGTGCAACGATGTCTATTTTACACTGGGAAATAGGGACCTCAGTAACCGCTTAGCATTAGGCGGACCCTGTTAAAATCTACTTATACGCGAATAATTATTATTAACACACAATAATAATTTCAACATAAATTTCCATCGTTTTATTATTAGTTAACATTATTCGAATCCAGAGAATGTTCAATCATTTTAACCGTAAGTAGTTACCTAAGTCCAATTGACATTATTTAAATTAATCATAGACTTATCAAATGCGGTTTATTTACAATTTAACCACTCTTCACTTATACACTTGATACAAAACTTCTAAAGTATTCGAGGAATTCGGTAAAATATTTCTGGAATTTGATTGTTTGTTTTGAAATGCTTTTTATCATACTCACGTCTTGGATAAAATTTTGAATAATAACAGTCCATAGCACACAGAAAACTATCACACCGTGTAAATATCAATTAGTAACACAGTCAATTTGTTTATTATTCACTCGCGCCTAACATGTAAAACGTTTGACATTTCATAAAACAAGCTGTCAAGTGACATCACAACGCGCAGAATACGTCAAATCGCATGCAGCCACAAACGCGACTGAAGCGTATCGCGGGCGAACGATACTATACCGCGTCTTTCGAAAATTGCGCCATCCCAGTAAGCACTGCACACTCAGGCGAAATTAACAGCACGAAAGCGCCTCGAACACACTTCATTCCCTATAACTAGGCTAAACACAACCGAATTAAAAAACTAGATAATGTTTACATCGCGAAATACCGACAACCGAACGACCGGAAGTCGCAGCGAAGCAAACACGACAACTATGTAAAATATTGCAGGATCGCGATCGCATTGTTGACATTCCCGTATAAAAATTACCAAAAACTCGTCTAGATTGTATGAAAATCACTTAGAATATATTTTTTACTTACCTATTATGGAGTTCGAAGATGAAGTGAAGGGGCGAATTTTGTCTAAATGTCAATTAAGGACTAAATTTAAAGAATATACTCTTATTGGTATGCGAAGAATGGCACAAAGAATCCCGACAACGCACGCGACGAATGCGCACCTCGTTTGCGCATATGCTGACACAACTTCACGGACGTTACTCCCCTCGCCCCGCAATCACCCGGTTTTTTTGTTCGTGTGCGTGATCAGAGTGGTCAAACGTGAAATTTTGTACACGTATACACCAACACATAGAAAATTTTATACCTGCCCTAGCTCCCGTTTGCCGCCATCTTTAATGTGACAGAGAGAGAGAATGTTTATTCAATTCAATTTTATTTCGTCTAGCGCCATCTAGCGCGCATTTTATAAAGCGACATTACTTGCCCCATGCGCTCATAGATGGCAGCTAATGACTTGAAAAGGTAACAGAATATATTATTTTCTTAAAATTTTATAATGATCTTTTAATAATTGCATAGACTATTTTCAATATATTATACGTATTTTGAACACTGATTTATACACTTTTGGTCGATACTCTATAATTCAATTAATAAAATTTGTAGATACCTTGGCAAGGACGAGCTCGGTTCTAAATCATTGCTCAATTGGAAACATTGAAAATTTATCTAAAACTGAGCTAATCTGATACGGTTTTTCGTTTGCAAAGAACGTTGGCCTGTGAAGTGTAAGGATGTTTTTAATAACGATGATCGGGAAACAAAATAAGAAACCCAAACAAAATATTTAACTCGTTTAATTCCTATAAAATGAAATATGGTAAACAATTTTTAAAACGTTTCGATTCCCTGCAGAACACGACATGAAAAAAACTCTTTACTTATAATATATGTAAGCTTGCTTCTATTTTAGATAATATGAACTTATTTCAAGAAAAGACGCAACAGGCTTCCTGTTCTTTCTTTTATTTCAATATTGAGACCTATTAAAACACAAAATCGTTGTAGCACGATCCAAAATTATGAAACTAATCGCATTAAAGAAGAATAATTTAAAACCCTCACTCACACTTTTCCGAAACGCATGACTTCTGACCACTGTCGGGATGTAAATTCAATTGTTTTTCTCGGTTCTTTTAATTTAATCAGAGCATTCTCTTTTAGGTTGTCGTAATGTTGCTGGTTGGTAAATGTGAAACTATTTATTCGGTAGCCAAAGGTAGAAATCTATTTTTAATCTATAAATAAAAAGAAGGAAGTTCTCAGTTCATTTTCAATTGGAAGAACCCGTACTCAAACTTTTTACTCACAAAAAAAAAGATATTTTCTAACTAACGAACAAAATACTTTATCAACCGGATTCGAATGACTGGGTTTCTGTCTTTTTATTTTTAATTGGTTACTAGCGTGATCGTCGCCCGGTGTTGATATTTTGGTGCGGAACTATCGAACTATGGCTTAATATTTGAATATTTCTTTTATTGCCCTGGCAGTCAGACGAGCATACGGCCCACCTGAAGGTAAGTGGTTACCGTCGCTCATGGACGTCAGCAATGGCAGGGGCAGAGCCAAGCCGCTGCCTACCGCTTAATACTCTCCACAAGCCTCTTTTGAAGAAGGACATGTCATAGCGCTCGGGAAACACCCTGGAGGGGAGCTCATTCCATAGCCGGATGGTGCGTGACAAAAAAGACCTCTGGAAACGCACTGTCGATGAACGCAGCGGTTACAGATAATATGGATGATGATAATATGGATTTTTAGGTACGTTTTCCAAATACGGACTCTGAAATTTAGATTCCAAAATATGATCAGGCAATAACAGGCAAAAAAGGAATAATAGATGAAAATAACGTAAGATATACAGATAATAATCAGGAAGTGTAATTGTGAATAGTCCTTCAACGAAAAAAACATGTGATGTCATTTCGGAAGCAACCGTGGATCAGGAGGTTTGGACAAGCAATGGTCACCGTTCTCATCAAACTCGTCGCTTGTGACGAAGGGCACGGCGAGTAAATTAACCAACAGACACAGCCCATCGAGTTTGTCGCCGGTTCTTCTCACTAGGTCGCGTTTCCGATCCGGTGGTAGATTCTAAGAAGCACCACTCTTGGTAGGGCTAGTGTTAGCAAAGTCCACAGGTTAGAGCCCCGTGAGCTCATCTATTCATTCGGTGAATCAAACATGACCCCTTGAGCTTACTAGAACGGGTAGATAAAAACAAAACATAAACGCGGACCCTTCATGGGAAGAGGTGCTTTTTCTTCCAACACTAAACGGCAAAATTGCAATTTTATAGCGTTTTGTTGTACTATTGTATCATCGGTCAAATGTAAGTATATAATACAAATAAGGATCAAATATCAAATGTTGGTCTTTATTACATCTTTCGCTATGCTAACCATGTACCCACCTAGTTTTTGTGTTTCAAGTTAAATCTTCTCTAAATCATAGGTACCTACTCATTAAATGGGTTTAAGTTGTTAGTGTACTAATGTATAATAAGTTATAATGTAAAGCATTAAATAAATTAGATTATGTATCAAAACAGGTCAGATAAGTATCAGTAATGTTTGTGGAAGTAAAAAACAACATGGCGCCAATTATAAATAAATTTAGGTTTGAATTACATTACTTTTCGATTTTCACAATGACAATATATTCGATTTTCACTAGCTTCTAATTTAATTTCATAACGATATAATAATTATATTTAGGTTAGTGTAATTTTAATTCAAATCTTAAAACGTGTATTAAAATTTACTAGCACAATTGTGATAATTGTGTAACAATACAATAATTTACAAAAAATCACGTATTATCTTCTTCTTTACAATCTTAGAATAATATTGCTTAATTTATTTAATTGTAACAAACTTCCCCGAGATACCTTATACAAATATCATTTTCCAAATTTATGCGTGTCAAGATAAGTAACATCAAAAACAACAATTCTACAAACAACCAAAAGGACAACAAAAACTTTTTTGGCATTTTAGTTTTTTTTTTTTGGAGGTAAGTACATACACCGACGTATGCACCAATACATTCGGATTCGAATCAAAAATAAACTTATCTTTTAATAATACAGATAGAGATATGTATGCAAGTATAGGCAAGATTATTCACTTTGGTCCTTCGATTTTCAATGAACTGATCTTGCTAATTTTTGTTCTATAAAATCTAAATCAATCATAACGTACATAATGTTGAACTATCTCATATGTTCAAAGCGAATTTCCATATTGTCTACAAGCATTTTAATACTTAAATTACGAAAACTAGCTTGTCTACGTATTTACCGTGGCTCTTACCAGCAGCAACGACTCCCAAAGTCCAAACTCACAGCCAATGAACTACCTATTTGCGAAAATTAATGATTTTTGGTGACAACTAGGTACTACTTACTAGCTTCAGCAGCTGTCAAAAAATTTGCCACCCATTGTCGAATTATTGTGATAATTAATACTACACTATTCTTGTATAAACTATATTACAGAAGGAAGATTCTTAAAGCGATTCTTAAACAATATAACTATTAAAAATCACTATTTTTTCGAGGTATCTTAACTTAGATTCTAATTTTAGTTTGCAATTCACCTGTGAAATAATTACTTTATTTCGCTAGTTTATTAGTGTTACTAGGTAGTCACTAATAATTGTATTATTATTGTTATCGTTCTAAGGTTTTAGCGTCGTGTTTATATTCTATATACTACAACTTAATTATTATTATACATAGTGAGATAGAAATACTGAAATTATGGAAACCGAATGAGATGCAACTAGTTTCGTTTGTGGTCAGGATATACAACTTGGAGATGGTGAAGTGGCAGGTCGCGCACCACGATCGCATGGAAAGCCATGTTCGTGGTAGCCAGAATGTATTCGCAGACTGAGAACCATGTGAAAGCTGGAAAAAAATGCAGAAAGTGTAAACTTTATGGTTTTAATAAAATATACAGTGACGTAACATTTCAAATTTAGATCGTATAATTAAATTCTAGATATTTCAAAATTCGGTAATTTGAGATAGGCTTCACAAGTAAATTTAAAAATAGTTTTTTTGTACTTATAGGTACAATTAATCAGACATGATAGATTATGCTAAACTTTTCATAATCTATCATGTCTGATTAATTGTACCAATTGTGTTGTAAGGGCGAAAATATATTTGTCTATTCACCTAGAGGTCGGCACAAAAGGCGGTGTCTCAAGAAAAACACGACTAGCCCTACAGTCGACGCCACAGCCACGTAAAATAGCGTCCAGACTATATTATTGGTCCGCACGGGGGTCACCGAGTCAGCTCCGATGGCGCCCACTCTTCCTCGACACAGCATGTGCAATAACGCAACAATCATAAAAACTATGAAAATTTTCTCATGCACAACTGAAAATGAAAGAAAACAATGGTTAAATTCTCCAATCACCAGATCGGGTTCCTTTTAATAAATAAAATCGTTTCTTACGATTTCGATTCCACACTATTCAGCTATCAAAAAACTATTAAGATATTTTATACTAATATATATATATATATATATATATTTTGCTTAGATTGGTGGACGAGCTTACAGCCCACCTGGTGTTAAGTGGTTACTGGAGCCCATAGACATCTACAACGTAAATGCGCCACCCACCTTGAGATATGAGTTCTAAGGTCTCAAGTATAGTTACAACGGCTGCCCCATCCTTCAAACCGAAACGCATTGCTGCTTCACGGCAGAAATAGGCAGGGCGGTGGTACCTACCCGCGCGGACTCACAAGAGGTTCTACCACCAGTGAAATAGTCATAGTCGCATACACATATTTATATTTAATATATTAGTACAAATTACAGCTGGAAACGTTTAATTCTGAATATGGAATAGTACTCGTAGTTATGAGATTTATAGTCGCAGTTGAGATATTTAACAACCAATCTAGACACTTCGGTTACGAAAAGTTTTTGTTTTTTTTTCCATATTTCTTAGGTGGATGGACGAACTCACGGCTCACCTACATATCTTCATTATATACTGGGAAAACGGCACGCGATGAAAATACAAAAGGTAAACAAGATATGGCATTCATCTTTGTACGTATTTTGCTGTATACCTATGCTAAGTTTGCTAAATTGTATGTATGTACTGACTTATTTTGTTCGACGCTATTATTTGTGCGGCAATTACCACTACTGCTATAACTTTATTTACAATATACACATTTATACTCACAATAGTTTTCTCTGTTAGATACATAGGTGACGCCCGTAAGTGCTAATAACTCTATCAAATTGAGCCAATAGCAAGCCTCTCCCAGTTTATTTGCCTGCACTCGTACCTAGAACAGAAAGAAATGTCTACTCTACATATTTGGAAACGTTAATATTCACTATTTACTTGCTCAGTTGACATGAGTCACATGAAATTTTAAATTGATAGAGCGTCTTGTAAGAGCGCACGATTAAGTACTGTCGCATTTTCTTTTGCTGCCACGACTCAGTAATGCGTTACGGGCGGGACAGCTGTTATGTTATTTAATTCAGGTTTAGACTTCATGTCTCAAAGTGGGTGGGGGAATTAATTTAATTATGTCTATGGGCTCTGGCGATCACTGAATACCAGATAAGCCCTTCACCGGTCTAAACAACAAAAAAATAAATCAATGAAGATCAATCTACCCACCTTTTCATCCCCAATAAAACTATTTCGTTCCTTATGATAATTGTAATACAGGGATCCTATTAACAATCTTGGTCCTAAATGAAACGCGATGCATATCCTCCAAATATACCTTTGTGGACTAATACCGGTAATTGCACTTATTGACGGGACCACATTGTAAACCTGCAACTTGCAAAAGTAATGTAAGAGAGTGAAATATTAAATCCTACCAATAAAGTAGATTCAATGTTTATATGTACTTTGATATAGTTTTTGCTAATAATTAACAAAGGCTTCTATAATGACTAACAAAGCTATGACTGGGGCGATGCGTAACGGCATTTGCATGAAATCGAAGCAACACCGCTGCAATCGGGAAATACTTGAATTGAGTAACAACAATTCAATTTAATCTGATCTCGTCGTGGCCTAAACGATAAGACATCCTGTGTTCAATTCCCACAGGCAGGTACCAATTTTTCTAAAGAAATACGTGTTTGACACAAAATCACGATAGTGAGGTCATTCACTGAGCTACGTAATAAATAAAAAATATCGTTAATTAAATGATTTCAATGGCACAAGTAAATTGAATACATTCTGTATTATGCGATGTTTATTTCCTCCTTAATTTTTTCTAGATCCCCTCAAATCATCGCCCCACATGTTTAGGTTAAATAACACTTGGTTCGTCTTTCGGAAGACGTCTATCAAAGTATTTATTATTCATAATTAATATTCCTGACTGGATGAAGTAAAAGAAACACCAAAAGAAGAAACAGAAAAGTCCTTCCCAGTGATATGCTGCAATGGATATATTACTAGAGATATAACACAAGAATGGGTGACGTCAAACAGACGACTGGTCGTAAAAGTCATGCCGATTCAGTATAAGTGCTGCGCTGTCCCCATTTATTGTGGAATAGCACCAAGAAGAAGAAGAAGAAGAATTAATGTTACTGTCATCCAGCAATTAAATACTCCAAAACATTTTATATTCAAAATATCAGTGCTCCCATTATATTTTTGGTTTATTAATTAAATTTAAACAATTAAAGGACAACACTGTTTGAAACTTTTTTTACGGTTAAATTTCGCGTTTATTATTTCCGTTTTATTCTTTTCGATCCTTCCAATACTCTCTTTATAATTTTCTTACTCACAGACGACCATGGTCACTCTAAAAGTAGTTTTAACTGTGTCTATGTACAGCTCCCGAGGACCGAATAAAATATCAAATAACAACTTACTTTACAATGTGTTTCGTGTATATCATCTGCCTGGAACATAGAGGCTGTCACGTAACAAAATATTAAAGCACCCAGCGGAAGCCATAATGCAGCTAAACATATTTGTCGCAAACCACATGTCCAGAGTATGCCCTGAAATAGAATAGTATTTTGTTGTATTATTATGATGTGTTAGACCTTTTTTAAGTGAATGCCAGTTTCTGATCCAGTTAAATTGAAGAAAGGTTTAGTCTAGTCATCGAAATTAACTTATTACAAAATTTCAGTCTATCCAAAATTTACGATTATGCTTTATAATAAAATATATGTATAATAATACCTATATTATATACGTAAATAATACATATATAAATATATATGTTTAATCTTTCTTAGTCTGAAATGCAGGTAATGTATCTGATAAATTTCCATTTCGACTATGTTCAAATGGAAATTAATCAAGTTAACGCGGATGCAATGGAAGAATAAAACTAATAATAATTTCAGTAACAAAAATAATAATTAGTTTCATTTACACGTGGTCTCTAATAATTGAAAATTTTAGATGTTTAGATCTGATCGAGTTAATATTTCGATATTCGGGAAAAAAATTGATTTTAATTTAAGTATGTTCAATTTTTTTTGTAAAGTATCTTCTTTATATTGTTTTATTCTAAGTTTTTGTATATCATCACTGATCACCTTGTACTCCAATATTTTAACACCCCTATCAATATTTACATCATTGTCTGTGCGTATCGCTCCGTGCACATCCGATTTTGGTGGCGATTTTAATTGTGCGTCATTTACCATTTTCTCTTACACACAACACTTTTCACATAATCCTGTTATCTATTACACATTTAACTCGCGGTGTCATCATTAAATACGAACGTGGAACAATACATTTTGTTTTTGTAACGATTGTAAAACGCTATTATGTAACGACACATCTTGAATTTTTGTAACATAAAACAGTTAAAGCTGCTTTTGTGCTTTTGGTTTTATATTATGAAATAATAAGCGCGTGTGGATAACCGTGCATAAATGAGGCTATTTGGACATGCGCACTGNTAACTCGCGGTGTCATCATTAAATACGAACGTGGAACAATACATTTTGTTTTTGTAACGATTGTAAAACGCTATTATGTAACGACACATCTTGAATTTTTGTAACATAAAACAGTTAAAGCTGCTTTTGTGCTTTTGGTTTTATATTATGAAATAATAAGCGCGTGTGGATAACCGTGCATAAATGAGGCTATTTGGACATGCGCACTGCAGCTTAGGGGTTACTACCCCTGAAGATTTCGTATTCATGTTGCTTTCAAGATACCCGGATAGAAAACATAAATTTAGCGTTAGAACAAAAAGTAGACATTATTGTTTGAACTTAAGCAATGAATGATTGAAAGGCATCACTTGTGAAGATCACCAGAAAATTTGAAACATATGTTATTCATTTACTTTATTTTGTTTCACTAATAAATATTCAACAAACTCATAATAATAAGGATATTTTATATGGACGTCCTCGGTTTCGAACCTGCGGTACTCCACGTGGGAGCATTGCGTGAAATCACTTGAATTTCGATATTTTGCTCGAAAATTAATTAATCAAAAAATAATGAATTCGACACGAAAAATCAATATAAAGTTATAAATGAAAGAGGTAACATATCTATGATTATAATTTTGTATATTTTGAATTAATAAAATAGTAGTTAAATAATATCATGTTATTAAACTGTTAACTTTACTAAAACCTTTTCTAAAAGAATATTAAAATAGTTTCGCATCTTTAGAACATAAGAAAGACGCTTGTGTTTTGTTAGTGGTTTTTCTAGTTTTTTTCCCCCGCTTTTCTGTAGAAAGTGTTTGTATTACTGTACCCACTCTATGATTCGATTAACTATTGTTCTTTGCAGGGCTCCATCTAGTTATTAAATGAAGGACAAATTGAGCTCCTCATTTATAATCAAATTATTAATTAACTAATAAAATTGATGGAATATATGTAAGCCAAGCTGTGTGCGTTGGTATTTGGAAGCTACGAATGTGTACACCTGCAGATATGACCTTTGGAATCATGACGTTCAAGATTCTCATTGACATTTAGAGATCCTCGGTCTAACATTAACCCGTTACTAAGACAAAAATGTTGCAGCAGGTATTTTTCATTATCCGAATTTGAGTTTAGTGCCACTACACACAAAACGTGGCAGCGTCTGAGCTCAATTACATTTTGATATACATCTGGTGATATACATACTGGTGGTAGGACCTCTTGTATTACTAGTAGTAGGACCTCTTGTTACTGGTGGTAGGACCTCTTGTTACTGGTGGTAGGACCTCTTGTTACTGGTGGTAGGACCTCTTGTTACTGGTGGTAGGACCTCTTGCTACTGGTGGTATAACCTCTTGTTACTGGTGGTAGGACCTCTTGTTACTGGTGGTAGGACCTTTTGTTACTGGTGGTAGGACCTCTTGTGAGTCCGCGCGGGTAGGTACCACCGCCCTGCCTATTTCTGCCGTGAAGCAGCAATGCGTTTCGGTTTGAAGGGTGGGGCAGCCGTTGTAACTATACTGAGATTTTAGAACTTATATCTCAAGGTGGGTGGCGCATTTATTTTGTAGATGTCTATGGGTTCCAGTAACTACTTAACACCAGGTGGGCTGTGAGCTCGTCCACCCATCTAAGCAATAAAAAAAAACATTAAAAAATCTGTTAGGTTTACATTCACATTGGCAATCACATTCTTCCTTAAAATAATAAGTGACAGTGAAAACTTAGTTTGCCAGCGTGACAAAAATAAATACTACAAACATTCGGACGAGACGATTTATTTACGCTATTGGTGTTAGTCCAGGTCTAGAGGTCGAACTTTTAACTGTATTGTAAAAGGGCTGGTCAGTCCTTTATTTCACGATGGCTTTACGCTAGAAATATGCAGGATGGTGGTACCTATAGGTGCGGGCTTACAATATGTCCTAACATCATTAGAAAAGTTTGGTTTAGTTGCCAACATTAAAGCACAATTTGAGCTTAAAAAGCATTGATTCGAAATATATATACATATATATATATATATACTTCAATTATTATTTTCCTACCTATTCTAGTAACTCAATGGTTATACTGGATTCACCGAGTGAGTAGTTGAGATCACGGGGCTCTAACGTTTCGAATTTGCTAAAACTAGCTTCAGCAAGAGCAGTGCTGCGCAGAATCTACCACCGGATCGGATACGCGACCCACTAAGAAAATCCGGCGAGAGACTTAGTGGGCTATGTCTGAGGGTTACCATTTCGCAGAAGGTGACGTCGGGGCGTTGATTCGATCCCAACGTAATATATAAAGAAAAAATAACTTAAGAAACGTTATTTCCTCCCGGACAAAAATTTATAAGAGGATTGTTGACATACTCTAGTAAATAATGAAAGAAATCAGCTAGCTGTAAGTCAAGGGAAAAGTCGTCAGCTGATAAGATTCAGTAGGTGATAGATGCTGCTGCGTTACACCTTTCAAGGTACCAGCTGACAAAGTTTCCACTGAGATACAGCAAGCTGACATTAATTTTCATTCATAGTAGTATATAAACGATCATCAGGTAAATTTTTAGTTGAGAGGAAATCCTTGAAAATATAAATATATTTTTTTCATTTTCAAGCAGTCAGCTGACGTATAATCCACCATATTACGGTCAGCTGACTTTTTTTTCTTTCAAAATACTAGGATAACTTTATTCTGACAAATTTTCAAGTGGGAGGAAATGACTAAAAAAAATTTTTTTTCCATGCGTGGCAGGCTGCCATTACCCGCCCCACCCACGGAGTCGCAGCTGACGGTCGCGAGTATTCATAGTATAGGTCCTTAATGCATTTTACGAAGTTTCGCTCGAGAAGAAATAATTGACCGAAATTGTTCCTGGCTCCTGGACCATAAAGTATATCAGTGTTTAATCTATAGTACCTTACCAGCTTTTCAGTTTTCCCAATGAATCAGCGTAATCTTTAAAAAAAAAAAATCGATGGAAAGTGTTTAACGTAGGTACGTAATCTACATATTAATAAACGTTAAACAAGCATTCTTTGTCTGAAATATAGAAATATCGTTTAAAAACCTGATACATTTTATACGGTAATTGTTTTGAGCAAATATAAATTTTATTAGTAAAAAACAAACTGTCTGTATGCATTTCTCTTACATGTAATGTTAGACTGAATAAACTAATCCCTTTCAAAAAAGTTCCAAATTATATTTTGAATATTAAAGCCAAAATCCATCTATCTTTTCTCAATCACTATGTTCCTCATAATTTGAAATTATTCAAATAATACTATTGAGCCCTCTGACAGAAGTTTTCTTACTGGAATAGTCGGGAGACCCTCTACACTAACACCGGTCACTCACATGGGCACGAATACGCAAACCCGCAAGTGTGGGACGACATTTGCAAATGATTATGCAAAGTTTTCGCTGCATTCGTGGTTTTCCAAGCTGTGTCAGTTTTTTAACAGACATCAAAGCGCGCGAACCGCGAACCTTCGCGAAGTCTCCCACACATTCGTTTGCCCAGTTGCGCCGACGATTGCGAAGGTAACGGACGTATCGCCTATCGCCATTTTCATAGTTCGTGACGTCTACTGTGTAGCGTATCTTCATCAAAAGAAATCCCATAAAAACAGCATGGCTGTTAATGATGTCTGGGAAAGAATTCAAGACTCTTTTTCTCTTCAATGCTCTATTGACGAATTGAAAAGGAGGAGAAATTCGTGAGACATTCGTAAACAAGTGTAGGAGGAAGCGCAAACGGGTTCGCAAATTGAGTATGCGAACCCATTTGCATAGCCGCTAGGTTTGCGAATGAATGTTTGACGCATGATGTCACTGACATGCGCGCAAATATTCGTGCATTGTACGAATGTTTGCGCGCATGTCAGTGGCCGGCATAAGCTATCAATTTTTTCTAAATCTTGTTAAGTCAGTTCAGTTATTATACTGCTTCTTGTAGACTTCGAGATACGGCAATTTTCAATTTTCTACATGGCAGCTCTAATTTGACAGTCAAGTCCATAGATTATACACTTAATATAGTCAAGTCGGAACAACATTGCCTTGCCTTGGTTTGTATTATTAATAACAGTTGCAAATGGCAATAGCAATGCTCTGAAAGCGTTGAGACGGTTTCATAACATATTCGAATAACAGTTCTAAAATTGTGTGAAATAATTTGGTATGTGTATTGAAAACCGTGGTCGACGTTATATTATGTGAAGCAGACCAGTGCTTTCAATATTTTCAAAATGAACTACATTAAGTTTTTATGGTTATTCGGTTTGTGTACCGTTCATGCAACGACGATTGCCACACACTGGATGGTTACTGAAACGGGACTGATACAACCTCGAGTAAGTCACAAATAAATCCCCATGTTTCTTCCTTCCTCCACAAAAAATCAGACTCATGCCTTGTAAAACGTTTTCAGAAATTACCATCAACTTATCTAATATATATGTATATATATCGAATTATTAGACACCTGTGACTATATACTTAAATATCTAATAATATACCAACATCTGTATAATAAAATTTGTAGCATAGAAAATAATTTTATAAATTTAAGCCAGAAAGCTTGTGGCGTATATCCATCTAAAAATGAACTAGAATTATACTATAATTATATATATAATTAACTAGAATATTCATGGATGCTAGGTGAAATCACTATATCATAGTATTGTCAGTTTATTCTATTCTGGGTCTTACTGATCAATATACAGTCAAACCTGGGTAAGTGAGAACTGGATAAGTGAGAAAACTCTATAAGTGAGAGTAATAGCCAGGAACTGTCATTTTAAGCTCCCAAAACCTCTATTAGCGAGAAACAGAAACCTCTGTAAGAGAGAGTCGTTTTTCCCTCATGGACCTCCGTAAGTGAGACTGCTACTTATCTATACCTCTATAAGCGACAGTCGAGCTTTATTTATTTATATTACTTAGGAAGAACAAATGAAAAAATAAATTACAAATTTAACATCTGCTATTTTATGACTCATTCTTAACTTTTGTGGAACTTTCTTCCATTGTTTTTGTATTGTTTTCTCGTCAATATTGAACCTATTCTATTTCGTGGAACTAAATAACGTTGTTATACTATCGCATTATTTTCGAATGGACACATGCTTCTGTACCATCCTGTTTGTCGGACTTACTCAGTTTATCGTTGATCAAATCAAATCAAATCAAATCACTTAAAATAGTTAATGCGTTTGAATCTGGAAAATCGCGAAATGAAATTCAGAGGGATCATTAGCGAGAAACTTGGGTTAGTGAGAAACCTCTATAAGCGAGAATGAGTTTGTGCTCCCTTGAACTCTCGCTTATCCAGGTTTGACTGTAGTTAAAAATAAATAATAATTTATGAGTTCTTTACTCATAAATTGTTATTTTGTTATTCTTATTATTATGCAGTGTTTGTAAGATGCCCATCTGCTACATTAAAATCTAAAAGAATCAATTTAAAAGGAGATTTTAACCAATGACCTATGCTTTAGCCTACTTAAACATTTTAAGATTATTATTTAAAATTAAAACAGTATAATCTGTATAAAAATTAATATGAAATTATTGATGAATATTAACCCTTCGCGATTTTAAGACTAATATAAGACTAAACTATATGTCTAACATGTGTGGACTCTGGACCTCAAAGAGTTAAAACATTCTTTAAACAATTTCAGCACACTATTTCTGTTTTTTTTTGTATATTTTAAATTAGATAAGATCATGAATAACAATTGCTAAAGTAAATTACTGAAACATCAAACTTACAGGCTGACTCTCCATTCATAATGGAACATCCCAATGATCTATTAGCATTCTTAAATCAAGACACGAGATGGGATAACATCCACAACCTGTATTATGATTTATATAACCGCCAACAAATCATTGATCAGCTTTGGCTTGACATTGAAAAGGGTACTGAAGTGACAACTATACTCACTTCCAATCAACACTGTGTTAGAGTGGGACAGCTGAATATTATAGATTGGTATACATCATTCTTAGAAGATGGCAAATCGAAAGGAGTACCCGATGAGGATTTTTTACTTAGAGAGACTGATTATGGAGATACCGATGTACCTGATTGTAAAAAGATATCTTCATTGACATTTAGCATGTTTGCCTTTGAGCATTTAGAGGTTTGTAGTTTATTTTCTCAAGCATCATGCATTTTATTAGATTATCATTACACAAAGTTTTAATTAATTTTGTAGTGGCTTATATAAGTATAATTTTTGCTTAAAAATGTGTTATGATTATATCGACGCTTGAAAGGCAAACGTGACTAAGCGACAATGCGTGAACTTTACAGTAGACTAATTTAAAGTTGAAATACATGAAAAAAAAAAAAAAATCTATTTTAACGAATCTAGCTCTAGGATTGATTTTAATAGACTTAGAAATATATTTTTTTTGCGCATTGAATATGGTTATTGCCTATCATTTATGTATAACGCAGTTATTGTCCCTTAGTCATGTTTGCCTTTCAAGCGTCGATATGATAAAATGTAAATTGTAGAAACTTTTTTTTTGTGGTTTTAAAAACTGATTTTATGGTGTTTGATATTCATTTCAGGGTTTGAATCAAAGAGAGAATTTATCAATTGATCCTGAACTGTCACTCCCAGAACAAATAACTCCCATTATGACTGTTGATCCATTTGGTCACTGGCTTGCAGCAATGCTAAGGCGGAATAACTCTTCCTGGCTTCATTATAACATGGCTTCTCTATATTGGAGAGTAAAAGGAAATGCACCTAAAGCTATGGAGTGCAGCAGAAGAGCTGTTCATTATGCTCCTAGGTAAGTACATGTATTAAATTAAGCTTGCATTATAATATAATAAATTAGGTATTGTTCAACTCGTTCCTTTTTCAAACGAGGCTTGTGTAGGATAATTAACAGTAGGCAGCGGCTTGGCTCCGCCCCTGGCATTGCTGACGTCCATGGGCAACGGTAACCAATTACCATCAGGTGGGCTGTATGATCATCTGCTTACAAGGGCAATAAAAAAAGTACAATTGTTGATTGTACTAACACTTTTACAGTGGGTAATGGTTACATTCATAGTTGTTAAGGTTCTTATGAATATGTTTTTAATTATTTACCAAAAAAAAATCTGGCTAGTACTTTAACTTGCTTCTTGCCTACTTACTTAAATAACTCACAAGGATTTTGAGTTGTCTTGCAATTAAAATTTCGTTTTCGGTATTATATATTCTATTTGTAGATGTTAGATTTTGTGATGCAAATATGAACATAAATTTTCAAGTATTCATAGATTTGATAAAAAAATTGTGGTTATCCGGTGATAATTTTTTGTCATGACTTTTTAATTATTAATAAATAGGCTAGTTACTATCGTTATCAAAAGATTTTGTTTTGTCAAATAAAATGTACATTAATAAAACATAATATTATTTTTAATCTGCAACTTATTTTTTTATCTCCAGAAACATTATAATATTGCAATATTATAAAACAATTTTTTTTAAATAATCGTTTATTGTATGAAATTTAGTTATACCTTTACATACATACCTTTTCATTCCTATATTTCAATAAATTAAATTAAAATACGGTTTTTAGTGCTGATAAGTACAAATGTTCCTAATTAAAGATACACATTTCTTCTTTACATTTTAGAAAGTATAAAGACATAGCTTTATTGAGCATGGGTACAATACTTCACCGCAGCAAAAGGACCGAAGATGCTATAGTAGTTCTCAGAGCAGCTACTGATCACGATCCGACATTCACATACAATCATTTCTCTCTAGCCAATGCCTATGCTGTGTTCGGTGACTTCAATAGTTCCTTAAAACATTTCGCTGAGTGTCTCAAACTGAATCCTACTTTTGAATTGGCAGTGCGACATAAAATTGCAGTTTTATGTCACCTTTATGTGTCTGATACAATTGAAGAGTTAAAGGAGTAAGTGTTAGTCTTTTACATTAATCTATTTGCATCAAGAATGATAGAAGAGTCATGTGATGAGACATTGAATGTTTAAATTCAAGAATCCTTCTAAAGCATCATTAGCTTTACAAAGTCAAGTGGGACCTAGTGACATTGTTCGATGAAGAAAGATTTGGCTATTAACAGCGGGTGACTGAATAGCGATTTATATAGGCTGTCAGTCTTCAGTCAAAAGACGAGAATTTCTGACCAACAATCCGGTCATATTTACATCCTCTGTATTGTCGTGCATTGCGACTTTAACACATATCTGCCACATAAACGAGAAAATATAAAGTAATATATACCTTATTTGTAAGTTTTTGGAATTTTTTCCATTATATTTAGATATAATGGAAAAAATTTAGATATTTAGGTATTTAGATACCCTCCCACGATTAAATAGAAAAGTAAAAAAATAGATAGATAAGTACTGAAAAGTCTTTGTAAAAACTAATTAAGTAGAAGTAGAATGTATCATTATGTATAATATATTTTTTACAGAACCCTGCAAAAACTCCGCCAAGAGCTAACAGAATATGCAAGAAGAGAGAGTGAATGGCTGAAAAGTCAAGCTGCGTTTTTGAGGACAATGAAACATGAAGAAGAATTTGGTGTGTTGTTCAAGTCGTGTAAAACCACATTTCTATCTTAATCTCGCGTTTTCATTGTCATTATATTATTTCCGAGGTTTCGGCTCACATTGAAGTTTTCATGGTTGGTTGTTTCAATTGGTGGCAGGGCGTGTTGTGAGCCCGCACGGGTATGTACCACTACTCTGCATATTTCTGTCGTAAGGCAGTAATGCGTTTCGGTTTGAAGTTTAGGACAGCTGTTATACCATGCGGTAGGGCTCTAAAAATATTCTTGGGCCCGCGGTCTGCTCCCAACATCTGCAGACAGTTACACCATACAGTTGCTACTTAGATCTTATAGTTTCGGGTAACTATTTAACACCATGTGGAGTGTGAGTTGGTCCACCCTTAGCAATAATAATAATTAAAAATGGTCATGGGCGACCGTTCGATTCGTCGTTCCTTTCGGGTTCGATAAAAATAATAATCAACTTATAAATCTAGACCAAGTTTCTTTAATTATTTTCTAGATTTTGATTCTTATTAGGGAATTTACCTTTTAGTGGAATAACAAAGTAATGTATCATTTTTAATATAAAAAATCTGCTGGTATGTGGTACTAAATACTGTGGTTTTAGTGCGCATAAACTATGCCAGAGTGGCAGAGGCTGCATTGGTAGAAGTGAGTTGGTAGAGTTTTCAAAACGCAGAGAGGACAGAAGTCTCTCTATACACGCTTCCCCAACGAGCACTGCCTTTGCAGCTGCATTACCTGTAAAAAAAAGATTAAATCGAAAAAAAAACACTTTCTTTAAACTGTAACTTTATTCCAGATTACCGAAATATAGACAATAATTGTAAAAAGATGACCAATATAACTGGTTTAAAAATAAAAGAACTGAAACTACAAGGAGACAGAAACTCATTGCTCCAATATTTCTTGGACAGTCCGATGTACAATGATCAATGGTTGAAGGAGAAAGGTGTACTCGCAATAGAATCGGCCGGGAATCTCCAGAAACTGGTCAAACACATCCGGCAGAATTCGCCGAAGGAAGCAACACTGAAAATCCGACCAGAGAAACTGAAAGTAGCTGAAGTGGAAGTATTAAAAGAGATTGGTCCAACACCTATATTCCCTGATATTTATACAGATATGAAAGGTAATTTAAAATTTTGTTAGTGTAAAAAAATAAATATCTTATATATAAAATTCTCATGTCACAATGTTAGTTACCTCTGAAACGGTTTGACCGATTTTTATGGTTTATGGTATATTATTTATTAGAAATTTTATATGCATGTTCAGTAGGTCTGAGAGTCGACCTACTGAGCATGCATATAAAATTTCTACTAGGGTTGTCCACCCCTAACATTTATTTTTTATTTTTTGGTAATTTTTTTTGGTTATAATAAGGCATTTTTTTTTTTTTATTTTTTTTTTATTGCTTAGATGGGTGGACGAGCTCACAGCCCACCTGGTGTTAAGTGGTTACTGGAGCCCATAGACATCTACAACGTAAATGCGCCACCCACCTTGAGATATAAGTTCTAAGGTCTCAGTATAGTTACAACGGCTACCCCACCCTTCGAACCGAAACGCATTACTGCTTCACGGCGGAAATAGGCGGGGTGGTGGTACCTACCCGTGCGGACTCCCAAGAGGTCCTACCACCAGTGATTACGCAAATTATAATTTTGCGGGTTTAATTTTTATTACACGATGTTATTCCTTCACCGTGGAAGTCAATCGTGAACATTTGTTGAGTACGTATTTCATTAGAAAAATTGGTACCCGCCTGCGGGATTCGAACACCGGTGCATCGCTACACACGAATGCACCGGACGTCTTATCCTTTAGGCCACGACGACTACTTATTATTTGCATTATGTGGTTGTGAATGAGGTTTTGTTATTTTTATATTTCCTCATCGTTCACAGCGCTAAATGCCTCTTTAACTCATTTACCACACCCTTACACACTTAAAATAAGTTAGTTTTTTTATTTTTCTACCCTAGAAATTCCCTACAAATCTTATATATGGCAAAACAACGTTTGCCGGGTCATCTAGTAAATATATAAATGAAAGGTAGATTATTTTAATTGAAAACATGAATGATAATGGAGACGCGCAAAGGTACAGTTTGAAAATATAAATATGTACTATTAAACATATTGAACCAATACTCTGTCAGAAACGTCCCTTCAAGTTTTTTTACACCAAATTTTTGTTCGAATCAGAAAATAAACTATATTGATCACCTGTTTACAGTTAGTGAATACTTAATTTAAAGAAATTGCACCTTATATTAGCCGCTAGGCCGCTGATGTAATTACTGTTTTTTTTAACTATTGTATTAGAATAGAATAGAAATAGAATAAATAATCAATAAAACAATTGAAACTATGAAAAATGTTCCACAGAAAAGACACTGATTGAAGTTTTGGCTGCGGCAGAATTTCGAAAGAACAACGAAAGAAAACCAGGTCAGAATAAAAAAGAAAGTGAAACTTCTCCGTTCGAAACTGGTGTAATGATGTAAGTTACTAATTTATTTATCTATAATTTATTATTGCGAGTTAAGTGGGTCATCTTTAAAATTTGTTTTCAGATTATTTTTAATTAAAGCTATTGCTTCACCAGTTTTGATTTTTTTTATATTTTACAATTCAAAAATGTTTTTAAATTTTTTATGCTCCTTCTAATGTTTCAATATTCAAATTAACATTTATGTCACATGTATAACATATTAACCTCTTTATAAATCATATGGAGGTTACATAGATCTATGTTTGTGCCTCTCACGAAAATTTCTCTTCGTTCGTCCGTTGACATTGACAGCCATAGTTAAAGGGGGGTTAATTTAATTAGAGAAATTTAAATTAGAAACTATAAAAACGCCAACCTATGTCGTTATGAAATACGACTATTCTTATGTATTCAATTTAAAATACTGAATATCGTTTCAGGTATCCGCCTACAATAAAAATCAATAGGAATCATCAAGATTTCGACGTCGACGCTGATTGGCCCTCAACGGATTTTTGTAAAGAGAATTCTCCAAACTTCCCCGAGAATCTTGAGGCTATATATCCGACGTTTATGCCATTTGAAAATAAAGGAATCAGGTATTACTTGCTCGTCTTCCAGGACTTATATTTTTTTTTCTGTTAATATTCAAACGACGTTCTTTAGAATGGTAATGGGGTCGCTCGCTTAGTGACGGGTCGGGTTAGGTTCGTAGCGGAATGCCTGACTTCTTGTTTTTTTGTTAGGGAGACGAGCTCACGGCCCATCTAGTGTTACGTGGTTATTGTAGCCCATGGACATCTGAAATGTAACCCACCTAAAGACAAGAGTCATAGGGTCTCAGTTTTTACGGTACAATTGTTGCCCTACCCTGCGACCCGAAACGCATTGCAAAAAATAGGCAGGGCCGCGGTATCTACTCGTGTGAACTCACAAGACACCCTACGACCAGTAACGTGGAACTCAGTCGTGAATATTTATTAAGTACGTACAATATTTATGCATGTACCGGGCGATTTATCCTTTAGGCTTTTGATGATATCGTGTCGACCCTATTTCGCATCACCAGTGCGTTTTGGAAGTTGTCATTAGAGATTTAATAAAATTGATATCTACCCTGAGATCGAACCACAGCGTTGACTACCACACTACTATATACAACCATAATTTATATTAGACGTTTTTTTAATGCCCTACTTATGTGTGTAACAATGTACTTGATAATGTGCTGTCGCTTCGTCGTACGATGATGACCTTGTATTTCTCTCAACAGGCTGATGACTCTATTGACGGATATGATAGGAGTTCCGGCCTCCGTGGAGCATGAGCTGCCTTGGCACCCCCCCACCTGCCCGCCGGATAAGGATATCACACTATTCACACAAAAGAAAGTCAAGTTAGTATCTAATATAATCTTTTAAATGATACCGCATTCTCTATCTAAAACCGATTGCGCATTGTCAGAAATCTGCCTGTCAGAACTGTTAGTAGTGCGTGCCAGCAGATACTGCACTTATGATTCTTCTGTCTTCATTCTAGATATTCAAAATGATTATTTTTCCGAGTTATAAAACTATAATAGTTATGCTATTTTACCAATTGTTTACCATTCGTAGTCGACGGAATGTGTGCTTGAACCGCCACGTAGATTTTGTATGTAGCGGTATATCTATCCGCCTCTTCAAACTAAAACGCTACCTCCTAACAGATGTATGATTAGCTCGCAAAATATATATTTTAGGTCGTAGTATCATTTTACAGTCATATATACTGTTATATTAATCGAGTCATTTTTTTTTTAAAGAAATTTTATGACCTGGTAACTAAGACCTTTAGGTCAAGACTTATTTTAATTGAATGAAAACTTTTTTATTGTGAAAACATATTATGAAATGAAGTTAATTAAAATGAAGCATGGCAAGAAATGAAAGCGAAATGAAATGAGATGTGATGATATGGGATGAAATATAATCTCAGTAAAATGGTGGTCATTTACCGAGATTTTTTCAGTGGATTTTTTGAAGGATTCCGAAGTTACGTCCAGCGGCTTTGTTTCATTTTCCCACATTTGTGCACTTTCACAGATATTAAGCAGTTGATAAACCAACGTTATTACACATTTAAACCTGAAGAAACACTAAATAGACAAAATAAAACAAATCACACAACTTCAGTCCTCGCGTTCCCGTCAAAAAGTCCCTTAATCGACTCAATAAGTTACAAACTTTACATAGACAATTACATAGATAATTAACGTTCTTTTCCACAACTAACGAATCTCTAAAATTCTTCATGGAACAAACGTAATATCAAAATCGGAATTCCTTTTGCAGTATAACATTACAGGCCTCAGTTCTCGAGCGAGGTGGCCGGCGTGGGCCCGCTGCGCCGCAAGCTGCACGAGTACGTCGCGGACGGAGACCTCGCCGCCGCGCAGCGCATGCAGGACGCGGAGATCGGACAGAGGATATACGCGGCCATGCAGAAGGTATTTGGAAACGGTTCAAACATTTGGTCATCAACGATTTTGGTGGTGTTAAGTGGTTACTGGAGCCCATACACATCTACAACGTAAATGCGCCACCCACCTTGAGATATCAGTTCTAAGGTCTCAAGTATAGTTACAACGGCTGCCCCACCCTTCAAACCGAAATGCATTACTGCTTCACGGCAGCAATGTGCGGGGTGGTTGTACCTTCCCCTTGCGGACTCACAAGAGGTCCTACCACCAGTACTAAAGCATTGCTAGCGACCGTTGATAGCAGCGTTGTGACGAAATACCGTCAGATTTCAATCACTGACAGTTACAAGATTAATGATGCTGAAACAACGGTTGAATCCACTAAGGATAAATTATGTATTTATGTTACGTCACGCAGTTTTTTTTTTATTATAGTACAATCTTAAGGTTCGGATAAAAAAAATCCTACAGATAAACATATTTCATTATGATTTTCTTCGGTTTTCGCGAGTTGTAGATATAATTAGTACGAAGTCATATTCGTGGTAGGGCGTCTTGTGAGCCCGCTCGGATAAGTACGCTCCCTATTCAATCACGAAGCATTAGTAGGAACGCATTATTTCCGGATTGAAGGCTGAGGCAGCCGCTATACCCCGCAATTGAAACTGTATGGTATAACGGCTGCTATGAGCAGATAGCTGCTATGATAGCCTCTGGCGACTACCTAACACTAGGGGAGCCAAGTACTGGTTCGTCCGTCTACGTAATAAATAAATAAAACATCCGAAAGGGCATTATAACTCGAACAGTGTGTAAATATATGTATGTAGGGGTAAATGTTTGTCTTTAAAGTAAAGTAATTTTCCAAATAAGGTGTAATTCGATGAGCCTCAACTCGCAGCGCATGTCAATTCAAAGTATTTTATAAAGATTTTTTCGTAATTTGGTTTTAATTTTACACATCCTGCTTTCAGAAACTAGCGCCGAAATGGATCCTGTACACGTTGTCATCGCTGTACTGGCGCGTGCGAAGCAACAACATAAACGCTTTACACTGCCTCCTCAACGCCGGCAGGACTGTCGAAAATAAATACAGAGATATAGTGTTGACTTCAGTAGCGTCGATATATCTGGAGATGGGGTACTTCGACGAGGCCTTCACCGTTGCCGAAGAAGCGTTCAGACTGAGTCTGTTTGAGGTGGGTCGTCAAAAACACACAAAATAATTTAATGATGCTACAAGAAAATATAGCAAAATATGTATAAAAGTTTTCGATATGGTGCAAAGATGTAGTTTTAATGAATGATGAAATGATAGCTTAAAATCTATAGGTCTTCAACTAAAATACTTATTGTATTAACACAGATCGCCATGATTCAGAAAACAAAAGAGAAAAAAAAATCGCCGCTTTGATTTTGTCGTTCATTGCTGGTTTTGTTTAATAAACTTAAGCGAGCCATAAAATTTATGTAAGTGCTCATTGTATTTCAAAAATCGTTCTAGAATATGTTTGAATAAAGAAAAACGTAGATGTTTTTAGATATAACAAAAAAATCTTGAATAAAGTACCAAAGAGTTTTTATTTTTTATTTTAGCCAGCAACAAACTTTATACTGGCAGAATTGAATATGATTAATAAACATCGGAAGACGCATTTGATTCACTTGAAGCAAGTTTTAAGAGTAGAACCCTCTTTTATGGGAGGAATCGTTCGGAAACTTTTGATCGGATGGGCTTGTATACTAAAGCAAGTTAACACTGTGAACGAAGTGGGTATGTATTAAAACTTTTATGTAGAAAAGAAAACATAGACAATAGTCATAAATTTAGATTTCGAACTAGTAATAAAATCATCAAGGAAATAAAGTTGTTGAGCTTTTTGATATTGGTCTAAATTTATTAATCATGCAAAAGAACAGAAATCTACACAATTACTTCAGTCCGCCACGTAGGGCACCGGTGACCTACACGGCAGTGAAAGGGTTAACTAATTACCTAATACGCTTTTATTAGATTCAGACGTATGTATGTTAGTATGTAACGGAATCTTTGAACACGATTTTGACCCCCTTTAAAACGTCGGATTAACTCGAAATTTGGTATACTTATTAAGGACCTATGACAATGCAATATTTTAAAAAATAATTTGATGAAATTGAAATTCAACTAAACAATGAAAAATAAATAATAGTTTAAAAAAACTAACAAAATACGCTTTTATAGAAAATCCAACTAAAGAATAGAAAATAAATTTTAATAAATTTGAATTAAAAATAGTGTAAGAAAAAAATTATTTTATTGTAAACAAAGCGTTGTGGATTTTCTATAAAAGCGTATTATTTTGTTATTTTTTTTAAACTATTATTTATTTGTAATTATAACCTTGTCTTTGCCTATAGAACTCGAGGAGGGTGAGGTTTGTTCTCGGGTCGAGACGGGAACGAACATGGTCTGCGAAAAGGACGGCTCCAACTGTCAAATGTCCAACGTTAAATGCTTTAGTAGCCGTGAACGCGGTGAGTTAACATCCGCTACTGAAGTATGTGCTCTTAAATAGTGTTTTTTTTTATTGCTTAGATGGGTGGACAGGTTAAGTGGTTACTGGAGCCCATATACATCTACAACGTAAATGCGCCTCCCACCTTGAGATATAAGTTCTAAGGTCTCAGTATAGTTACAACAGCTGTCCCGCTCTTCAAACCGTAACGCATTACTGCTTCACGGCAGAAATAGGCGGGGTGGCGGTACCTACTCGCGTGGACTCACAAGAGGTCCTACCACCAGTAATTCCGACTTTGCAACCGACTCACCCGTACATTTTAAGTTTGTAGTCATCTTGGCCTAACGGATACGACGTCCAGTGCACTCGTATCGAACAATGCTACTGGGCCGGTGATCGAATCCCGCTACCAGATACAAATTTTTCTAATCAAATACGTACTTAACAAATGTTCACGAATGCCATCCACGGTGAAGGAATAATATCGTGTACTAAAAATTTAATCCGCAAAAATTATAATTTGCGTAATTGCTGATAGGTAGGACGTCTTGTGACTCCGCACGAGTAGGTATAACCGCCCTGCCTATTTATGCCGTGTACCACCATTTTACTGCAACGAAACAATTATGCGTTTCGGTTTTGAACCATCTTTAAATAAATAATAAATAATAATAAATAAATATTTACTAACAATCACGCCACGTTAGCTGGTCCCGTGATAAGTTCGTAAAGAACTTGTGTTACAGGTACCAGATAATGAATATAAATGTAAGATTTTTATTATACACATACATATATTTAATATTTAATATACATCCATAACCCTGGAAAAGATATTTATATTTATCATACAAATATCTTCCCTTGGCGGGATTCGAACCCGCGACCCCCTTGTGTAGTGACCATGTCACTTACCACTACACCAGACGGCCGTTAAAGCAAATGCAATTGAGACTTCAACATCATCGTGTGATTTAAGTACAGATTCCAGTTTAAAAAAAAAAAATATACATATAATACTCAATTTATATTCTGCGTTAATAAAATTAACACATACGAACACAACTTTTATTTTATTGCTACGTTCGGTGGAGGAGCCGCCGTCCACCTGGTTTTGAATGGTAATCGAAGTCTATAGACATCAACCACATCAATGTCGCTGTCTATATTGAGATATAAGTTCTAAGGTCTCAGTTCTAACCGCACGACGGCTGTCCCACCCTTCAAAATGAAATACATTACTGCTTCACGGTAGAAATAGGCAAGGTGGTGGTACTATTTCTTTCTTTAGAATAATATTTAACTTATATATATGGCTTGTATATTTGAATAATATTTGATATTTGTTTTTAAAATAATATTTGCTAGCATATTACGTGACGCTTAAAAACATCCTAATATACGCGTTTCCTTTCAATTTTAAGCCGTCGACATTTCAAGGGTCAAAAAAAAAACATTTTTTAATTACAAAAAATCTTTATTGACAATAAAATTCTTAATAAATCGCAAAGAATAACAATTATTTTAAATTTAGAATAGGTTTTAAAAACATCATTGCTTCTGCATTCTTATTTACGAAATGCGGAGCTATTTTGAGGTTGCAGTTTTCTAGATGTTCTAGAAAGGTATCAATCATCAATATGTTATATAGTTCTTACCAAATTCACATTTCGACACCGTACACAAATGTGAAACGAATCCATTTTGTCATAATCAAAACGGTTTTAATTTATCACACGCAGAGAGTGGGGGCGGCGCTATGGTTAGAATGTTAGAGCTAAAAGACGAAAACTCACAACGACCCGATGTCGAACGCATAGAGTCGGATGTGTTCGATCACGTGATAAGGAACATGCCCGCCGAGTCCTCCGATAAGGTGGCCCATTTAAAAAACTACGACGCCATGCTGAGGACCATGGACAAATCATTGAACGTCTGCGGGAAGGATGGATGTTATTGTGAGTTGATCTCTATTGAAAATTAATTTGGGTACCTAACAGATTGTTAACGAATCAACGTCGCGTCATACATTGATGGCTGTGATTGGCCAACGATGACGTCATATCGCACGAACCAATAGAAATGTTGCGTCAATTTGTTAGAGGTATCTTTGTTTCATTTTCCCACATTTGTGCACTTTCACAGATATTAAACAGTTAATAAACTACCTTTATTACACATTTAAAACTGATGAAACACTAAATAGACAAAATAAAACAATTTACACAACTTTGTTCTTCGGGTTTCCGCCAAAAAGTCCGGCAATGTGTCCAAAGAACTCAGAACTCCTCCGCGCGCATATATTGCTGAGCCGCATCGGAATCTTGAGCTCGGCAAGAATGGATTCGTTGCTTCTGCGTTCTGTTCAATGAGATCCGATCATTTTCCTCCAGCTCCAAACCCAAGTGCGTCGATGCGTTGGCGATCGGCCTTCTTTAGGGTCCAATTATCTATAAACAGATAGGTACAGGTGAAAAAATACTTAGAAAGTAACTGAGTTCCGAATTCTAATTACAGCTGAAATCCAACTCGACAATATATTACTAGAAGAAGAGGACTGTTCAAATCAACATTTGCAATTGAGCTATTGGTTGCACGTCAGTTTTAGACAGATGCTAAGCGAAGCCGATCTCGGGTAAGTAGTGGCCGATTGGTTATCGGTGTCGTTGTGAAATACGTTTTTTCGACTAATCGCCACTGCCCTAAATGTTAATAGTAAAGAGTTAAAAGCATTGTAGGTGATTTTTTCCCCTACCTATTTGCTGGTAGCCTAAGAGGCTATTCCAGCTACGCTCGGACGGGTAGGTGAGCTCACGGGCTCAACCTGAGAGACATTGCTAGCAAGTGCTTCGCAGAATCTACCACCAGATCGGAATCGCGATTCACTTAGAAGATCCGGCGAGAAACTCAGTTGCCTAAAAAATTTGTAGGTGACAAACTCGTCCATCACAAGGAGGTCAAAGACTTAAAATTATTGTACTGTACAACGGCTGTTTTACTTTTCGAACCGCAACGCCTGACTTCGCAGCAGAAGTAAACAGGATAGCGGAACCGACCCGTGAGGGCTTATTGTACGCCCTACTTAAACTAAAATATTATACGTAATGTGCGAATTGGTAATGATGATCGAATTAAAACAATCAAGTCAGTTTGTGAACATAATTATTGCAAGATTTATCAAAACTTTTAATGTAGCCATGGTGTTATTTTAATTAGAGATAATGATTAGCTCACGATCCTTATGTTATACTATTCCCGGGTACTGGTAAGCGTTGATCGTTTCGCGGCAGAAATAGTACAGGGTACCAACTCAGGCTTAAAAATGTTATATTGATACTAACACGGGCCCAAACAACGCCATACTATACTAAGTATAAAACTGTAAGACTCTAAGATCAGTTTTTCACTTCAGGCTCGTGCAAGAGATAACAGCGACTCCACCGGCCGGAAGAAAAGTTCCTGATTGCAGAGCGCCCACTGTACAGGACTTCTTCATAGACCGCATGATAACCGTGGACACGGCCGGTTGGGAACCGGTGTTCAGCCTAATGCATCAGCTCGCCGAGATGTTCAACTTCTACGATTATACGACGCTCGGATCCAAAATCGCCAAATACGTTGAATCTGTAAGTCTCGGCAGAAAATAATTATCTATATATTAATACGTGAAGCAAAAAAGTTTGTACCGCTTTTTACGAAAATTGCGCGGACGGAGGAGTATGAAATATTCCCACTTGTAGAGAATATAGAGAAGGAGTGCAGAATGTTAATATTTTAAACATTACGCACCATGTATTTGGCACACACATGCATGCGTACTACGAGTTTTTGTTTATTGTCAAACTTTTCTTATTGCTTATAGTCTGTGGTCAAATGGAGAGTAGATTAATTAATGGACTTTTTGGCGGGAACGCGAGGAGTGAAGTGTGATTTGTTTTATTTTGTCTATTTAGTGTTTCTTCAGGTTTAAATGTGTAATAATGGTGGTTTATTAACTGTTTAATATCTGTGAAAGTGCACAAATGTGGGAAAATGAAACAAAGCTGCTGGACGTAACTTCTCGGGTTCCTCCAAAAAGTCCACTGAAAAAATCTCAGTAAATGACCACCATTTTACTGCGATTATATTTCATCCCATATCATCTCATTTCATTAAATTTCATCCCAGTTGATTAATGTCTCAAATTAATCATCTTCATTTCATTTCACTCCATATTATCATTTTTCATAAAATTAAGAATATAAAGTAAAATAAGACATGACTTAAAGGTCTTAGTTACCAGGTCATAAAATCTCTTAAAAAAAAAGATTAATTAATATTGTTTGTCTTTATTAATATTTGTCTAAAGTGTGGTCTTGGCGAAATCTGTGATTATAGAAGTATAATAAATAGTCTTTGACACAATAATCTTATTAGTGTACAAACTTATAATTTCAATTAATTATAGTCGAATTTCGACTAGTGTTCTCCGATAATCCGCCCCAATAATTGTTAACCGAACTAGTCGCATTTTTATCCTTCAAATCAAATCATTCAAATCAATTTTTTTTTTATTCAACATAAATGAAAGTACATACCTTGTTGAACGTCAAAAAGAACTATCGCCAATTCACAAAAACTAGCCTCCGTCCTGTGAAGAACTGGCAAGAAACTCAGCGGGCATATATTGTTAATGAACGTTTACAGCACCCGAGCTCGTGGTCGGCGCTGATGTGGGCGGGGTGGTGGTGCGGGGCGGGGGGCCGCGGGCCGTGCGCCGCGCGCTGCCTGTGCGCCGCGCATGCGCACGCGCCCGCGCACGCACACACGTACGCGCTCTCCGGGCTCGTCGCTCTGCTGCACATGTAAACAAACGCTATTACACTATACTGTCGCCCAGTACTCGAAATTCAACCATAATTGTTAATACTACTACTAATAATATGTAGTACTAATAATAATAATGGTTACTATTCATTTATTTTATTATTATTATTATTACTATTTTACTACTCAGCTTACAATTACATGATAATATGTAATTGTAAGAACACAATACTATATTATAATTACTAGATGACACGGCAGACTTTGTAGTGCCTCAATCGATAAATAAAAGACCTAAACTTTTGTATAAAATAAACTTAAAACAAACAAAAGGAATCCGTCTGACGGGGGACACATCAAAGGAAAAATAAAATTGTTATTTTTATTTAATTCCGAGCATTTTCATTTTATTTATCTTTTAAACCTTCTCTGGACTTCCACAAATAATTCAAGACCAAAATTAGCCAAATCGGTCCAGCCGTTCTCGAGTTTTAGCGAGACTAACGAACAGCAATTCATTTATTAATATATAGATTTTTTTTAAATGCATTCTGCAGTCCTAGTCTATATTTTCTATAAATTTACGAAATTTGATACTCCTCCGTCCGCGCAATATTAAGGGGTATATAAAAAGGGGTACGAAGTTTTGTTGTAACGACGAAGGAAACGGGTGAAATTATTCATGAATCTGAATGAGTCTGAATTTTATTATTTGTATGTAAACTTTTCTTGAAAATGTCGTTTAAAAACTATTTATATATTTTTTAAATGTCTTAATTTATTATTAACATTATCATCCTTTTTCCTTTTACAGGCAATCGAAACAAAAGGACGCTAAAGATATATCGTATCTGGCTTTGTACTCTTCGCCTAAAAGTAAAAATGAAGCGTTTTTGGTGGCCTTGTCTCATACTTTACTGGTGAGTTTACGATTATTTTTTAATTTGGAATCTTTAAGCTGTATTACAAAAATGATTTCATTTTTTGACGTGATAACGAGTTATAAATCGATGAACGCCGGCTGCACGCACCAAAAAGTGTTACGTTCCGCTTGAGCCTGAGCGTGCAAGCGAGAGCACGGAACCAGTGATAGAGAGGCACGATCGGCCCAAGCATTCACTTGTGACTCATTTATCTCTCTTCTCGCGTGACGTCAGAGCTAGCAGTCTGACTGCTTCTGCAACTGACGTTATAACGTAAAACTATCGTCCGTAAAACGATTTTACAAACAATTTTTTTTATATATTTTTTTCAATACTTTTGTATTAGTCGAAGACAGCCTTTTTCATTTGAAAACGAAGCGAACATGTCGAGTTTTTTTTATTTTTTTTTTTAATGCTTAAATGAAAGTGTATCCAATAAATATGAGAATTATTTTTTACAAATGATTTAGTTAATTCATATTGCGATTGTCAATTTAATCACAATTGGCGGAACCTTTACGATGAACAAAAAACCATCTTAATATATTTTTAATTATTTCATAAATTTTAAGTTAATTTTTTAATTGAATGTTCATAGTGATCACAGTTTAAAATTTTGAAGTCAATTTGTAATTTGAATTTTTATTATACTTTCCCAAGACGGCCATGCAATTTCATTTTAATCATGTTCGTTTTTTTTTTTTGACAGCTTATATGTGTGGACGAGCTCACAGTCACGAGCTCTACCTGGTGTTAGGCGGTTACCGAAGCCCATAGACATCTACAACACAAATAAGTTCTAAGGTCTCAGTATAGCTACAGCGGCTGCCCCGCCCTTCAAACCGAGTACATTCAGTATCGTTCCAGGTCGAGTACGACAGAGCGATATGGATGTACCGGTACGCCCTCTCATTCGACGACAAGTTCCTTCCGGCGAGCGCGTGTCTGCACGCCACCATGTGCCTCATGATATTCGGCGACGCCAAACAACGGAACAAGGAAAACTGAACCCTATCGCTCACATCCTAAGTTATATAATGTATTTATCGACGTTTTACTACTTACCACTTTACTACCTACTTTACCTCTACGAAACATAATTCGATCTTTAATGTTTGAGATATTATGTGACTCACATGAAATCATTGTTAGGTGTCTGAATCTGTGTTAAATCTGTGACATTTACAAAACAGACCGGTTCGTTTGAGACGGGATATCGAGACATATGTTTATTAAACTAACAATTACCGGACAAATGCATTGAAAGAAATTATTAATTTTATATTTATGTATGTGTATTGCTATTGACATTCATTGATAAATTTCCCGTCTTTTTTTTAAATGGCAACACTGAATCGTTAACATTCTAAAAAAAAATTCGACGCAGGTTAACAAATAAAAATTGGCTGTTTATTGATGGCCAATTCACAAATTTACATTGTATTTTGACAGAATCGATTTTCGTGTAGCCAGCCTAACCAGATTAACTGTAAATCAAAATGAAATATAATTAAAAAAAATATTTAGAGCGTACATAATCTCTTGAACTTTTTAAATATGTATTTATGTCGTATTCATTATTATGGAATTAGGATATGACATAATTATACCATTCCATGATTCATTATTATGAAATTAGGATATGACATAATTATACCATTCCATGTGTTTTCCGAACTTCGCCGTGTTTGTTCGTAGCACAGTCTATTTAAATGAATTGTTTACATAAAAATGTGATTTGATATTTGCAAAGAGGTGTCCCTCTGGGTGCTGGAATTACAGTGTATCAGTGTGACAAGGATATAATTGAATGTGGGTAACACTTGTCATGTGACTTACTGGTATAATTACTGGACGTAGGACCTCTTGTAAGTCCGCGCGGGTAGGTATTACCGTCCTGCCTATTTCTGCCGTGAAGCAGTAATGCGTTTCGGCTTGAAGGGTGGGGCAGCCATTGTACTGTTAAAACGGAGACCTTAGAACACATGTTGAAGTCTAGATGTCTTTGGGCTCCGGTAACCGCTTAACACCAGATGGGCCGTGAGCTCGTCCACGCATTTAAGCAATAAAAAATAAAAACTTCATGTTGCAACAAAAACTTGATGTTAAAAACAAGTAAATTAATTTAGTTATTAATTCAGTGTTAAAATTACAATGGCATGCTTGAACACGCGTGTCTTGGTTCCGGATATTGGGCCAAAATAAAAAAAATATATATTTTTCAGCCATCCTTGATACGTGTGTAAATCTTTAGTCGCATTACTGCTTCAAGGCAGAAATAGGCACGGCGGTGGTACCTACCCGTTCGGACTCACAAGAGGTCCTACCACCAGTAATTAAGCAAATTATAATTTTGCGGGTTTCACTTTTATTACACGATGTTATTCCTTCACCGTGCAAGTCAAACGTGAATATTTGTTGAGTACGTATTTCATTAGAAAAATTGGTACCCGCCTGCGGGATTCGAACACCGTTGCATCGCTTCAACACGAATGCACCGGACGTCTTATCCTTGAGGCCACGACGACTTCGTTTACATTTTTTGTGCACTTTTATAATTATTTCATTTTCTAATTTATTGTTAGGTAGTAAAAATGCAAAAACTAAGAAATTGTAACTATATTCTGTGAACTAGATTGTGTTGTAATTACAACTTAAATTATTGCTTCATTTATGATTTGATTGTAAGCTTTTCATCACGACCCCTCATTGGTTTTATACATATACATATATAAATGATAAACAAAATCTTTTACCGCATTTATTATTAGAGAACGATCAAAAACCTCTAGTCTTATAACTTTAAATTTGGAACAAATAAAGACGTATGTATATATTGTACGGGTCAAACTTAAATGCGATTCAATATGTCGCGGATATAAATTTACGGGATACAATTTATGAGCAAATTGATGATAATTAATACTAATTTTACAGTTTAATCTTGCGTTGACTGTTTTGGTTTTAATTTTTTCGACATTTCCTCTTAATAATTTACAGTTTTCGTGGACGCGGACGAAATAATATTAAATAACATTTAAAAAAAAAACAATTTCTTTTTTTGTGATACACATGAGTCGTCTATTATCAAAGGTGGCAATCTGTGCATTTGGACAAAAAAATGTTATTGATATGTCAATACAGATTGATTTGAATATAACTGTCTCCTTCAAAGAATACGGTTCAAAACCTGCATTAAATAAAGGTTAATACTTAACCTCTTATTTATCTAAGATGTCGTTCAGAAGAGTTTTGCGACTGCCAATGGAATACAAAGTCAATAATTCGTTTTTCTGATTTACCAGTAATTGTCCAAAAGTCACATTGCCGGTTTTGATACTAGTCGACTCACATATTAAGTGTCATTCTCCAGACGCGATCTGTTTCAATTTACGCAATCTTATGGCGGATGCACGCCCTTACTTATTATACCTTTAAATTACCACGAACTAGCTTTCAAGCAATTCACGTCTTCTTAAATTCTTACCTACCACAAAAAATAGAAATGAAAAATTTGATTGTGAGATCCAAAAATACCGGGTACATTCGATTTTTTAAATTTCATCCTTAACGGAACTGCTATTTTTTTCCTTTTTCCCGCCTATGCTGATAGCCTTGAGAGGCTATTTCAGCTTCTTGACATATAGGTGAGCTCACGGGGCTCAAACCGGAGTGTTGCTAACACTGGCCGTAGCAAGGGCAATGCTTTGCAGAATTTAACAACCGGATCGGAAACACGACCCACTGAGAAGATCCGACGAGAAACTCAGTGGGCTGCGTCGATGGGTTAATTTACTCCACGAGCTCTTCGTCGCAAGCGACGGGTTCGGCAAGGACGGTGCCCGGTGCTTGAGGTACCTAAAAGCACCGTTAATGGATCTGGGAGGATCCGTAATGACGAGCTTAGGGCGAACTGCTATAGGATCTAGATTTAAACATATAATTCTACAGTAAACTAAAGTACTCAATTGGTATGTAACCTACGCTTGCAGTGAAATGTGCATTGGAATTTAGTCATCACATGCTTGTATTTAAAGTTTGTTTCCGATTGCATGAAGTCTGTTCTGTAATGTTACGTAACGGTTTCTATCGTTCAACCCCTACCCGAGATCGCCTTAAGGAACATAGCTCTAGAAAAATACGAAAAATCTACTAAGAGCGTGTTTATTATTTCAATTTGAAATGAAAGCGTGTTAATGGTATTTGCTCATTGATAGCAATATTGCTGTATCGTTATTTGTCGATTTCAAATAAATGTCGAATATGATGTCAAATAAACGTACAGATATCGGATTTTTGTGGTTTTATTTAATAAATGATATCCCTGAACATGGAAGGTTAAACATCTGTGAAATTACATTAAGTTAATATTAAGTTCTTCGTTTTCATGCGTGCTTTTTATGTGAGGCATCGAGAAGGTTTGTATTGTTTTTTTTTTTTTTAATTATATTCTTCGTAGTGCAATTGAAATTCAGTTCACTATTACTTGGTTGCCAGTTAACAATGCCGTGTTATTTGGAACTTGCACACGGGTCAATCTAGTGTTGTGCAGTTATCGATAACTAGAGACTTCGCAACATGAGTGTGGTCTGGGAGTACCGTCTTCGGGTTCACGATTAGATTGTGTTCACACGGCATTATCCTGCACGTTTTGTATTCGTTATTTTAACGTACAATCGTCCGAGTGTTAATTTTTTTTATTTTTTGGAGTTTACTCCTTTAGAATCGATTTACATATATAGGCCCGGGGTATGAAAATTATGGGGACCAAAATCGTACTAGCATGTCACACGAAATGCGTTATGCGCCTGATTGGCTCCTGATTGCGTGATGCGTGCGCGCGCCAATCAAAATCGTACTAGCATGTCACACGAAATGCGTTATGCGCCTGATTGGCTCCNGAGTCCTTCTAAGAAATCAGACCATCTGGCATCTCGGACTTCGGCGATGCGAGACTTTACGTCGCGTTGTAGGGCACGCATTCGAATACGATTTTCCGCGGTAGGATACCTGTCGTAGGCGCGTATCGAGGCGTTCTTAGCTCTAAGGAGTTCCCTAATATCGTCGGACAATTTGAAACGGTGAAGGAAGTCCTCCGCTACGACTTGTTTCGATGATCTATCTAATGTCGAGGTGATGTGTGACGTTAAGATGTCTATGGCTTTTTTTTTCAACTCAAAAAACAGCCAGCTGTATCACACGAAATATTCTTCCTAAAGTCAAGACACCTTTTGGATACTAGCCCTGCGATTTGCTTGAAGTTTTAAGGAACTAACGAACAAACAACCACATCCGAGATCGACTTGTAATGACAAACCTACGAGCGACGCAGCTCGAACAGAAGACGCACACGCGAGTACAGGCCATTCCCGCGAGCCGCTCTCATCAATACGCCGATGGAAGAGTTGCCTTTGAGTCCACCACACAAAAGATGCGATCCCATTGATCCACGAGACTTCCTCTATATGTCTGTCACGCGAACAATAGGTTAAGTTTTATTTGTAGGGAGGCTGTATCGTATAAATCTGATTAGAACGGTCGATGTGAGCCGCGATACCGCGCCGCTCGCGGAGGGTGGTCCCGCCTTCAAGCTCTAAGCCTGCCTCGCGTCCGACACGGTCAGTTGACGAACAAAGTGCTCCTACACGCACGACGCTCATTTACTTATATTTATTAAAGAGGTAATAGTGCTTTATTGGTGTATCGACTCCCACACTATCATGTGAGTAACGGTGTAATATTTATTTCATTTCGATGTCATTGAGTTTGAGTTATTTATGATCTACAACTACATACGTACGCATGTAAGCGACGCCGTATTCACGTATACCTATTATTATTTGTATTGGTGTCAGATGTTGTAGATGCTGTGAACGATTACAAATGGTTAATGTCATATTTCTCAGCTTGAACTACAACACATCACAAAAAATGTTCAGCATACTTTATTTTAAACAGTATATTCAGAAATACATTTTATATAATATAATAAGTAGACTAGTGTAATATTCGGTTTCCCAAGCATCCAAAACATGTGCTAAGGATCTGACGGTTACCCCACTCTTCAAACCGAAACGTATTACTGCTTCACAGCAGAAATAGCGGGATATAGAGTGACGGGCAGTACCTACCTACCCGCGCGGGCTCACAAGAGATCTTACCGCCAGTAAAAGTCTGATGTATTACGTGCTGACATTACGTTTGAGAAGTCCATCGGCTCTCTGCTCTACTGCTACATACCGATACTCCATAGGGATACACTGATTGTCGTGTGGGTCTATGCGCTAGCTCACCTGTGCTCACCGACGTCACAGCGTGACGTGGTGGTGGCACACATACCCTGACATTAAGTCTCAATAATTGTATTCCATATTGGTTGTGTCATCCCTCATATCGGAGCGTGGGTAGACAGTAGACAGTGGTCGCTGCTCGCGTCGCCTCGGTTCACTATACGTTCTACTCTGTGCAACATATGTATGCCGGGTGGCGCTCGCAGTACGCAGGAATAATACTCACTGTCAGCTTTAGAGATAGCCAGGGGAAGATCTGGTACGGTGCGAAGCACTACCTAACATTTTTTAATATAGCGCAGTCGGTATGTATCAGTCGGTAGGTGTCAGTCTGGACACTAAAATAGTACATAAAATAGTATAGTATAGAACAGAAACATGAATAGTTCCGCTTGTGGTCCGGCTGCCCCACCGGCTGCGACGGGCACCGATCGGTCCGGACCGCGCAGCTGCTGGGAACTGGCTAACGCGCGCTCCACACGCTTGTGTTACTTGCGCCACTGACAGCTGAGAATTCCACGTTAATAGATCGAAATTATTTAATTACTTACTGACACACGCTATTTTTCGGGCACAGGGCCGAACTTCATATACGAAGTGTCCGCGCCTAAAATACGCACCATTTTGGAACTGACGGTTTGCAGATGTTGGGAGCAGACCGCGGCCCAAGAATGTTTAAGGGTCCTACCCACCAAACAACTCTTTGTGCACTCTCTGACTCGACGTCTGAGCTCCGCCCGGGGTCAGAACCCGGGCAGGATATGGGATTTTCTGAGTCGCCACTCCAAAGACGCCCGACGGACGAGTCATTGAGGCGATCATCAACGACCAATGACACCGGTCTCCGCGGTACGACCGCCCGTCGGGCCGCCCGGACGATGCCGCTGGTGCTTCGTCCTCCCGATCCACTAACGGTGCTTCTAGGTACTTCAAGCATAATTCAAGCATCTTCGGCTCCTCAATGCAGAAGGCGGGGTGGACGGCGCGTGCGAGAGGCCGCCGCTCAGCCCTCGTGGGGACTATCGAGTGCCGGGTGCGGGGGCGCCCGGCACTCGACTGTTGGTCCGGTGGTGAAGCGGTGCAAGGTGGCTCCTGTGCGCCGCTCACGGTGTGTCGCCCGAGACGAGGTTCTACGGGATTTTCCCGGGGATGAAATCCCGTATTAACATTAGTACGGGTACTGCCTAAGGCGAGACTTTCGGCGCGCATCGCGGTACCGTAAGTTTCGTGTAGTCGGTGTGGTGGAGCTCGATGGAGTTTAGTCGGTAGTCGTTCTGCGGGGCAAGTGCTTCGCGCGCCTTTTTCAAGGCGTAGTCTCCTGTGAGAAATTGGGGGAGGTGAAGGACCTCGGCCCTTCTCTTCTCCCCTTCTTCCTCTCAGGAGGTGCCGGAGTCCGACATAACCCGTTACCCCCCTCGACCGGGTATCCGTAAATGGATTCCCCAGCGTTAAAAAAAAAGTGTGTGTGTCCGCTCCGACGCACGACTGGAGTTTACTGGATATAAAAAATTAAACGAAACAATACGAGAAATAGTTCTATATTACGACAACACGATACACTACAGATTATTAACAAATTAACGAGACACAAAACAAACGACTAACAAATATATGAAAATACAATAATGAGAGAAACGCGCGATCAGTACGAGGCTTTGTGGCGGACTGCCGGCGCAGCAGCCCGGCGTCACCTGCGATAACGCGGCCGCGCGTTGGCTCCTGATTGGCGCGCGCACGCATCACGCAATCAGGAGCCAATCAGGCGCATAACGCATTTCGTGTGACATGCTAGTACGATTTTGATTGGCGCGCGCACGCATCACGCAATCAGGAGCCAATCAGGCGCATAACGCATTTCGTGTGACATGCTAGTACGATTTTGGTCCCCATAATTTTCATACCCCGGGCCTATATATGTAAATCGATTCTAAAGGAGTAAACTCCAAAAAAGGGTACTTCAAGCACCGGTCACCGTTCTCGTCGAACCCGAACGTCGTCGAATGAAGCAAAATAACCCTCAGACACGGCCCACTAACTTTCTCGCCGGATCTTCTCAGTGGGTCGCGTTTCCGATCCGGTGGTAGATTCTGCGAAGCACGGCTCTTGCTAGGGTTCGTGTTAGCAACGTCGTCAGGTTTAAGCCCCGTGAGCTCACCTACTAGTTAAGGTTACGCTAGAATAGCCTCTCAAGGCTACCAACTTAGGTAGGAAAAAAAAAACAGTGATACCCCACTGAGTCAGATCTTGACTATCGGATCAAAACGCCGTTGCTTTTCAAGAGTACATACGACGACGCCGCGTCGTCGCGTCCTCCTGATGCTAGCGCGTTAGAGGGACGATAGGCACAACCTCGACACCCTCAGTTGCTTGCAACTTTGTTTATTTATTAAATACTCTGTAAGTTTTTGCCTGTATAGTGTCGAAGTGGTATAGCACCATCGTTTCATCCATTGTAAAATTTGTTTTTGTGCAGTCTTTTTTTATTAGATTTTTCGTGTGATTTTTAAGCGCTCCCTATCTAATATATCAAAACACTGTAATACTCATTGAAGAAAAGCCCTAAATACTGTTGAGTTGTCATGTGTTGAGCTGTCCGTCGCAGCGGCCCCGGGGGCTGCGACCGAGCGACACCGTTTACGTCTGTATGAATAAAACAAATATATTTCGTGTTCCGACAACAAGCACAGAGTGAATAGACACAATATTTCATCACACATTGTTTCATCAAAAGTCCGCCTAGATTATTAAAAAGCAGTTCAATATATTTAAGAATTGTATCAGACAATAACTACTTAAAATAAAATAGAATCGGGCCGCAGTGCAGACATCTAGCAGTTAACATTCTCACTGCATCGACAGGTTGTATTAATAACCTCATTTTCTTTACGAAAATTGTATTCTTGATTATATGCTCTTTTTTTTTGGTCGGGAGGAAATCGTTGGACTTCCGCCTTGGAAGCGGGGCATGTCGGAGTCGAACCGACTAAAAACCTCCTTCTAGGAACCCGCCCCGCCTCCTTCTGCGAGATGGTGCACTCGCAGAAGCCGAGCATCGCCTTCCACGACTCGTCGTCGCCGAGCATCGATGCCACAACACTCGGCAACGACAAGTCGTTTCCTATTTTTGCGACGAGGACACGGCGCCACCCCTCCCATGCGGGGCAGGCGACGAGCGTGTGCTCCGCCGTGTCCAAGTCGCAACCACAAAGGGGGCACTCTGCCGTCGGCTCGGCTCTGATCCGGTTCAGGAACTCACCGAAGCAACCATGCTCAGAGAGCACCTGCGTAAACCGGAAAGTGAGGTGTCCTCTGTCACTATTCACCCAATACCACGAGCGTACCGCCACGGGGGAGTCCCATGCGACAGACTTCGCATTGAGGTTCCCCGCGAGAATCACTGGACGGGGGGCGAGGCGGCGAGCAATCGTCCCGATCCCGCCCAGGAAATGCCCGAACTCTACAGTAGGCCTGTTCGGTGAGAGGATCCTAAGTTTCAAACTAGCTGTACTAAACTCTCCGCGTATGGTGTTTTAGTCAAATCGAGCATCGTGGAATGCTTATATCGGGGGCTCGCATCATAGGTTTGATTTTCTCAATATCCAGTTATGTAAATCCTACGAAGGTTAACCGCCTCAGCAAAACTGAACTCTATTCCTTCGATTGTATAGTCCTCACTTGCGGGTCGTAAGAAAACACCGAATACTACTTGCTTGAATTGTTATGTAACCAAATAATATTCATTTTTGCCCTTGCAGAACAGTCACGGCGCCATGCAACACGATTTATTTGTTTGTTTGTTATCGGAAAGTCATTAATGACTGAATGAAAGTCATCATTAATGACTTCGGTTTTAGTACAATATGGAAGTCATTTGTACAATTTTATATAATATCTAATGGCTCATGTTTCTTGCTTCATATGATTTCTATGACTTCTGCTTATTTCAAAACAAATAATCATCAGATTTCTGTATTTTAAACCAAAATGAAAAGAAAAATAGACTACGTACCTAAAGCCCTAAACGCTTATAGCTAAATGTTGTGGACACTTTACAATCCATGACTGGACAACTATACAACTCGATGAGTTGGTTGCGATTTCAAGTATTAACATTAAAGCGTAGAAACGTTAGGTATGGTTACCTGCGCCTTAAGAAAACATCAGAGGAGTTGGAAAAAAAAAATTAGTAGCAAAAATTACACAAGATAAAATAATCTCTAACCTGATCGATGATGAAATAATCACAAAATTGTAACAAAAAATCGGCTAAGGTTACACAATGGCTATTGACATGACAATGACACTGTGGCCTCGGAGTTTCCCATACAATTACTGAATTAGCATGACAACGGAACGATCCCGGACGTATTATCCGCTGTCTCGCGGCCCGCAGTGAGCACCGAGCACCCGCACGGATGATTGACTGTCGCTTGGCGAAAACAACTTACTTAATATTGTATGTTCTCTGAAAATAAAATAATACGAGTACTACGTCCCTCTCTAAGCGACTAAACGACTAAATACAATTTATTTGCCATACTTTCTAAAGCTAAAAGTATTCCTGTGCGCCACGTCATTCCCTATACGTAGAACAAAGACGTCTTGCATCGGTATTCTCTGAGAAACGTTACAGAATACTATACCATAATGAATAACAAAAGCGTACATACATATTTGTGAACGATAAAATCGAATATCTTCATCTCGGAATGCTGGCTGGCAACGTCCACAAACATTGGGCAGCAAATCAGCTGAATTGTAAGAGTGTTCGATAAAATCAATTTCTGGGAAGGTCCGGACTGGATGCGGGCCATTACTACGTGTACAGTCAGCAGTCCCGAGGATTCGATGTGTGCAAATATTGGATCGTCGTGCGAAGTGAGTGAGACGTCGTCGCAATGATGCTCGGCTTGATTGGACGCCTTATTGGATCGGTCCCGACCACTCGCCACGCTCCCGCCCCCGCCTCCGCTCCCGTCCCCGCTCCCGCGCGACGCTAGCGACTAAATGAACTAAGCACCAGTGATTTGACTCGTGTTCATTTTACGCATTATAATATTTTATGGCGATGCATAGTTTTAATGCAATAAACCTGTAGTAGCTACCAAAACACGTGAAATAAGAAATAATTTGTGTAACAAGACGAGCCTCAAAGTTTCCCGCCAAAATTCATTTTAATTTGCTATAAGGAGAACATATTTTAGGACGTCAGAACAAAAGTGGCCCAACCCACAATTTTTCATATTCATGCTTATACATATATTGCAACTAATTTAAAACATAATATATTTAGATGCAAAACAGATAGTTTTTGTACCTAAGCATTATTTTTTCGCGTATTGTTTTTGCCTACGAAGCAATGTAAAAGTGAATTCAAGCCTCATTATCTCCATACTACCTGTGGTAAGCTTAGGCCACTTTTGCGCTGACGGCCTCATTTGTAATGTGAATGTAAATAATAATACAAGTGACATTCGTAGAAGGCACTGATGACGTCACTGAGCGATGCCTACAGTGACGTGGGGGGGCCGTCCGGGACAAACGAGCTCTCTCACTCATTGTATGAGCCTATTCAACCAGCCCGACACCTAGTAGGCCGTGGTCTGGTCCATCAAAAAACTATCCTTCGCAATTGTGATACACATATTTAAACTAAGCTAGTGGTCGCCCGGTAGTCGTAATTCGACTATAATATTATTGATTTAAATTATTATAAGTTTGTACATTATTATGGCTCTATTGTCAAAGACTTTACTTCTATAATCAGAGATTTCGCTAAGGCTACACTATAGACAAATAACATTAAAGAAATCAATATTAATCTAGTCTCAACTTGACCACAGACTTTAATAATTTTAAACAAAATAGTATATATACGTGTGTGTGTGTGTGTCAAATATATATTAGTGTGTGTAACGTTTTCTCTATTGGTTTAATGTATTTTTTAGGCATAATTTAAAAAAAATATTAGCATTTTAAAAAGGGATACAAAATGTTTGCTTCACATATTAATATAAAGATCCCACACGCAGCTAATGTTCGCTGAGTGTATCGTTGCGCATTGTTTCCGTGACAAGAAACAACGAGAACTAAAGAAACTATTTTCATTCTGAACGCTACTTATTATGACGAAACCGTAAAGTGAGTGCGCAATGTGCCGCGGGGAGCTGGGAGGCCCACGGACAACAGCGCCGAGGCAGCTCCATTCATCGGATGAGAAACACGTCATGTGACCGACTTTCCTTCCCCGTACATCCGCTGCCTAATAAATTACACTGTGACCAATTTAAGCTGACTTTGGAAATGTAGTGAATCCACAACATGTTAAGGCCATGCGTGTTTTGTTTCGTCGTACACGCGGATTTCATCTGCGTACAGGGTGAATTTAGACGAGGGTGCGTTAACCCCGACCTGCAATCATACCGCGTGATCGTATTTTCCTCAACAAGCACACACGTGACGGACACGCAGCACGCACACAGCCATGACCTATTCTGGACAATAGACAGATACCTGAGACATTATATGTTTTTTTTTTAATTAACTTAATTATCCATACCTGAGGTCTTGGTATTTCTTAGATATTGACTTGATTGTGCTAAACGTGGTTGGTACTGGTGGTACAGAGCGGTGCGACGCAGATTTAATCCAATATTTAAAGTATTATGCGATCAACCTGCTCGCGGCGGGTAGAGCGTGCGTAAGTATCGTCGATATACGGAGGCGGTGCGCGCGGCGGGGCGCTCTGTGAGCCCTGTGACTGCCTGTGAGTCCGGCAAGTCGCTCCCGTACACCGCGGTGTCCTACACTACACTTCCCTGTCGAAACTAGTGCGCGTTCCAACTCTAAGAGTGCCATTACCGATACTGCAACGTTATTCACTTTTCTTCAACGATTCAAGTTATTTAGTGACTTCTCATTTGAGACACGTCTCACGTGGGATGTTCCTCATAAATTCACTGAGCTCGACTCCTGATATGTCTTCTCCTAAGCAAACGAAAATAACAATTAGAACGAGTAAAACTAACTGTGTAGTAAACGAAGCGAATCCCTTGAGAGGTGATGGGCCGGGCGGAGGGACACGCGTCTCGCGCGGAGTGGCAGTGAGGCGACGAGGCGACGCTTGCACTAATTGTAGTCCCGCGGCGCTCTGGACTCACTAATTGGACCGATGCGACGCCTACCCGCGCCCGCCCTTGTGCACAGCACTCGCACGCACTTGCACTGTGACGTCACAAGCGGAGCCGGCCCGAGCTGTGGAATATTGAACTCTCGCTCGCTGAGACCTCTAATAAATATGGATTGAGCTACCTCACGTAGTAGGATAGAGTCATCTTACATAGTAGGCGTAGGATTTAACACTAGACGAACTGTGCACCCTGTGTTAGGCACCCATATGAAGTTAAGGGTAAACATCTAAAATGCACTGCGTTGTCTATCATCAACTTCTAAACCTTTTCAATATTTCACAAGTACCAGTGATGGATATTCTATTGATAAATTAAGCAAACTACACTGTACTTAATACACACCAATAGATCTTGTTGTTAGATGTGGTTAATGTATAACAAGGATCCATCACAGTTTTGTTGATGAGTTGATTGGTAAGTGAGTAGTTGTCATTCAGAGTTCCAACGACCTCGGTCGGTGGGTGGCTGCGACTTGTCAGAAATTGCCGAGCGCAATTGGAATAGGCAGGTTCTGTTGCGCGAGCTGCATGACACGTGATACCAGGACACCGTTCTCCCGCTACGTACTACATACATGTTCTACTACATATGTACATATGTATCACGCAATCCATCCCAATCTGCTGACATATACCGCCAAACTCTCCGATACCCGGTCGTCGCTCGACGACCAGGACGAGGCAGTGGTATGGCAGCACGGATAAGGCAGTGATCATACGATCCAAGCGGAGCGCCGACCACTACATTTTATCTGGCTGGATTGGTGGTCAGTAGAAGGTCCAACAGAGAAGGCTCGTGCCCCTCAATATCTGGGACATGAGTGGGCTGTGTCACCAGCTGGGAAAAGCCGTAGGCTAGGGCAAAATCGTAGGCAGCCCAACCCGGGAGGTCAGTGATCCAGGACCCCAACCACTCTTAGTGGTGTGCATTAAAGTCTTCAAGAACCACCACAGATGGGTACTGCTCAAGCACGCGGTTAGTCCCCTCTTGCACATGTTCTACAAGGAAGAGGTAAGGGAAGGAATAAAACTGGCTCTCCAACCTACACGCCGGAACACAGCTAGGCTATTTGGCGGCGGACTCTAGTTGGAGGGTGGTCGCCAGCCAGTCGGACTAGGTCCTACCACTGGCTATGTTTTCGGCTCCTGTTTAGCACCACCCAGGGGTCACTTGTAGGGAACCGAGGGTTAAACCTACGGAATCGGGAAGCAATCAACCCCCAAAACGTACGTATACCATAAATACGGCGTACGGATTATGTCAACATGAATTAATCTCGCTCTGTATTATCTTAACGAACAACGAGCCGATCTAAATCCTTCATAATAAAATGGCGGAACGTCTGAAGGTTTTTAATTGAATAAGTCAGTGTAGCGAGTTGACGGGAGAGTGACAGCGTCGAGGAGACTCCGAGATGTTTTCCAATTAGAAGGATTACTGAGCTCATTACCTGACTCGGGGCCGCGGACGCTCAGAGTGCCCTACCGTTCGGAGAATATTACATAGCTGCTGCCAGGCCTTTTCATGTACTTAGGTACATATGCACAGCGAACAATGTGCGTACATTGTTGTAGTCGGCATGTGCTGTCACGGCTCGGAGCTGACGGAACAAAGCAGCGTCACTCGTAATGTAACGAAGGCGAGCCACTCCGCGGGCGACGCGTGTCGCTATACGAGACATTAAAGGAATTAACAACGATGCAAAGGTTACCGAGAATTTCGTTATTACCTGCAGCTATGGAGAATAAACTCCGCGTATCCATTAGCTACGAGACCACAGCCCGTTCGGCATCAAGTTTATTGATTTACTGGTGGTCGGGCGTCTGGTGAGCCCGTGCGTTTAGGTACGACCACCCTGCTTGTTTCTGACGTGAAGTAGTACATTTTGGTTTGAAGAGCAGGACAGCCATACATAATGTAAAACTGCAACTTAGAGCTCATATCTCAAGGTGGGTGGCGGCATTTATGTTGTTGATGCCTATGGGCTCAGGTAATCACTAAACACCAGCCGGGTCGCCGGGTCACCAGCTCGTCCGCCCATCTAAGCGCTGTAAAAAAAAGTTGCTGTCGGACCTGGAAGACTGTACTACATTGGCCCCACGGCAAATAAAATCTTAAGTAAATCAGGCAATAATGCAACTACCTATTACTGAGACTACGAACGCAGGCACAAGACAGGTAGGTAGTAGAAAACTTGCACTTAGCCACCGAGTTTGTTTGATAAAAGAATAGGGTGTGGAGTACATTAGGTGGAGTGTCCTCGGGAGTCGAGTGAGAGGTGTCGAGGTAAGCGCCGGCACTTGTGCGCGCCGCCCGCGCCACCACTTCTACCATGCTTTCCTTGTGAGCGGTCTACACCACAGAAAGAATATGATTTATTTCTGTGGTCTACACTGTGCTCGTAGGATGATACTCATGATTAATTACCAAAAAATTTGCTTCGGTGAACGAATCCCTGGGGCACTCCTAGTCTTATAAAGTTGTGTTCTGTAATTAAAAGGATCAATAATTCAATTTATCAGTAATTACGCAAATTATAATTTTGCGGGTTTGGTTTTAATTACACGATGTTAACATTTGTTAAGTAGGTATTTCATTAGAAAAATTGGTACCCGCCTGGGATTCGAACACCGGCGCATCGCTCAACACGAATGCACCGGACGTCTAATCCTTTAGGCCACGACGACATAAAAGACGTTTTATAGACGTTTGCTATCAAACTCTCAAGTTCAATGTACGATCTGAGGTACGAGCTGGGGAGGGAAGAAGCGTGCTGTCGAGTGGCCGTGGAAGGTGGAAGTAACTATGAAACTAACAACCGATGCTAGATACTTCCCTGCAGCCAACATAGCGAGTTGATAGTTAAATGTATAGTTCATGGCTAGTTCGATCACACTTCTTGCACGAGCTCTGATCGTATAATACAAGGCCGGACCTACTGGAAGAAGCCCCACCATAACTATCACAACGTGCATTCCGCCACCCACGGCGCGAGGTGGAAGTCTCAATTGTGTTGTATAACGGATGCAGCGCCCTCCAAACTAGAACACACTAGACTAATTCGTAGCAGAGATAAGACGCTAGAACTATCTATATGGGCTGACATTACGCCCAACCCCCCGCAATTAAGCAAGTTAACTGGTTTGTAGCGTGATGACTTTTGAAGAAGTTCGATACGCGATACTCAGACTAGATGAGGCTTAGGGAAGTCGCTCGTAATTGATCAACGTAGTTTCAAAATTAGCAATACAAAAACAAACATTACTTTGACCGGTTTAATTATTACTTATTCAATTGAGTATCAGGCTAACTTACCTTTATTAACAATTCGCTCTAAACTTATCCCTTTTCAAACGCATCATAACAATTAAGACATAAAATTAAACAACATGAATACTCCGCCGTCTTTATAATGAAATAATTGTCCGATCTTACAATTACCTAAATTACTCTATAATTTTACAAGTATAATTATATTTAAGGTAGGTTTTGTTTTTCCCTATCTAATTGTTAGTAATCTAAGAGGCAATTCCAACTTCGCACGCATTAGTAGGAACTCAACCTAGAAGGGTTTACTAACATTGGTCCTGTGGCGGGTAGCCATCATACAACGCAAGATATTTGACAGATGCCTGAATCTCGCTTACGACATTTTCAAGATAAGTTCGCATATATACAAGTTCCGAACAACAACGTTCGGACCGTCGGTCTACCGAGCAAATACTACCCGCTCGGTGGAAGATCTTCTCTTTGTCGTTTAAGCCTCCCAAACTGGTGACCTGCGACGGAACAATTGCAGCCTTCACACTTCATCGTCAGCGCATCAAGAACTTCAGCTACCACAATTCCCGCATTCTCGCAGATAAAAGCAAGTCATCGACAGTCGTCCCACAGCAAGCCAGCATCGCAGCCTCAACAGGACCATCGCAGCCGACTCACCGCGCTTCCTGGTCCTACGGCACGCATCTTCACTGCCTCATCACGCCATTACAGTCCATCGCAGCCCACGACCGGATCATCAACGCTTGGCGTCACACATCTTCGGCGTGGCAGCTCTGCATCACATGGACTACTGGAGACACGCACGCAACATTCAAGCTCAGTTTCGACTCACCGTAAACTTCGAGCAGCACTGGCGACACTCACGCAGCATTCAGCTCAGCCTCGACTCACCGCAGCTAATCTCAGCTAATCTCAGCACGGACAACGCCCACCAAATATACTCGCTGAATATACCACCAGATCGGAATCGCGATCCACTCAGAAGATCTGGAGAGTAACTTAGTGAGTTTGATTTAATCGTTTAGGCTCCACGTAGAGCTTTCCATCGTATTCAACAAGTTCGATGAGAATGACGATCGATGCTTGGAGAGCTTCCGAGCGTAGAGTGTGGGTCGAGAGGATCCAATGGGATGTGCTTAGGACGACGACAGCTTACCGTTGAGACTCGCGGACTGACTTAACGTGTGAACGGAATGCTATCTCTCTGTTGAGGGTGGACCCTGAGAGCTTTGCGACCCAAGGTATAGGCTGGCCAAACATTTTTATGGTTAATGGCGCTTCCGCACCTAATAATACAAAGGGGTGACTGAAAATCAGCGCCGTTCGATTTATCTACACTGAACAGCATTAGCTGAGTCACTTCCTTTTATCTTTTATTTTTCTTTTCTTTTATTTATCTAAATGTATTAATCTGGATCTGTGTGAAAGGCAATAAATAGGTTATTTTCATTTTTTATTGCTAGGTCGGTGGACGAGCTCACAGCCCACCTGGTGTTAAGTGGTTACTGGAGCCCATAGATATCTACAACGTAAATGCCGCCACCCACCTTGAGATATAAGTTCTAAGGTCCCAGTATAGTTTCAACGGCTTCCTCACCCTTCAAACCGAAACGCATTACTGCTTCACGGTAGAAATAGCCAGGGTGGTGGTACCTACCCTTGCGACCCTTGACTCACAGGAATTCCTCCCAGCAGTAAACTTATTGAAACTAAATTGTAACAGTAACTAAATGAAACTGATATGTACAGCATGACCACGGAACAAACCGTGTCACTAATTCTTTGAATGTTTCGTAAAGATCGGTTCCCATCACTAGTACCTACTGTTTGCCATCGTCACTTACCTATTGTTGAGCTATATGTATTATCTGAAGCATCTCGATTTCGAGTTTTCTTATTGAAATCATCAGCTATTCGTGTTCGCTTTGCATCCTTCGACGAAATTCCGTAAAATGTCAATAAAAAAAGCAATATTTCGTTTTCAGGGGGCCTCGATCCTGCCGGAGCCTCATTGCAATTTATTAAATTAGTAATCTCATTACGCGCAGGGCGTAGATTAATATTTTGTAATAATATGCGGATTAAATTAGCGAGGGTCTATGTGCGTCCCGCGTTATATACCATGCGTATTTATAATGTTAAATTATATAAATGATATTTTAACCGTAATATCAAAACTAACTTTATATGAGAAACATTATTATTTCGAACTTTTAGTTGTGTTGTTTTATTGCAGTGGTGACATTACAAAGTGCTATTGATTAAGGAACTCAGCGTGTATAGTAAATACCCCGAGTGAGACATCCAAGCCCCGTCAAGCGGCTGGTTTGTGGGAGAGGGAGGTGGGGCAGGTGTTCTGAGTGCCACGAATCACCAGCATATTATTGGGCCATTACCACCCTACCTCTGAATTTTGATAATCGAGTTAATCCGCCGTCGAGGGGCGAAAAATATGGCAGAGGCGCCCCTGAGCGCGAGGAATTGCGCGCAAATTGAGTTAGTCGGGTTCAAGCGTCGTTTCGCTTCGAACTTCAGAAAGTAATCTTGTTTTTTCGGGGTCCTCTCGTAATAAAAATATTGTTTACGAAACATCAGGATTACAAGCGCTCCAGACAAAGCGCTCTCACATTAACATAATGCGTTGTAGGGCCTCCAGCGCCGCGTCGTCGAGCCTACCGCTTATAAAGCTATGCGACGCGACGGTGTGCTATGAGTCGATATTCGGATATGATAGTGCAGTCGGTCCAGAGTTGTAAGGTGCCAGCTAGCTATCTAACTACATAACTCGGGACGGCGCTTGGTTCAACAGCCGCTGCTAATACGCAAGTAAAATTTTCAACTCATTTCTGATTCATCTATTCTCCATTCAAGAACAAGCTTGGACACCACGCCGCCGCCTCCGAGCTCTGCAGCCAGTACAGGCGCGCCCTCTCTGCTCGGACTCGGACCTTGATATTAGTGGTAGCTTTATGAACTACAAAAAGTATCGACATGTTATAATATTGCCCGTTTGTAACAAATCTATATTTCACATCTTATGGAATATTTTTTGAGCTAATGTTTTTGTCGATGTGTAATATATTTTTATTCCGAATTTACTAAGCGCTAGCAGAGCTAGGTTTATTTCAACGAAGGCGCTGTTTTCTCTTAACTTATGAAGTTCGCGTTTGATAGGTTCATTATTATTAGAGTCGTTTATTACCTACTCTTCTAAAATATTTGTAGCATATATTATAGTATCTTTGTTGGAAATCTTTAGACTAAGAAGAAAATACAAAGTTTTTTTTTTAACATAGGCAATGTTACAGTGCTAAGAATGTCTGGAGAGGGTGGCTAAATGAAAACAATCGTAGAACAAACGAGTCGGAGGCGGTCGCGGGTCGCGGCGCTCGGCGAGGTATCTATCAGGAATGTTCGATATTTAATTAAAGTAGCGCATTTTTGGAGGAACCTTGCCCCTCTTACTCGCCCCTGGTTCGCCCCGCAATAAGCGTGCGCCGTGCCGACTCAGGGCTCAGTTTAATGTGAATGGCCCCGATTGAAGTAGAATTAATACCAGAGGCCGAAAAAAAAACCATCTTGTCAATATCCCACCTGCGAGCCGCCGATGATACCAAACTACTAATGTGTGTAACCCGGCGTTCCTAGTAACAAGTTACAATTGCATTATTACAAGTAGCGCTCGTGGGAATACGGACGAAATGAGCCACTGCGATGTTTAAACAGTACGTTAAAATCAATCATTACATAATATTATTATTATATATATTAAATACTATAGGTATGTATGGAATCCAAATCAGACATTAGAAACAATATTGTAACTGTTGGTCTGTCCTTAACGACAACAACAGAGGACCCACCACTGGAATATTCAACCATAAGACGTATAATGCCCTTCAATGTAAACATTTAAATCAATTTTTATCCTCAGCTATCTATCTTAAAGGTATAAATGATCATCATGAAAAGTATAACTGTGTTGATAGTTTTGAATACTTTTAAGGGGTAAGAACTCATTATTATGATAATCACCCTAAAGATATAATTTATTTAAAACTTAGCAAAAATAATTAGTAAAGTCACTGAAAACTTGGTATTACACTCTACAAAGTAAATTGACTAAATGAATGAACAGACGAATTAAACGTTCAATGCGTCGTTAGAAGATCGTGGGCGAAGAGCAGCCCGACGGCCGACGCTGATCACTGGCGAGCGAGCGGCGGCCGTGCTGCAGCCGCGGTGGAGGCGGGGCTGGTGCTGACCTGGTTTTTACAGAGTGTCATGTGCTGTAAAGGACGAGACACATTATTTGTCCGAGTCTGGAGCAGTCGGCGGCGGGCGTGTCCGCGGCCGAGTGTGGCCACACTGCCTGTCGCGTGCGACTGATGACGGTCCCGTTTTTGTTACCACTCAGTACATTCAATACATTCAGGACGTCAGAGAAACTGGGACTTATGTAAGCGTTCGTTATTGTACAGTCTTGTAACAATCGTACCATTCTATATTATTTACAAAATAATTCTGACTTATGTTTGTACAGCCGCCAGTCCTCCTGTAGGTGCTATCGTAGGATCCACCAAAGAGTAGCTAGCAGTGTTCTTTGTATTGTACTAGCTTCTGCGATCTCCAAACCACATTTACTGGATGTAAGGCATAGTGTGAGCCCGCTCCTGCAGGTAGAGCCACCCTACCTACATCTGACGTAGAACAATTATGGTGGGACAGCCACTAGACATCAACATCAAGTCTAAGGTGACTGAATCAGCTCTATGATATCTGTGGGCTACGAGTCCTACAAAGTGGGCCTTGAACGTGTCTTCCATTTTATACCAACATTAAAATAAATAAATCGTCACATGGTCTTCTGACGGTGCAATTTGCACTAAAACACAAGTAATTTTATTATTTTTCTCCAGACAGATTGTTTTTCAATTAAAGACTGCTTGAAAAGCAGTAACACTATCAATTTTTAAGATAGTGATTGATAAATGAGAGCTGACTACGGCGTAGCGCTACGACGTAGCAAACACCACACTTCAATTGATAAAAACTGTTTCCCAACCTAATTGAATGTGAAATACATTCAATGAAGATGATGCGATGAGGGTGACTAAGTCTTCGGAGCTGGGAGGGAGGGGGTGGCTTGAAAAGGAACAGATCAAAGGTGCGCGCCTTAAGCGCCTCAAGCGAAAAGTGCGGGTCTTTCTCATGTTTTAATTTATATAAAAGACGCACAGTCTGAGGCCGGCCGGCTCCGGGCGGGCGCAGCTCAGCGCTCACGACCTTGTAGCTTTGTGTTCCTACTTGGAATATCATTATTGTGACAGTGACAGTGGCACGAGACTCATACTCTTGTCTTATCTTTTGATTTTTAATTTGAATATTCACATTAAAGGCACCTGTGGGAAACTTCTTTTCAAAAGTAATTTGCAAATTAATGTACAGAATGTCTAAAAAATATTTTTACATGTCATACGGATAATAAAAAAAACCTTCTGGTTAATAATGAAACAAAATAGTCTCATGTTCGAATCTCCGCCCTAGTAGCCATGAAGCGACTTCATGAAGCGACATGCAGTAGCGCGGCTCGCGTCGGTACTTTGCATGTCTGATCGCTAAGTTCGCCTGCATAACGACACAGGCTGCCTCTGAACTAAACGCTAAGCGCCGCGGGTTCGCACAGTCGCGACGCGGCGACGCGGCACGCCCGTCTGTGTGCCCCCACACGCACCGCCGACTGCTTCGGTGGTGCAATTAGCGTGCAGTGCCTTCTACGAGCACATCCCTACTTAAGCACTCACAAATACGTATAATATTGGAAACTAATAGCGCTTTAATGCCTTTACTAGTTACTTTACTACTTGTTCGTTTCCAGCGAAACAAAATACATGCTACTCTATCAAAAAACTACCGCCAAAAGATCAATAATATTACACAATCATAATTCCTCCAAATTAATTTTATCACCTTCGAAGTATGCTTCTTCAGAAGCGATACACTTATGCTAACGAATAATTAAATCATGAAAACATTTTTAAACACTTTTTTTGGAATTCAGTTCAGTTTTCGTCGCGAATTCTCCTTTGTGTCTTCTTACCGAATGAAAACGAGGTCACGCAGTGGTAATTTAAATTTAAAAAAGAGAAAGAGATTGGTTGGAGCCATATCTGCTGAATAGAGTGATTGCGCGATGTTGTTTGTTGAGCTTTTGGTCAAAAGTTCCTTCACAATGATGGCCACAAAGCCACACCCAACGAAGGTGCATTGTGGTAGTGTAAAATCCAATAATTTTCTTTGCACCTATCTGGCCTCTCTAAATTTCTCTCTCAACGCCTTATAACGCTCATACAATAATCTTTATTTACCGTTTGAGCCTTCGTCAATAATTCCGAGCGCGCAACACTGCAATAGTCAAACAAAAGTGCCATCATGACTTTGAGTTTTGATCGACTTTGACGTAGTTCTTTTGGTTTAGTTGGGAGGCGCTACTCCAAAGCTTATTGTCTAGTTCACATGTCAAATTCGTAGAGCTACGTCGCGTTACAGCACTAACAAAATGCTTTTCAAGAATGTTGGATCAGAATTGACTCGTTCTAGCATGTCCTCAGTTAATCTTATGCGACTGAGTTTTAGAGAGAAAATTAGATCTTTCTGAGCATGATTGCACCCAACTGATTATTGAATAAATGCTACGGATCGACTCATGAAACACAGAAAGTTCGGCGGCTATCTCTGTTAAACTGAATAAGGATTTTCAGTCACTATTCCACTTTTGGGATGTAACTTGAGTAGCAGAAGTTGACGGCCTACCAAAGCGAAACAAATTTTCATCACATCTTGACTGCTTTTGAATGACTGTAACGTATTTTGGATAAAGCCGCTAAATTTGCTGTGAGTAAGTATTGTGGACCAGATATAGAAAAATATACATATAAGCAATAAAAAAACTGGATAACTTATGTACATTAAATAATATGATAACAGAGGAAGTGACGTTATAGAAATTAAAGCAGAAGTACTTATGACTACAGTACGTACAACGAGAATAAAATTAATTGTAAGAGCCACGCCTCTCCTAGAAATAGAGAGGCAGAAATGTTTCTAAAAATTCAAACTAGATTATGTCTGGGTAATGTGGACCCAAATACTCCACCATCATTCTGTTGTGCCCTATGTCCCATCTACATACACATACCACTATACGAATGCGCATTATATTAGTAGTGCCTGATAGCATTACAAGACGAGATTAACTAGAAAGTAGAAACAAGAACATTAAAAAATGTACTCGCAGGCACTGTTTAAAAAAAATACAATATTTTAAAGCTTGGTCCACAATCAGCGCCGATGTACAGCCGGTAGTGTGTGTGTGCTAACAACTGTCTCCGTAGATTATAAAATCATTGCAAGCTCGACGATTGTGAAATCAGGTCTGACATTGATTCCCTCTGCGCGTCTTCCCAATCCGCCTCAGTTTTGACACTCAATTTCTTCGCAAATTGAATCAAATTTAGTGGACACCCTAGTTGAACCAGTGCGCTCATGTGTGTGGACACTCTTGTCGACTAGTTAACTGCTTAATATTACCTTAAAATGTTTGGTGATAAGTGTTTGCCGAAACCCCTAAGTGTCACCACCTGAATGCGCTACCCTTCTTGGAACTATGATAAATCTATTAAATTTTTATTGTTATCAAAATTACAACTCAAAAAAAGATCAAAGATCCGCAAAAAAACTCTTATTCGTATCGGAGTAACGGCCAGGCCGCCCCACGCTTCAAACCCTCATATATGATTGCTCCGTGGTTAAAATGGATAGGATGATAGTACCTATGCGTGCGGGCTTCACAGCTTGCCACCAGTCATCATGGAAATTTTATATTTTATACGGATTTAATGAGGTTATCTGTGAAACATGTGTCTGGTAAGTATTTTAAAAAGATATAACTTGTAAAATCTGATATTGGAGGCTGTTTGTGGACCGGATGGATTAGTTGTCCCAAAATTATTCTTGTGAATTTTCGTATCATGTCCCTTAAAAAAACATTCCCTAATTAGAATATTTATTTTTAATTAGAACAAAATAGAACTGTAACACAGAGGGTCTCTTTATTTTTTACACGTAGGGGGAAGAGCCTAATGTTTGAATACACTCACGCAGTAGACACGGTAATCAATGGTAATTAACATATAAATAGCATAGAATATCGCGTATATCAAAGACGTGCTTCTGTAAATTATAATTAAATGAAATAGGCATGAGAACCAGATGCCAGGTGCTGTCGATGGGAGACGGCACTAGCTTCTTGTCGCCTCCTTTCTAGAGGCATGAGGTAAACCTCTCAATCTCATTGTACCAACGGCTGCCCCACTTTACATACCTATTCGAATACTTCGAGCACTACACAAGTCCTTTTTTATTTTAATTGCTTGAATATACAATAAGGTATAATAGCTATTACTACAAAATTGATCTGTAAGCTATGTAAAATATAAATTTATTTTGAAATAACACATTTCTAATGAGAGGATCGATAAGTTTTGAATGTAATCCTTTAACTAATGACGTCACGGTGCAATATATCGTGTTGACGGTGGTCGGAGGGTCGCCGGCTCCGAGACTGCCCTCGCATGAATCGCTCATTCGATTACGATGAAGTAGAGCGTCCGCTAACGACCTCTTCGATGAGATCTGTGAAGGGAGCTAATTTTCCACAACCCACATCCACCCTGACATCCTGTGCGGATCACAAGTAGTGGCCATCAGGCCAAGACAAGATTCCGAGTGTATGATGGGCAAATCACATTTTTATTTGTACACAAAATGATCATGAAAGTATGACTTTCACAATACCGTTAAATAAGCTGAGGCGTGCACACCGCCGCTACCAGCAGCAGATTATTGAAGTCGTTAGTTACAAAGACCTGACAAAATCATTGAACCAGCGGTGCACCGCCGTCGTTACTACTATTTGCTAACTGTTCTACCACGAGACCCGGCTGCAGGCGTCCGCACTCGCGCGCTATCGCAGGAACACGTGCGGCCTGGAACTAGGAACTGTTCTATTCACCCATTAATAGTCTCCAGGGATCGTTTTTGCGACGTTGGAGTGAACTTCCTTCACAGTGCTAATAACGCCCGAGTTATGACACTATTTTCATCAATCGAGGTTGTAGGAGATTGATTGCTGGTAGGCAGGCGCGTGGTTGTCAATACTGTCGTCCGATAGCGATAAGCGATGGTGACAATCAGATTGTATTAGTCAGCAGTCGGTGGGTGTATCCGCGCCCCGACGCCGGCCGCGTCATCGTGGTTTATGGAGCGCAGATAAAGAGACAGTGCTTTACGACGTTTAATGTTCCTGGAGGCCGCCGCGTGACGCACGCCTCGGGAATACCCGGCGGGGCTCACGGCTTTATCTGCTGAATTCACCCACCACACCCACAACGATTTGAATTCACCAGAGCCGGATTGTTTCGACTGATCCTTGCGTTGATAGAATATTATATATAACTCTACTTACTTTAATATACATGTGAGGTAAATTTATACTTTTTTCCCCCTAACTATTAACTCGTAGCCTAGGCGGCTATTCCGGCTATGCATGGACAAGTAGGTGAGCTCCCGGGTACAACCTGACAGAATTTCCTAACACTAGCCCTAGCAACAGCCGTGCTGAGAAGATCCGACGAGAAACTCAGTGGGCTCAATTATAATGACGTCGTTTGCTAATACTTATAGTTCCGAGGAACTTCCAGATATTAGTAGCTGCAGAAGACTTTATATGTTTTATGTAAAAAGTAGCGGCGTTTAGCTTCGGTATCACCTGGTTACACCGGTTTCTTACAATTTTGTAATAAGCCCAGCGATTATCGCATTGACCCTTCCGGAAGCTACAAAACCTCGTTCTCTACGCCGCATACACATACGCACTCCTTTAGTTATCCACGGAGCTGGGTGATATTTTACCTTCACCTTCTTATCAGGCACATGGATGTCGTACAAATTAAGAATAACTTCATTAAAAATACGCAAATTATCATTCACAGAAGATGCAACCACGAAGTCATCCCGTTGCAATTTTGAAGCATCGTTGCGGAAACGATCTAAATTTAAACATTTTAAACTACGAATTCTCATAAGCTTAGGTTGGGATTTCGGGGGACTTAGGGGGGGACTTCATGATGGGAGGAGCTAGGTGCTGGATATTGATCATGAGATGATACAAAGGTGGGAGAGGAAGTAAGAATTGGTCAAGCCATATGTCTTTCCCATCCCTGCTCTAATGAGTGGTTTGTAAGGGCAGGAAATTTAAAGCTTTTCTGTTGCTCTAAGATTAATGTGTGCGGCAGTAATAAACCCAATGCTACGAGCATGTAGATATACGGTGGCTAGATACAAAGATGATATACGTATCTTTATAGCAATGGTCATCCTGAAGCGCCAGGTGCTGGGATCCAACAAGAATACTCCAGCTCCTTGACGCAAGTTGATCAGTAAAAGGTACAGATTCAGATTCCAGGACGTGAGTGGACAATCCACGGAGCGTATTCTAGCAATAGATAACTACGTCGCGATTAATAGGTCTATTGAAACCCTATAATTATTTATTCATAATTAGTAACATGAATCTATGAAGTTTGGACACAGTAAAAATGTAAAGGACTTACCGATATTACAAATCGGGCACTTATAATAAACTTGACTGTCTGTCAGCTAATTCTAACAGTGTGATGAGTCGACCTTCACTGCAACTGTATAGCTGAACGGCTACTGCAGCGACACGCGCTTATATACATATTAGAACAAAAGGTGTTAAGATGCAGTGCTTGCCAAGCGCGGGTCGCAAAACTCGTTAAGATGCAGTGAACGCCAACACACGGGTCGCAATCAAATTATGCATAACATAATACTGTATTACAGCATGCGTCGATTCAATAAGAAAACCTCATCAATATCTAGATGTAGCTTGCTGAGGATGTACCGTGCTATTGTGTCTACTAACTAGGTACTAAGAAGTAAATTTGCTCATCAGTTGTAGTTTCGTAATGCTGATGTTTGTCAACTCTAGCTACTCTAAACAACCGTCCTACTTTTTAATCGCTACAAGCTTCTAGATTGCAGTTGTCCACAGTTTTATGTATATACGGAAAACAATTCAATGAATATTTTGTATACACAAAATTTGTATAAAATTTCGTCTGATTTATGTAAAACTAGAGATTTTTATTATTTTCTAATAAAGGCTCACCGTTATGATTCCAGGTCCTCCAGGCCCTCCTGGCAAGAGAGGGAAGAAAGGCAAAAAGGGAGACCCGGGCGAGCCCGGACCTTCGGTAAGTGAGGCTCACTAATAGAGAATACAACATGTATATAATTTTGCATAAAATAAAATTCTAGAATACATACAATATAATAAATAATTGGGAACCCTTTTAAGCTATTGCATAGCTTTTATCCCGAGCTTTGAGCGCGGCAGCTGAATCAAGAAATTCCGTAACGAAAATAAAACCTAACACCACTCCGCCTACCATGTAGCTCGCGTTCAACACATTCACACGTTGCGTTTGTTTAGTGTTTGTGAATAACCGCGCGGCGTGACGTCGCACCGCATACGCATCATGAAAAGTCTACCCAACTCTCCCACGCGCGGTCTAGCTTATGTGTGTGAAGGGGACAGTTAATGTTTTGCTTTTGTTAATGTTTTTAAATATAGCGTGGTCTTATTTTATTATTGTTTCAATATTAAATTATTATTGTCCAATTATAATTGCATAAGTTGACAAAAAATGATATGCAATAGCTTCACCGCGGCAGTCCCCGAATGCCACACGTGTTTTTTTATTTGCTCATTCAAACTGTAAAGTATATATAAAGTATATTATTTTTAAGAGTGTTTTAAAATGGTGTGAGTAGTGGCTTTGATCCCGCTTCGCAATCGTGAGCTAATCTCAATCTCATGGCTCTCGAGCACAGCCCCGGCTGTCAGCGCGCTAAGAGTGGCCCGGGGCGGGAGCTCGCCGTCTGACAGTGACCCATAGAGCCACACGCCCGCACCCATAGCGCCTCGCTTTAGTGACTGTTCGTTTGCTTGCAGGGGTTGACGGGAGCGCCGGGGAAGAATGGATTCCCGGTACTTATGATTTTATATTACACTCCTCCATCTTCTTTTCTTAAACTTAGCTCTAAAACTACCTTTTAATCGAAATTCAATTTTTCGATTATGTGTCAGATTATAATCTCATAAGTACTCTTTCATTTCTTTTTTTACCACCTACCCTCTTTTAGTACTGACAAGATCACTCGAGAAATTTCATTTTCATCTACACGAAACTAAATAGAACTGAGTATTGATTCGTAACTTATCCTTTATGCCATTTCTTAAATTTCTATTTTAATACCACCTTTCTGTCAATGGAGCACTGTGTGACTTGTTCGATTCAAGTTGGACGAAGGTTTTGGCAAGGTCGGCATTGAGTTGACGAGTGGTAATTGCAGGATCGTATACATACCTGTATTTCAATCTTCTTCTTGTATACACGGGTGTGACGTTTCAGGGTAGCAAGGGCGGGAAGGGCGAGCGAGGCTTCATGGTAAGACACTCCCCCCCCCCCCGCACTCATGAATCCTTTGGAATCCTCGCTACTAGAACGCTTCTTATTAATTAATTCTGGGGACGGTGCATTCCAATTCAATTGTTAACATTCAGCTTGGTGCATTTAACGCGGACCAGTGAACTGGTGACAGTATAGTCATACACTTCGTTGTGATCGTCGCGGCTCGGAGTGGGTCCCTGTGAGCGACCGGGTGCTCTGTTCCCTGGAGTCTAACCCGCTCTACACTCGTCTGTAGCTGGTCCCCTTCTTGTGCTTTTGTGTTGCCTCACACATATATTATTATTTGTTTAGTGTTATGCGTACGTAGTTGTGAATTTGACTCATTTTTGTTTAGTCTTGGTTTTCTATTAAAATACAATACTAATTATTATGTCGATACAGCTGTGGCTCCACTACCGTTGCCGCGCAGTAGAGACCACATACTTTGTACAGATTGAATCGTCGGTAAAATATTTACTAACATGTGCAGTGTATACTAACATGTGTAGTACGTACTAACTTATGTAGTGTGGGCTACCGCGGAGAGCGGTATGCACCTGGTGGTATTTTGTCTATTCATTTACAATATGAGCATTTAAATATTTATGAATTAGAATTAATTTCGATGCGTTCATTTCCAGGGACCAATTGGATTAGACGGACCAAAAGGCGATCCGGTTAGTATTGGTGACTTGGTGACTAGTAAACTGCTTAATATAACTATAGTACTGACTGCAGGGCATCCTGGCGACGAGCACGTTCGTTCGTCGCGGGTCAGGTACCTGCGAGTAGGTAATGGCGGTACATTGTACTCATTATCAATATACAGCGATATCTCATTTTCAAGCGCTAACATATCAAATATATGGACCTATGTTCTTACTTATGTTATTAGGAATTTGAATGAATCATTTTTTTTAGTATTGAGTTCAATTTTTAACAGTTTTAGGATAACTATTGAGGGTAAAAATTGTTTTCTTTTCTAAATAAATTACCGTTTCATTTTCCAGTTAAACTGCTACTGTCTAATATCTAATATTACAGTACCCACTTGTTAATGATAACACGAATGTACCTCGCAGTAAATTGCACTATTTTATTTAAAACTAGCTGACCCGGCAGACGTTGTAGTGCCTCAATCGATAAATAAAAGACCTAAACATTTGTATAAAATAAACTTAAAACAAACAAAAAGAATCCGTCCGACGCGGTACACATCAAAGGAAAAACAAAATTGTTATTTTTATTTAATTCCGAGCATTTTCATACTTATCTACCTTTTAAACCTTCTCTGGACTTCCACAAATAATTCAAGACCAAATAATTCAACAGCAATTCATTTTTTTATATTGTCATTCTTTGAAAATCGTAGGTAATAATTTTATTAATGAAACATCTTGGTTTACTTAAATTAATTTCACTGAATTTCAGCCTTGATACTTATTTAGGAGTATTGAAATATAACTTCATACATTCCAGGGTCGACCCGGTGACAAGGGCCAGAAGGGCGAGCACGGGAGCCCAGGCTTCGACGTATTCTCAGCCGTCAAGGTAACACACTCATACACACTCAACCGAATTAGAACTCATCTTTATAATTTGAAAATGAATTGAAACCTAGAATACTCCACTCCCTAATTCAGCCGCGAACAAGTTATGTATTCTGGTTTGAAGTTTACAGCCGTCATTGTGAATTCTGTCTCACTTCTCAAGGTGACCAGTGGCACTCGAGTCGTGATGCTGCAAGCCCCGGTAGTCATTGAACATATCCACATTCAGGGAAATAACAAAGCTATGACTGAAAGAATTCCAAAAACACCGTAGTTACCTTATTCATATTTACAAAAAAGTTAAAAACCCAAACATGTATTATGTATCTGGTGATGATATAATGTACCGAAATAATGAAATTGCAGGGCGTCAAAAGATCAGTGGACAACTTTAAGATAAGTCCGTACACAACGGCAGAGATTATTGCAGTGAAGGTAGACCACGCATCTCCTGATCCACAGCACGGCCCGGTCGCCCATTGTGAGACGACAGGCCTGACCCACACTTCCACCTGTTAAATCGACCGGTTCATACGATTGGCGACCTTGGTAGCTCACAATGGACGACACAAGCCGGCTAGCTCTCGTGTGCCGTATCTGTAGTTAGGCTTACCTCGTATTGGCACAACTTCACAACTTCGATGGAGCTCTGTGCGGGGGGATTTCAATATCGCTTTATTTTATACGAGTATGTATTTAATTTGTGCTTTCGCGCGGGGTTCATTCGAGCTTTCTTGTGCGTTGTCTTTTGTTATTCGATGTAGATATTTTAAATAGAATACATAATTGGCATAATGCGGTGTAGCGATGATTGGTGCATGCGTCCTGTGCGTTGTATTGATGTAGTTGTGACGTAGGGGCTGCAGGCTGCCGGACACAACATCTCCGCGCAAACGGTCATTCAACTCAAGGTCAGTTCCACAAGCGCATATAAGCGCATTCACATGCATTCACACGCACGCAATATATTCAACAACAACAGTAACTTCTCTCTCTCTCTCTCTCTCTCTCTCTCTCTCTCTCTCTCTCTCTCTCTCTCTCTCTCTCTCTCTCTCTCTCTCTCTAAATACAACAAGACATTACAATAGTTAACATATAAAGTAAATATATAATAACGTAATAACGCCTAATGTGCGTACTGGGAAAGAAAATCCTGCAACAAATGGATGCACTGCCCTTTAATGTACTCTTGTACTAATGTAGGTACTTCTAAGAAATATACACAGACATCAGTCGACATCCGACATCATTTACACACTCTGTGTACTGTGTGGGTATCGAGTGAAGCGTCTCTGTCTGGGTTCAGATCCAGCACACAGATACTAACTGTTCTTAGGAAATACGTTTCTAGTGTAACGTATTCCAGGATGAAAGAATCACATTCTGCGAATTAAGATATGTTCATAGTGACTGACGACAAGGTCTATTGTGAGTCCGGGCGGCTTCTGAATCGAAGCAGTCCTCACTGAGGCCATTGATAATTGGTCGGAACACTAGTCAGGGTGGCTCAACCGCTGTGTACAGTTTGAAACATGTAAGAGAGAAAATAATTTCTCTGGAACTCCGATTTGGACGAGAGTCCTCTGTGGTGCTCACAACAACTTGCCGCAAGCTGGTGCATCAACAATATTTTAGTAAAGTTTTACATTGTTGTCAGCGGGGAACAGTTACATAATAATATATAGAATATTGTAGATACCGCCGGATAGGAACATCAACTGTGCTTGCACGCTTCTATTTTATAATTAAAGTTAATTTAGTATACGCCATATAGTATATAGTTCATTTCTGTATCGGATCCTGAAGCAGCTCCCTACACGCTGCAGGCAATGCGGTGTTTGGCATTAAGCAAATACTAACAAATTTGAGGGAAAATAAAAAAATCTGTGCGTCTCACGCGATCGCTCAATAACACAATTATTAACAAATAACTTATCTATCTTTATTTACAATGTGCTGTGCTTTCATTTCATTTCATTTGACATAATACTTAAAAACTGCCAATTCTTTGGTCGCAATCATTTAAACTTAAATCTCATAATCATTGGATTGAACTTGATTAAGTCAACTGAAATGTATAGGTATTCCTGAGGTGCAGTTGAAACTAGCGCGCGCGTACTGTCGCACAAATCTATTTTTCAAGTGAACTTACATTTCGGGAGTGAACATAATGAGAATGCAATGCAGGATATTCTATTGACATGTCGTTTGTTTAACCGTTCAACCAGTGCTTGCTGCTTTACTGTTGTGCTTCCATTCAAACGCATGATGTATTCGTTTTGTTTGATACTGCCGTATGATCTTTTTTGTAACTCTTTATTTTAAAAATCAATAAAAAACTTAAAAAATGTGCGTTCCAGGGAGAACCAGGTGAACCAGGTCCTCCGGGGCCACCGGGGCCCCAGGGCGGCGAGGGTCTACCCGGACACGATGGACGCGGGGGTCCGCCCGGTCCCCCTGGCCCTGCTGGTACATCCGGCCCACCCGGACCCACGGGACCCGTAGGACCACCGGGCCCGCCCGGACCACTAGGACATAAGGTAAAGTGCAAATCTACGGTCTCTCCTGCCCACTCCTTTCTTTGTTCGCGCTTCATATTTTTTATCATTTGATTAAAGTTAAAGTAAAGTGTTTTAAGCCGGATGTGACGTATACATGAACAGAGTACTAAAACATTAACAAGGTAAATAAGATATTAAGAACGTTTTTTAAGATAAACTTTTAACACAAAATCTTATTACAAATTCCAGGGTGATAAGGGAGATAAAGGCGAACGGGGATTTACGACGACGTTGAAAGGAGATTCATTTCCCACCGGCATCATCGAGGGACCTCCGGGACCCCCCGGACCCCCCGGTAACATTGCCCTCCTTTAAGACAAGTAGCGTCCTAAAGTAGTTTTGCATGATATTTTTAGTAGTTGGTGCTTATGGTGTAGATTTGATGGTTTATGATCCGTAGTTCATTTATCCGTTATCAAAACAAACAATGAGCACCAGAACATAACGAGGTGGAGAGTGACGGGTAGGAGTTCAAGCACAAGTATGAAGTTGCACAGTTTTTTTAAATTATAAATTTTAATACAATAACAAACAATAACAGGATCAAAAGAGCACTTCATTGATAACGATAATAGCACCTCTAGCTATGATTCCTTGATCTCGCTTACGCTAATTCTTCGGGAAAAAATCTGAAAATTCCGATGCATTATTGCACCGACGGATGGCTGTTGAGAAACCAGACACGCGTGAGCTGAGACTCTGATGCAGAAGATGTTAGAGCAGTACGAGATGTGTGAGGCGTGTGTATGTATGTGTGAAGGGGCTGCGGGGGCGCGGGGCGAGCGAGGCGAGGCGGGGAGCGCGGGGCCCCCCGGACCGCCCGGCGAGCGCGGCACACGCGGCAAACGCGGCAAGCGGGTAACTGCACGCCCCTCTTATACTGCTCACGACATACTTGCATCGCATCGCATCGTGTCCAATTGTAGATTGTAAAGTTTATATTATGGTTTATCATTATACACACGGACTATTGCAAATCATACTTAGTTCCGCTCTCTCGGTGGCGAAATAATAATGTTAGCTGAATAGGTACTGTCCAAGAGTTCATTGAACCCTTGAGTGCGTCTTATATATAACGCATTTTTGTCCTTATGATCTTGACTTCATTAGAGAATTCAGCCGTCAGTGAAGATTACAATAACGCAACATATAAAATGTTTTAATCTATACTTTTAACATTATAAAGCTGAAGGGTTGGTTTGTTTGTTTGAACGCGCTAATCTCAGGAACTACTGGTCCGATTTGAAAAATTATAGTGTTAGATAGCTCATTTATTGAGGAAGGCTTTAGGCTATATAAAATGGCGCTAAGACCAATGCAAGCGAAGCACCAATAAATAATATTACAAAAACGGTTCTTTTTCCCTTTTGAGAGCTTCCGCTGCGTGCGCTGCAGAAACGGTTAAAGTTTCGCTAAAATAATATATGACAGAATTGTTCCCCTTTAAAAGATCTAAAAAAAAGTCCCCGATAGCATATGTCTATACGTTAAGGAAGGCTTACTATAACGTTTTTTATGCTAACCAAATTTGTTTCAAAAATGAAGCATTATTTGTGAAGGTGTTTTTATAAAGATGATATTAATCCCTATCCAAATAAATACGTTATTCACTACAACATTGAAACACCCAAATCACTTCAAGATAGGCTTTGACAATTATATATTTTTCTGGATTTCTCCAGGATCCCATCACCAGATTATCTGATGGATACCAGGATCCAGACATCTTTATGATTACAGGACCATTCGGGAAGTCTACCCGTCTAGTCTTTTTCGAACAAAAAAAAGGAAAAAGAATTATCAGAATCAGTTCAAGCTTTTTTGAAAAATCGGTGAACATGCATGTATAAAAAAATCATGGTCGAATTGATAACTTCCTCTTTTGAAATCGGTTAAAAAGCGTGATTTTGGTACCCTAAATAGCTCCTTAACATTCTATTATTCAAAAATATTTTCACTTTCTACGTAAATGAAGAGGCGGGTAAAATTTTGCGTTATCCCAAAGTAACTAATCCACGCGGACGAAGTCGCGGGCAAAAGCTATTTTTTTATATTTCCACATAGCAACAATTTTGACTGAGATTGCTGGGGCCACAGTGAAACTGGTGAGAATTCTAAGATCTCAGTATAGTTACAACGGCTACTCCACCCTTCGAACCGAAACGCATTACTGCTTCACGGCGGAAATAGGCGGGGTGGTGGTACCTACTCGTGCGGAATCCCAAGAGGTTTTACCACCAGTGAATTCCCCCTAAAACAATGTCACTGAACACCGGTACTCGTCTAAATTTAAAACTCATACAAAATAATTCAATGAATTAAAGGCGTGACTCGGATAAAAAGGGAAAAATAATAACATAATATAATAATGTTTGTTGAATGTTACCAAACGTACCTAGCGCCGACAGGCTCGTTGTGTCATTTGACGCCAGCCTGCTTGAACATTTTATGGATTTTACAAAAGTTTCTTCCAATATTGCGTTGTGTATTATTCTTCAATAAATAATTCCCGTAATTATACAGATCATGACTATAATAATACCACGGGATGTTGGATATAATATGTTAGTTCTTTTGAATCGCTTAATGACTATCTCCTCCGTCTAAGTTTATTGTCGCGGTCAGTCTGTGTAATAGGTCGTTGGTTCTGATCCGGTTCGAAGGTGCAAACTATACACATGCGTGACGAGCATGCAGTGATTTTGTTATTTAAGACAGCAGCTTTACAACGTTGGTAACCTAATTAAATTCAATGTTCAATGTAGTGTTTAAATAAATTTACCAAGAGAATGTGGTGTCTTAATTAGCACAGTCTGCTGAATTGTCGAAAAAGTTATTGCAGAAATCTTTACGCAATGTACATCATACAAATTACACTGCACCGAGGATTACGTATTTCAATTGAAAAGCTTTGAATCAATATATGCATGTGTTGAAGTGCACTGGCGATGACGGCATGAGGCTGTGCATGGTGACGCGTGGCATGTGCTCGGTATGACGCGGAGAGGCTGACGTCGTCACGCCTAGATTGTGTTGTGTGTGTGTTGTGTGTGTGTTGTGGTACAAATGACAACTAACGACTAAACGGAGCGGGGGTGGGGGCAGGGGCGCGCCGGGCGGGGCCCGCTCGCGTCGGCCGCTGCTCCTTACACTACAAGGTAATTTTAGTCGCTTTTTTATACTACCTAGAACTATTACATGTTATCACTACGTTTCGTTGTCTAGTTTCGAATGTCTGACTAATCAAAATAGATTTGATAACTATCTTCTTATTTCTGTTATCACATTAAAAAGGAATCAGAAGTTAAAATAACGGCTTAATTAGAAAAAAAGGTGAAATACCTCGTGTGCTTTTGGTTCATAGATTAGTCTATTTCTGGCGTGACGTAGAGCGGTACGATGCCGTGCCGATGGTCACATTGGTCTCGGTACCTCTTGGTCACTCCGTCCTCTACTTACTGATATAACATACTGGTTGTGCGCGTCACCAGGTCGCACGGGCGAGGCGGGTCCGCGCGGCCCCCCCGGAGCGGATGGCGCCCCGGGACTAGCTGGGGTTCCCGGCCCCCCTGGAAAGCCGGTCAGTTTATACAAAATTAATAACAAAACGCTGTTCACTATCTTGTTGTGTCAGTTTAATAATTTAAAAATTAACGAAGCCAATAATGCTTAATTTACAGGGTGAGCCGGGACCTAAGGGTGGCAAGGGTGAATATGGAGACATGGGTTCTCCGGGTATGCTGGGAGCCCCGGGACTACCTGGCCCGCCTGGTTACCCGGGCCTTAAGGGTGAAAAGGGCGACAAGGGAGATTCGGTAAGCAGCGCTATTCGTAATAACAATTATTTGGCCCTTCTACAAATAAAAGAAAAGATGTGTGGTGTCGTGGGACACCGGATAGGAACGAAGTTCCTTATTATAAAAATATTAATTTTAAGTTCTATTCGAGGTATAAAGAAAATAAAACTGGAGGTTTCGCAACAAACCACGGTCATTCGGTAACGTGCGAACTTATTGTGGTACACTTCATTCACGGTTTTTTGCATAAGAGTTAGTGTATTGCGCAAACGAACGCTCTGAGATCGTGGTCAATGAATGATAAAAAAATATGTTATTTTTTGTACGTTATTACAAAGTTAAGTGTCGTACACTGTGTGCATTACTAATAAAAATCTTAGGTTACGGACGTTTTTTCCCGGTTAGGGTATCCCTCCGCATCGTCCCATAAGGAACTTCGTTCCAAAAACTGTTTCATTTAAATGTACGAGCAATTATGATAGCGCTATGTTTTGTTCCCGGCCGGCTCGCGGTGGCGGCTCCCCTCCAGAAGTACAGGAAGCTGAGAAGAAGGCAGGTAACTATCTATACCTTTAGAACACACAGCGCGCTCACAACAGTGATAGAGCCCTGAACGACGACACTTTAATACGAACAAGCTATACTTCATAGACATAACAAAGTAAACATAAATACACAGAAGGGTCTGTGACTTAAAGGGTACGCGGCCCGCCAAATGGTGTCAAGCGATAAGACCTTATCGGTGTTCAAATTATCGCCTCACTCATGTTCACGGAAGACTACTGGGACGTAATAACAGCATGTAGTAAAAATAAAAAATAAACCCGCCAAATATATAAATTTGTACACTGGTAATTATTGGTGGCAGAGAGTAACAGTGAGCCCGCAAACATAAATATTATACCGCGATCCTTACCGCGCGGTGGCTTATATAATACATTCAAGACTTCGACTTTATGTTTCGAGGGAGGTAGCGACCACAAACTATGAACAGGTGAGCCGCCAGCTCGTCTACCCGTGCGATGTAAGTCTGACACACGTTGGACAGGTAATCTTTATGCCCACCGTTGAACTTGCAGGGAGACGGCACCGGCTACGAGCTCTACGGACACGACATGGTGAGTTCAACTCTATCGCTGTACCCAAACTGCCTCAAACTCGTCTCATTACGTGAGCGACAGGATGCACACTGTGAAGTCGCCGTGCTGCGGTGACCATCTCAAACGATAGCACAGAGCTCGTTAATGGACGTCAAATAAAAACTGTACTTGTCGCCTCCGCCCCGAGACTGGGGCTTGCTCTATGTGCTTTTTATTAAGCGGGATATTATTTAAACCTCCTCTGGACAGAAAGTGTATATTTACCTTTTTAGTAGATATATGTTTTATCTTCTTTCGATAAAATATTCATAGATCTGGTTATAAACAAGGACATATGGAAGCATGTGGCCATGATTCATACAACACCTAATTACACATGAAGTTACTTGAATCCGACAATAGGAAGCCTAATCTTAAACAAGGACCTTAGAGTTGGAAACTCATTGTCTCGTGGACACGACACGACACGCCGCGACACGCCGCGACACGCCGCGCCATGACACGCCATGACTCGGCACGTTTGATTCGAAGTTTAACTAATCCTCTGCATGTGTAAGATTGGGAGTTCAAGATAAATATAGAATCTAAATATTAACAAAAGTAAGAAAATTTTTAGTGTACCACTCACCTGGTGAGGATAGTAGGTATGATTTTTCGACCGTGGTGGGATCTCGTACTTCCCCCCAGTCGTGAGTACATGTGTGGCACTGAGGAAGCGATAGATTTTGTAAAATAAGTACATTAAACAAATATAATAAAGAAATTCCTAAATTAAAAACATAAATAGGGGCGCTTCCAATGGGATCGTGGAATAAATCAAAAAAAAAAAAACTAACTTTAGAGGTCACATCGTTGATAAGTTATGATCTAAGCTAAATGATGCGCAGTAAGGAAATTGAAGAATGCATCAATTTTTTTTATGTAGTCTTGCTGTGAATAAATAAATGGCTCGGTCAATCTTTGAAGACCAACATTCGACCAAAACATCACTCAGGCCGGATTATACGCACATTGTAACCTACTGACTAAGAAACATCCGTGGAGCTTTGAACAAAATTAAATACTCAATTTCTAATTCTAATTCATCCTACTTTGTTAAAATTTACTCTGTAGTAAAAAAAACTTTGCAGTTCAGACATATTTCCACGCCTAACAAGTGGCTTTTATTGTACCCCTCATTCATTTTTGAATTATTGGTGCTTAGAACGCAACTGAAATCATACCCGATCCTGTAGACCGAATGGTAAACAGTCGACGTCACCCAAAACACGTCGTTACGGATCCTCCCGATCCATTAGCGGTGCTTTTAGGTACCACAAGCACTGGTCACCGTCCTCGTCGAACCCGTCGCTTGCGACGAAGGGCTCGACGAGCGAATTAACCCATAGACACAGCCCACTGAGTTTCTCGCCGGATCTTCTCAGTGGGTCGCGTTTCCGATCCGGTGGTAGATTCTGCGAAGCATTGCTCTTGCTAGGGTCAGTGTTAGCATCACTCCGGTTTGAGCGCCATGAGCTCACCGACTAGTTAAGGTTACGCTGAAATAGCCTCTCAAGGCTATTAGCTTTAGCTTAGGTAGGAAAAAAAAGCAACTGAAACAACAACAGTGGTCAGTATTTAAAAGGGCTCCTGTTGTCCTATCTGCAACACAAACCCAATTGAATGGAGCTTCTACTGGAGTAAGAACATAGAAGCTGAACTAAGATTGTAGATTTGCTTTACGTTGCCTTTTAATATGGTTTACAACCTGGAAAATTGGAAACGATACCTAGATATTAGTATAATGTAATGTAAAGTGGTGTGTCTGTTCAGATGTTGGGACCGCCGGGGCCGCCGGGACCGTCGGGGCCCCCCGGGGTGGCGGGCCCGCCCGGGATCAAAGGCGACAAGGGGGAGCCTGGCATCCGGGGCAAGGCGGTAAGTTACGGTTTTATCGATCTTTCATCCTGTGAGAATCGCAGGTACTAAATAAATTAAAATAGAAACTATTTAGAAATTCACTTTCCAATTGTAATTTGACGTAAGATCAAGTACACGAAACCCAAAAAATAAATCGAATATAACATATAATAGAAGGTCTTGCAGATCACAGGGTCGTACCGTCAGATCATCTGTACTCGATAACGATAAAAAGTGTATTGACCTCCAGATTTTTTTATGGAGGGATACCTTTCACCGTTTTTATAACGGGTCACGACCTACACATATAGTATCTGTAGTAGTATATTAAATTTTTTCATAGTATTTATAATTTTTTTAACGTTTCAGGGCGATCGAGGAGAAAAAGGAGATGCTGGCCCTATGGGACTACCCGTAAGTATCAACTAAAATATACAATTGAAGTGCAATTAAGCACAAGACTAAAGTCGAGAATTTTTATTTGGAATAGCCAAGATAGGCACATCTATTCACACCCCAGCATAATGACGCTAACCACCCTAATACATGAACGTTTTTAGAAAATCAAAGAACACACGAATACAAAGCAGCAACTGCATTCTTTCATGTAAACAAAAATTACATAGTTGATGACTCAAAAATTCCACTCCAAAGGATTTAAAGATAAAGGAAAAAAATTCAGTTATTCGTCCTGTTGTTGTCCTGGTAAAATGGGTTCCTATCGCGATGCTACTACTACTACTGCTCACGAATTGCTTCCAAAAGAGCTGGCAAGCAAATTTTACTATACCGCTCTTTTTATAGGCCGGGGTTAAATTTCTCAGTAAATATCCCCCACCCAGGCGGTGCGCAGGGCACAGTAGGGATAACCGGTGACAATACTGCTACTAGACACAGGGCCTTAAGACCTAGTAGTAGTGATGGATGATACCAGTCTAAAGTGATATATTATTTTCTACAAGATTATAGCAAAATAGTCAGTCTTCCGAAGAATGAACCATTCACCTTCTTCTCGATTCTTTCATCACTTTTGTTGGTAAATCTTCAAAAGAAGAATAAACCCGGACTTTACCATCGGAGATGACATCCAAGACAGCGTTTGAGGCAGCTTCATCAAATCTTAACAACATTTTGCGACATCGATGCAACGGCATTTTCGAGCTTCGATTAAATCGTTAACTATCCAGACTGAAGCTAATTCCATGTGCCACAATCCTTAATAAGGTCAGATGATCGTGTAAGATTTTTATTCTTGACTCGTTCGGACTTGTCCGAATCTCCTGATTGATCACGCTCTTGTCAGACTATATCTTGAGACGCACGTATTTGATATTTGATCCTTCGGAGTCACAGATGCAGGGCGACCTTCACACGGATCATCAGTGAACCTGATACGACCACGCTTCAATAACCTAAACCAGCTATAAAAATCTCACAAGATCGGGTCGAATTTTGGAGCACCAGTTGAAGTTTATTGTAACTGGCCTGTGGATCAAAACCACAGCCAAAAGCATAAGCATCATGCAGCGACATTTTTCACGCGTTGATTCTAAATTGGCCGGTTCTATAAACTTCCAGCATCACCCTTGTATCAAATCGTCACACGCTTTGTTGTCTTACCATTTAGGCCGGTAACTTTAACAGTATCTTTACAGTGGCCACGGTCATAGACAGGACGGTAGTCACGACGTGTATGGGCAATTATGACGACTACCACCTTCTAATGAATGGTCAAACAGATGGTAGCATTAGGGACCTCTAAGATCATACGAATCCTTATTTACAGGGACCGGTCGGGCTGCCGGGTGAGCCGGGCAGGCCGGGAGACTCGGGCCGCCGGGTGAGTACACTCTCTTACATACGTATTACAATTAGTTACAGTACCTACATAGTTCAATAACAACTAACAGTCGTTCAACAACGGCCCACCTAACTGAAATAATACTGCATGCACTATAATAATATTAACACCTATTGTAACAAGGTTTCATTGAGCAGACGGCTTTACAATCATCTTAATAATTGGGTCGCTGCGGTTTATTTGAAGGGGTGCAACGATCTGCCGTGCAAGTCTGCTAAATAAACGATACATATATACATAATAACATGTCCGACCGCTCGCTCGACGCTCAAACGACTGCCTGATGTAATCTTGGCAACATCTGTCCGCGCGCCGCGGACCGTGGCGCTGCAACTTGCACGCTGACGGGCGCCGTGTGCGCGTGCGCGTGCGCGTGTGCATGCGTGTGTGCGTGCGAGCGTGTACTAACGGGCCGGTGTCGGTGTGGGTGCAGGACAACCGCTGGCCGCCGGAGTTCGCCTTCACGTAGTGTTCCCCCGCCGCCGCGAGCGCGCCCCGCGCCCCTCCCGCACCCTCAGGCGGCCCCGTGACGTCATCGTGGAAACCCTTGTAAATTATTGTAAATGTGTATTTATTGCGCTTAAATGTAAGTGAACTAGCGTTACCAATTAACTCTTACGGATGTGTACAAAATTGATATTTTTTCATCGCTCAAATGAGATCAACATTATAATTATAACGTTTAGTCCACTTTGTTCCTCTCTGTCTTGTAAATATATGTATCTTAATGTACCCAGTACTCGTACAAAGAGCGGAGAATTAGAACTCACGCATCTACAACGAATATTATAAAATAAATTTAAAAATATTGCTGAACTAAATAACGATGTTGGTTCTCCACAAAAATACATTAATATAGTATACAGTATTATATTATGTTATAATATTGAACATTTTTATTAAATATTTAGCGTTTATAATGAATGTTCTAGTTACTTTACGAGGCTAGTTGCGCTAGAATGTATGTAAATGTATAATTGTTATTGAAACGCAGAAGTGTCGTAAGCCACAAGAAGTCGTTTGTCGCACACGCGCGCCCGCCGAGTCGCGCCTAGTTCGTCGCGCACACGGACACACGGACCGACCGGCCACCGCGCCGAACATGTCACTATATACTCGTAGATACTTCTCATAGGTACCTACTCCTAATTGAACTTCGAAAATCAAGTGCATTGATAACTAATTGTTACAGGCGTTAAATTACTATTGTTAAGACATGTGAATCAAGGAAAATGATTATTTTTAAACTAGGTATTTGTAAATGTCCTCGCCAGTACCGGGTGCCAACTACCGTAAGTGATACCTCAGCTGTTGGAGCCACATGGTAGAGTGCAGCCCCCTCATACATTGTGATATACTATTTAAAGTGTTAAAATGAATGTAAAATAACAATTATAATAATGCGTATACAATATAAGTAAATGATACACCATATCTCTATTAAGTTCTATGAATTGTTAAGATTGAATGTATTTATTGTCTTAAGTGTTTCTCGTTCGTCCTGTAAGTATGTATGTAATCTTAGAATATAGTAGGTGTCGTCGTGGAGCGGAGCGCCCGTGGACCGGTGCATACTCGTAGCGGCGGCGCTCGGCTCCACGGCGCGCCACGACACGTCGCCCGCACCGGGCACGCGTCCAGCCCGCGGCCTCCCGTCCCACTCGCACTTACTGAGCCACGGCTCTATCCTTCTTCGTCTAAATCTATGTCTAGAATTAATCACCCTAGTTGTTGTCTTGCCATTGTATCTTCTAATATTATTAATCAAGTTATTGTACAATCCTCGGGACCGTTCGGGACCGAGCCTATAGAGTGCCATAATCGCGATTGATCTTGCTAGCCCCGATGCACCGACGAGCGACGTAAGTATAACATTATGTACTCGCGTCAAGTCGCGTCGCCGTCAAGCGAGGCGGGACGATCGGCAGGATGGGTGCTGGAGATCACCGCGACGCGTTCCACTCCCGCGTGTGTCATTATAATTATTAGTACTTACTTCGCCTACCTATGTAGACCTTCAGACAACAAACAACAGAGCGTTCCAAAGTCAAACGAGAACTATGAAGATCAATCATTAGAAGCATTTGTTCATATTTTAATAAAACAATGTTTAATGTTAGTATTGAAGAGCGACCAATATTTTGGAATAATTGTGTTAATTGTTGAAGCCCTCATGGACTGGCGCTCGGCTCCACGCCCTCCCGTCATGTGACGCGCTCCGAGCCGGACTTTCTCTCTCTCACTCTCACTCCCTGTCCCCCCACTCTCCCTCTCCCCCTCTCTGTCACTCATTCGATGTATCGTTATAAAATATAAGCTTAACGTTAAGAATTTAGTTTTTTTATGAGACGCCGAAGTTGTCATTTGTACCATATACTCCGGGAATACAAATATATTGTTGTTTATAAATTATTTTGAATGAAAAATAAAGGTTTGCATGCTATGCACCCCTGTGTTTCTGTTCACGCCGAGCACACGCCGGCCTCACTCGCATCCTGCATGTCGCTCGCCGCTCGCCGCCCCACTGGTTCTACCTTTACAAACAGACTTGAGCAGACCTGAGTCGTTCGACGAGGAGCGGAGCATGCGGTGTCAGCACGTGACGCTCAGTACGTACGGCGTGCTCCATTTACCATATAAACACTCAAAACTGTTTGCTAATATTTTTTTATTAGTAATCTGGTATAACGATGTTTAAAGAAAACTGTATGGTCTCGAAGCTGCCGCCGAGAGACACGGTGCAGAGTGGATGTGTGTGAGCGAGATGTACTGACAGTGGTGTTGTTCCACAGGGCCCGCCCGGACTCGACGGCATGAAGGTGAGTCGCTCGGCGGCGTGTCTAGTGTAGTGTAGTGTAGCGCACAGTGCACACGTGTATATTGGTTGTCTGATCCCGCGCAGGGCGCACAAGGCGAGCCCGGCTCCAAGGGGGAGCGCGGCGACCCCGGCCTGCCGGTACGTCACTTCAATCCTTTATTATTTACAAACGATTATTTATTTGCGAACTGAACACAACTTTGTACCAATTCCAGGGAACTGACGGTATTCCCGGTCAAGAGGTCAGTATCGCGGGGGGCGCGCGTGGACCACGAGATTGTGTGCCATATTAATGATTATTTTCACTGCGTAGGGTCCGAAGGGCGACAAAGGCTACAAGGGGGAGCCAGTGAGTTATGGACGACACACTTTATGTATATTTTCTACTCGATCGCGTCACTAACTTTCAGTAAACTAACAAAGTACGCTGCACGTCACTAACCTTGTCTCTTGTACGCTTCCGGGATGATTCTCTTGCCAGTGGGCTTGCTCTCTCTTACTGGGTAATGATACATTTATAAACTAATGTCTTTGATACAGGTACATATAAAAGATATTCACTATAAGGGTACATTGAAGATATCTCCCTGTTTGGGCGCTGGATCCGTTATCGTTATTACTTCATTGCCAAATCTAGATGGTCTCGTGCCTTACGAATTCAGGTTCTGCACAGTACCTACATAATGAATAAATAATTGATTCGAAGACATTCGATGTAGCGGTCTAGTGGTCGCACGTAGAGCGCGTGACTTGACGTGTATTTGACGAGTGGATGTGGCAGGGCCCGGTCGGCAAGCGCGGCAGGAAGGGCGACAAGGGCGACAAGGGCGAGCAGGGCGTGCCGGGGCTGGACGCGCCCTGCCCGCTGGGACACGACGGCCTGCCCCTGCCCGGCTGCGGCTGGAGACCCAACAAGGTGACTCTCGGCTTTCTTTACGGCTTCATTGTTCTGGTGTGCTTGTGTAGTTTTGTCGAATAATTTAATCAATACTTAGTTACTTTTTTATTTTTTAACTATCACAAACAATTAGTTCAGAAGTTACTGATATCTTTAAAATTAATATTTTATTACACAGCATTTTACAATTTTTATGTCGCTGTCTTGTGTCATGATTAATATACCTTTATATAGTATGTAACTGCTTCTATTACTATTATCATATTATATAAGGTGTCGGAACACAGAGTCGAAATTTGAGATGCGGCATCGAGAGCCGGGGGCTGGTGTCGTAATGCAGGGGGGGGGGAGGTGCGCGGCTACTTACAACCATATATTTTTAGCGACCGACATGTAAATACTAGAACAAGAAAAACAGGTTGATTCATAGCGTTGAAGTCGTCTCGACGAGCGGGACAGCTCGAACCCTGCACGCAGCTAACAATTTGCTCTGATCAAATACTTACCTAACAAAAGTTCACTAATTACTTCCACTATGTAGGAATAGCCTCGCGTAATAAAAAAAAGAAAAAACGCCTTGTGAGTCTGCACGGGTAGGTAACGCCACGCTGCCTATTTCTGCCGTGAAGCAGTAATGTGTTTCAGTATGAAGGGTGGAACGGCGGTTGTACTGTAAAACTGAAACTTAGAACTCATGTCTCAAGGTCGGGGGCGCCATTTACGTTGCTGATGTCTATAGGCCCCGGTGACCAATTAACATCGGATGGACTGTGAGCTCGTGCACCAATATTAGCAATAAAAAATAATTATTAGCACAAGCATTGAGTCTGAATGAATCAATCGACTCGGGAGCGGGGAACGGTAAGGAGCTTTCCCAGTAAGCTATCCTAGGTTGCACAAAGCACAGATACATGTTGAGACACACCCAGGGCTGTCACACCTCCGGCGAAGACGGCGCAAGTACGTTAAATCATATTTATGTAAAATGGTAAAGAAATAAGTACATTACGACAATGCTTAGGAAGCGATTTTCTCAAGTTTCGACTTAGTAGGGCTGGTAGCAGGGAGGTAGCAGGGTGCATGTAGTGGTGGTAGTGGCGTTGTATTGATGCACGGGTGTGTGTGCGGTGTCCGCGACAGGAGTCGGTGCCGCTGCTGCCGCCGCGCGAGGGTGAGGCCGCGGGGGCGGGCGCGGGGGGAGAGCGCTCCGAGGAGGAGGACGAGGAGCCCGCGGAGGAGTACGAGGGACGCGAGGACGAGCTAGAGGCGCCGCGCGACTACGACGACTACACTGACAACTCGCATCTAACGCACCATCACGACTAACACACACACACACACACACACACACACAGCACACGTTCATGCTTCCTCGCGCGCACACATTTCGACTCATCACATCTTTTCTTAATTCCTTTATACATTTTTCTCCCGAAGCCTGACGATCTCTATTCTTATTCTAACTGTCCACTGTCGCTCTGAACAAAGATCAGAGCTCTGGTGCTCATCTCCACTTCACGTTGTGGGTCACGGCGTTCTCGGACCTCATCACGAGGAATCAACTACCGAATGTCCTCACTTCTCTCTTCCCTCCGTCTCCCTCCCACACCACACAGTACTAAAACTCGGCGCACTCCTCGGCAGCGAGTGCTAGCGGAGCGGCCGCCGCCTACAGTGCTACAGTGAGAATACTCTCAGCCCTTGATGTTATATTCACAGTCTAATGTACTTGTAATATAAATCTGTAGGTACTTTGCATGCATGCCACTTATTAACGGTTTGTTTTGTTTATTTATTTAATTAATAGTACAAACAAAGTAATCTCTAATTCAAAACATGATAAATGCAACGATAAATGAAAGAATTTTCACTGCAGCTTTTTTTACTTACACAATACGAAAATACTGTTTTTCGACCAATTTACATCAGACCAAAATACAATTAGAAAAGCTTACATCCAATATTTTTATTATGTTTGCATTTGATTTTACTTAATTACATTATTTAATTTCTATAATTCCGAGAAGTACATTGTATATCTCAAACAGATTGTTGAATGCGTACAGGAGGCAATGATGCAGTGGGTGCGACGCCGGCTCGACGCGGACAACGACCTGCCTCTCTGAAACTCTACCGCGCTCTACACCTCTACACCTTTCTGTCAGAGTCGACTTTTACAAACAAATATCATTTTCTTATTTGTTTTAGGCGAACATCTATACTCGTTCATACATTCATTCTGTATAAAAATGAACGTCTAATACAAATGTGTCAGTGAGCTCGTACAATAACTACTGTAAATATTAGAGGTACTCCTTCTTAGCAGAAACGACTTGTAATATTTGTACGGTATGCTTCTGTATATTGCGGGTTACAGGAGCCTCGTTGGGAGCGGTTCTCTGTGTACTGAGTTTGTCATTGCATTGTTGTATCATTAATTATTCTAATGAAATACTAAATGTAAATATGTAAGCAGCGCTCACCCGAGCCCGTGTCTGAATGCAATGAATGAGACTGGACGAGTGCGTCGGGTCGCGAGGTGCTCACAATATTGTTATGAGAGCGTGTTGCTTCACTCTGTACATAATGTTATTACTTACAACTTGTTTCGTACTGAATAAATCGTATTTTGGAACAAAACTGATATTTTATTGTAATAAATATATTTATCCTAAACTGTAACACGATCAAATCTCAGGTACGCCGCCAGTGCAGCAGATGCTAGCTAGCCGGTAGCTCTTTGCAGCGGCCACACATCGCTGCGAATCATCAATACTCCATTGAAATGTTACATGAGCTTTGCATTTTTTAGAGGACGCAATTTTATTTTTGAGTCATATGTGGGGGTCAATAGAAGCTTAGCTTAAGATAACAATAGAAGCTTGTGGGGTCACCGCCCTTGTCCCCCGGCCGCCATCTTGAAAAAAAGGGTTAAAATACTTTTCGCGATATCTCGGAAACTATGCGGCTTAGAAAAAAATTGTAAAGTCATAATTTGTAACAAATTGTTTTGCCTACAAATATGCTTATATAACTTTTGCTCTAAATTTAAAATTAAAGAAGTTATAAGCAAAAAAGTAAGAAAAGTGTTATAAAAATTTTTTGCTCTATAACTTTTATTTAATACATTTTACAAAAAAATCTCCTCAGACAAATCTTGTCCACAGCCTGGACCATCGAAGAAAAGTCGATTAGAGTAGGTAGCTAATAAGTGATTAAAAATATTATGATGTCGAGGATTACCTTATAAGCAAGATGTCCGTGGAGTAGACCTACTGGATACCACACAAAAACAAAGCGCCTACAGACTCTACCTCATAGGCGGCGGGGAAAAGAGTTAGAATGAATAAGTAAAGTTCTACGATTTTTTTTTTGAAGTGAAACTTCTTTGGGCGCATGAGGGTAAAATTTTTATAGAACGTCACGCAGGTATGCAACGGAAGTGACATCAAACTACTATTGAAATTAAATACTTGTCAAATGTCAGTAGTAGTAGTTGTTGTATTTTTCCAACTGGAAAGGCTATCAAAGGGTATCATACCATACAGCCTAATATTTTATAATCTTTTTGTGAAAAATGTTAATAGGAATTGAAATGAAATGAAAAGAATTTGGAACATTAATCAAATAGCATGAAATTAAATTAGTCAATTCAATTGGCAAAATATTAGTCATTTACAATTTAGAAATCTAAACATAATGTGACTGTCAACACTGAGGTTTGAGATTGACATTTGACAAACTTTTGGCAGGAACATATCTTCCTTTTTTCCTTCCTCTAAGTCTCGGAAATCTAAAGTTTTAGATTTGTATAAATATAAGCAAGACTTATAAATTAGTTCGCCAAAAAAGTTTCACTTCTGACATGTGTACTTTGTACGCACGCACTTTTTTTTTTTCTTTATCTTGCAATCAGTTAACTAGACTATGAGCAGATGTGTTGAGAGCTGTTAGGGGATCGTTCTAAGCAGTGATACCGAGGCGCTGCTCGGCATGGGGAGCTCTGTCATTCTGGCGGGCGACCTAAATTGTAAACACATCAGGTGGAACTCACACACCACAACCCCGAATGGCAGGCGGCTTGATGCGTTAGTTGATGATCTCTCCTTCGATATCGTCGCTCCGCTAACCCCGACTCACTACCCGCTAAATATCGCGCATCGCCCGGATATACTCGACATAGCGTTATTAAAAAACGTAACTCTGCGCTTACACTCGATCGAAGTAGTTTCACAGTTAGATTCCGACCACCGTCCCGTCGTTATAAAGCTCGGTCGCGCTCCCGATTCCGTTCCCGTCACGAGGACTGTGGTGGATTGGCACAAGCTGGGCATCAACCTGGCTGAATCTGATCCACCATCGCTCCCGTTTAGCCCGGACTCTACCCCGTCTCCTCAGGATACCGCTGCAGCCATAGACATCTTAACGTCACACATCACCTCGACATTAGATAGGTCATCGAAACAAGTTGTAGCGGAGGACTTCCTTCACCGCTTCAAATTGTTCGACGATATTAGGGAACTCCTTAGAGCTAAGAACGCCTTAAAACGCGCCTACGACAGGTATCCTACCGCGGAAAATCGTATTCGAATGCGTGCCCTACAACGCGACGTAAAGTCTCGCATCGCCGAAGTCCGAGATGCCAGATGGTCTGATTTCTTAGAAGGACTCTCGCCCTTCCAAAGGTCTTACTACCGCTTAGCTCGTACTCTCAAATCGGATACGGTAGTAACTATGCCCCCCCTCGATGATGATGACGAAAAAGCAGAACTGCTGGCCGATACATTGCAAACCCAGTGCACGCCCAGCACTCAATCCGTGGACCCTGTTCATGTAGAATTAGTAGACAGTGAGGTAGAATGCAGAGCCTCCTTGCCACCCTCGGATGCGTTACCACCCGTCACCCCGATGGAAGTTAAAGACTTGATCAAAGACCTACGTCCTCGCAAGGCTCCCGGTTCCGACGGTATATCCAACCGCGTTATTAAACTTCTACCCGTCCAACTCATCGTGATGTTGGCATCTATTTTCAATGCCGCTATGGCGAACTGTATCTTTCCCGNTAATTATACCATTCCATGTGTTTTCCGAATTTCGCCGTGTTTGTTCGTAGCACAGTCTATTTAAATGAATTGCTTACATAAAAATGTGATTTGATATTTGCAAAGGGGTGTCCCTCTGGGTGCTGGAATTACAGTGTAGCAGTGCGACCAGGATATAATTGAATGTGGGTAACACTTGTCATGTGACTTACTGGTATAATTACTGGACGTAGGACCTCTTGTAAGTCCGCGCGGGTAGGTATTACCGTCCTGCCTATTTCTGCCGTGAAGCAGTAATGCGTTTCGGTTTGAAGGGCGGGGTAGCCGTTGTACTGTTAAAACGGAGACCTTAGAACACATGTTGAAGTCTAGATGTCTTTGGGCTCCGGTAACCGTTTAACACCAGGTGGGCCGTGAGCTCGTCCACGCATTTAATCAATAAAAAATAAAAACTTGATGTTGCAACAAAAACTTGATGTTAAAAATAAGTAAATTAATTTAGTTATTAATTGAGTGTTAAAATTACAAGGGCATGCTTGAACACGCGTGTCCTGGTTCCGGATATTGGGCCAAAATAAAAAATAAAAAAATTTTTCAGCCATCCTTGATACGTGTGTAAATCTTTAGTCGCATTACTGCTTCAAGGCAGAAATAGGCACGGCGGTGGTACCTACCCGTTCGGACTCACAAGAGGTCCTACCACCAGTAATTACGCAAATTATAATTTTGCGGGTTTCACTTTTATTACACTATGTTATTCCTTCACCGTGAAAGTCAAACGTGAATATTTGTTGAGTACGTATTTCATTAGAAAAATTGGTACCCGCCTGCGGGGTTTGAACACCGTTGCATCGCTTCAACACGAATGCACCGGACGTCTTATCCTTGAGGCCACGACGACTTCGTTTACATTTTTTGTGCACGTTTATAATTATTTCATTTACTAATTTATTGTTAGGTAGTAAAAATGCAAAAACTAAGAAATTGTAACTATATTCTGTGAACTAGATTGTGTTGTAATTACAACTTAAATTATTGCTTCATTTATGATTTGATTGTAAGCTTTTCATCACGACCCCTCATTGGTTTTATACATATACATATATAAATGATAAACAAAATCTTTTACCGCATTTATTATTAGAGAACGATCAAAAACCTCTAGTCTTATAACTTTCAATTATGAACAAATAAAGACGTATATGTATATAATGTACGGGTCAAACTTAAATGCGATTGAATATGTCGCGGATATAAATTTACGGGATACAATTTATGAGCAAATTGATGATAATTAATACTAATTTTACAGTTTAATCTTGCGTTAACTGCTTTAGTTTTTTCGACATTTCGTCTTAATTATTTACAGTTTTCGTGGACGTGGACGAAATAATATTAAATAACATTTAAAAAAAAACATATTTTTTTTGTGATACACATAGTGTCATTCCCCAGACGCGATCTGTTTCAATTTACGCAATCTTATGGCGGATGCACGCCCTTACTTATTATACCTTTAAATTACCACGAACTTGCTTTCGAGCAATTCACGTCTTCTTAAATTCTTACCTACCACAAAAAACAGAAATGAAAAATTTGATTGTGAGATCCAAAAATACCGGGTACATTCGATTTTTTAAATTTCATCCTTAACGGAACTGCTATTTTTTTTCCTCTTTCCTGCCTATGCTGATAGCCTTAAGAGGTTATTTCAGCTTCTTGACATATAGGTGAGCTCACGGGGCTCAAACCGGAGTGTTGCTAACACTGGCCGTAGCAAGGGCAATGCTTTGCAGAATTTAACAACCGGATCGGAAACACGACCCACTGAGAAGATCCGACGAGAAACTCAGTGGGCTGCGTCGATGGGTTAATTTACTCCACGAGCTCTTCGTCGCAAGCGACGGGTTCGGCAAGGACGGTGCCCGGTGCTTGAGATACCTAAAAGCACCGTTAATGGATCTAGGAGGATCCGTAATGACGAGCTTAGGGCGAAATGCTATACAATTTAGATTTAAACATATAATTCTACAGTAAATTAAAGTACTCAATTGGTATGTAACCTACGCTTGCAGTGAAACGTGCATTGGAATTTAGTCATCACATGCTTGTATTTAAAGTTTGTTTCCGATTGCATGAAGTCAGTTCTATAATGTTACGTAACGTTTTCTATCGTTCAACCCCTACCCGAGATCGCCTTAAGGAACATAGCTCTAGAAAAATATGAAAAGTCTACGAAGAGCGTGATTATTAGTTCAATTTGAAATGAAAGCGTGTTAATGGTATTTGCTCGTTGATAGCAATGTTGCTGTATCGTTTTTTGTCGATTTAAAATAAATGTCGAATATGATGTCAAATAAACGTACAGATATCGGATTTTTGTGGTTTTATTTAATAAATGATATCCCTGAGCACGGAAGGTTAAACATCTGTGAAATTACATTAAATTAATGTTAAGTTCTCCCTTTTCATGCGTGCTTTTTATGTGAGGTATCGAGAAGGTTTGTATTGTTTTTTTTTTTTTATTATATTCTTCGTAGTGCAATTGAAATAAAGTTCACTATTACTTGGCTGTCAGTTAACAATGCCGTGTTATTTAGAACTTGCACACGAGTCAACCTAGTGTTGTGCAGTTATCGATAACTAGAGACTACGCAACATGAGTGTAGTCTGGGAGTACCGTCTTCGGGTTCACGATTAGATTGTGTTCACACGGCATTATTCTGCAAGTTTTGTATTCGTTATTTTAACGTACAATCATCTAGGTGTTCATACGGTAGATTGTCATTCGTGTAAAAACGAACGTGTGAACGGGACAGAGCTATACTATGCGCCACTACAACGTTAAAGTTCATTCTATTTGCTTGACAAGTCCGTTGAGTATTCGTTTAAACGCATAAGCGGTGTACGATTTTTTGCAGTGCAAATGTGATTCAATAATGTGATTCATTCGTTAAGACGTATACTGCAAATAAACGTGCAGGACAATGCCTTGTGAACCCGACCTAACTCTCGCATGACACGTTTTTTTGTTTTTTTTTTATTGCTTAGGTGGAAGAGCTCACAGCCCACCTGGTGTTAAGTGGTTACTAAAGCCCATAGACATCTACAACGTAAATGCATCACCCACCTTGAGATATAAGTTCTAAGGTCTTAAGTATAGTTACAATGGCTGCCCCCCCCTCAAACGGACATACGAATGGGACGCGCTACTGGTAATCAACTGGAAAGGTTTGCCTGAGAAGAAATAATTGATTTTGCTACGGTCGCCGTTAGAGAGGGAAGAGGTCGAGCAAGGTCGGGATAAGGTGGGGAAAAAGAAGAAGCTCCGGTCGCCTGCGCACATTCAAAGAACTCCACGGTACTCTGCTTCATGTGCTAAATAATACTTAATATTTGGTGTATATACCAACGCTGAGGGCGTTGGTATACGGATTGCTTAATAAATAAAAAAATTTGTAAAAACGATCATAATATATTGAATGATGGTTATTTTAAGGGAAGAAAATTCCAAAAATCGAATGCGAATCGTGTTTAGGTTCCGAATGGGTGTGTGGTCTTCACAGAACTTTGTAAATGTTTTTTTTTATTGCTTAGATGGGTGGACGAGCTCAGCCCACCTGATGTTAAGTGGTTACTGGAGCCCATAGACATCTACAACGTAAATGCGCCACCCACCTTTTGATATAAGTTCTAAGGTCTCAGTATAATTAGTTACAACGGCTGCGCCACCCTTCAAACCGAAACGCATTGTCTGAATTTTTATAGACGAAATTTTGATTATGAGCTTTGAAACATTCGCTTGAAATTATTCTCCTTCAATCTTCTTTCTCTTGTTCTCAGCAAATTGTTCGTCGTCTTGACATGTCGATTTTGAAGCACCCACAATAACTATTGGAACACGCACAAGAGTATGCAGGTTTCACTATTCCTGTGCAGTGACCAATAGTTGTTTTGGGCTTCGATTATTCGCCAATTTACTCCCGCATAGCTCGAATTCGCCTGAAATCAGATCGACAAACTTTTATAACACCATCACTCTTAACACAAATGGTACTTACAAGGATCGATTGGTAGCTATGAGATCTTAATAAATAAATCGGTAAATAAAAAGAGAGACACTGTATTTACGGTAGGCAGCGGATTGGGGCTGCCCCTAGCACTGATGACGTCTATGAGCGACAGTAACCACTTACCATCAGGTGGATTGTACAAGGTCAATTATATATTTTTATTTTTATTGTAGTAGTTTGGTATTTAGCAATATATTTTCTTGTTTTCTTTAAATATTCAATTTGTTTATTCTACCAAAACCTAAGGAACCTAAAAATATCGTAAAAAATTTGAATAAAAAATTTACTGCAAAAAAATATTATTTTTTTTGCAATTCATACAGTTCACCACTTGTACTTGTTACTAGCTCTAGCAGTACTGTAGTATCTGGAATGTGGCACGTATCTCTGCTACGCTCAAGTGACTTGTTGACGTCAAACAATACCAAAATAAATATGTGTGTACCTTACTATTGAGCTATACCATATAGGTACATAACTTAATATAATTTTTCTGTATATCTATCGCGTAAAAATTACAATCCACAGACATCGCCAAATTTAAAATTTAACAAGCTTATCTAGACAGATCTAAACGGCTACGCACAAAAATATTAATGTTTAGTATTTCCTTAGATTTTCACGAGTCGTAGACATTAAAACTAATTTTACGCTACACTCTCAGTGGAGTTCACTCTTACACGCATTCAAAGAAGAAAATTTTAAATTAGGTTCATACTTGCAGCGTCGAAAATCGATAATATATAATATGACCGACTCGGTGGGGCATTAGTTGCGCCGAGGGTCGTGGGTTTGATTCCCACATCGGGCAAACATTCGTGTAATGAACAGGTTTGTTTTCTCTTTGTCTGGGTGTTTAAAATCTATATATGTATATATTTAAACATGTATTTGTATGTATTATGCTTATGCTTAATGAGGTGCTTAATATTTCCTATTTTCCTATATGGAGCGGAAAGATGGACGATTCATCAAAAGTGTCGTAAAAAGATTGACGCCCTTGAGATGTGGTGCTGGAGACACTTGCTGAGGATAAAATGGACTGCTCACCGCACCAATTTAGGTATCCATCCAGAAAGAGCTCCAAATCAAACAAAGGCTTTCATCGATTGTCCAGTTGCGAATCCTTAATATGTTTGGACATATCATCCGTAATGAAGGCTCATTGGAACGATTAATGGTTCAAGGAAGAGTAGACGGTCATTGCGGCCGATTACCCACAAGGTGGACAGACTTGATTAAGTCATCTACTAAGTCTTCCCTTGCTGAATGTAAACGTAGCGCCACAAATAGAGAGAGATGGAGAAGAAGTCTCTCAAAAGCTGCAACCAAGCAATAATACATTCATAACCACGACCACTCCACCAGGAGTGTACGACTGAGAAGAAGTAGTATGTATGTCAGTCTCTGGTACCCATAAAACAGGGAATTCTAATTTGGGGCCGGATGAACCATGCGTGATTTGTTCCCAGTCATTTATTATTTACTAGCTGACCCTGCAGACTTCGTAGTGCCTCAATGGATAAATAATAAAAAAATATCTAAACTTTTGTATAAAATAAACTTAAAACAAACAAAAGTAATCCGTCCGACGGGGGACATATCAAAAGAAAAACAAAATTGTTATTTTTATTTAATTCCGAGCATTTTAATATTTATCTAAACCTTTTAAACCTTCTCTGGACTTCCACAAATAATTCAAGACCAAAATTAGCCAAATCGGTTCAGCCGTTCTCGAGTTTTAGCGAGACTAACGAACAGCAATTCATTTTTATTTAAATAGATAGAAGATAGATATAGATTATCATTATTAATAATGACAAAAAAACCCGCAAGATTAAACCATAAAAGAAGTTTTAATTATATCAACATTTGTTTGTAAGATTAAAACTCTAGGTACATAACAAGCATAAGAAACATATTCACAGAAAAAAGACCTTCCCTAAAAAAATAGACTACGACTATATTTAAAACTTACCTCGTGCTGCATATTATCACATCCAGATTCAGACATATTTAACGTTTCACTTAAATCTAAAATAAACAATTTTCGTAACAGGTAATTATTATGAAGTATTACACTAAATTCTTTCTACTACACAGCCGAGTACAAACACTGCATTCCCAATTTTACATAACAATTATTTTCAAGTGAGATGAATAATTTTGTTTAAAAATTGTACATAGCGGTCTTATTTTTGCTGCTCATTCTACACTGAGCTCACGTCGTAGAAAAAAAGACGTTGCAAGCTTAATACATATTCTGAAATGTTATAAATCAATCGCGACAATTTTAAATATGGTAATGTGATGGAGTGCTCCAGCGACGGTCAAGTTACAGTCCCAGAATACAAGTATCCGGAAAACTAAGCGTGCGAAGAAAAATATTGTATTAAAAGTATGTGATGGACGTCTTATGTCTCAAAACATATTTACATATAGCGGTAGGCAGCGGCTTGGCTCTGCCCCTGGCATTGCTGAAGTCCATGGGCAACGGTAACCACTCACCATCAGGTGGGCCGTATGCTCGTCTGTCTACAAGGGCAATAAAAAAAAGATATATATATAAATTGTTTTTAACATCTCACTTGAATACTGCTGGATGATAGATACATATGTGGACGTGCCTATACGTAATGAGGAGGTGAATTTTATTTGATGAAATGCTACTAGTTCAGCCATTCATCAGAAAATACGGGTATGTTACTATCGCTTCTTACACTCATTCTTTAATATTTCTCGTTATTTTCATTTTAATTTCCTATTTAGTCTAATAGCTATTTTCATTGAAATATGTAGATGGTGAAGCCTTTTTGCCCCCTACTTATTCGGTAGTCTAAGGGGCTATTTCAGCTACGCGTGGACGGGTAGGTGAACTCACGAGCTCAACCTGAGAGAATTTGTTAATACTAGCCCTGGTAGAGCAGAGTGCTTCGCAGAATCTACTAAAGGCTCGGAATCGCGACGCACTCAGAGGGTCCGGCGCGAAACTCATATGCGTCTATTGGTTAGTTCGCTCGTCGTAATCGACGAGTTCGACGAGGACAGTGACCAGAGTAAAGTGCATTTTGAGCCCGCAGTTTCACATCCTGCCGGTTGCTGCCTAACAATTATCGGGCGTGCTGGTCGAATGAATTATCTTAGTAATCAAAAAAAGTAATTCGAACTTAGGCCTTGCCAACAATGTTTCATAGATTCATACGGTCCAAGAAGACTAACAGAATTGAATTTAACTAAAACAGAACAAGCTTAGAATTTTAACTTGATTTGCGATGAACTTTAAAATGGTCTTAGTATAGTTTTGAAATTATTTTCGGGTATGACGGGTGCGGACTGTCCACTCCTAATAACTGTTACAAAAGGATATTCAAATCTAATTAAACGGTATCATTTACCATTCTCCAAAAATTTTAATTCACGAACCCGACTTCTAAATGGTGGTCACGCGCAGACATTGCAATAACTTGGTACCACGTCACTTTGATAGTGTGAACGTAACTTTGCCTAGTTTCTGTAGTCTGAGATATCATATGGTTATATTAACATACGAAAACAGTAGGTGGTGCATTATTTCAGTACATTTTTATTCTTTAGAGATTTATTTACATTGTTACTCAGACAAAACCGGAATCGCTTGAAAAATCCAAACGTAATTTAAAGGTACTGCGAAATACTAATTAAAATCTTGAAATATTATTTCATATAAAACCAAAAGCTTATCATTTATTTTTAGCTATTTTTTGTGTCAAGTTTCTGAAAAAAATTCTATGATTTTAATAATAACTTCTTGAGGTCGTGGTTTGCAACTTAAAAAACTATTTAACATCACTTATATGCATTATTATTATTAATCAGGGAACACAAATTTCAAATAAAATAACATGACGCTTTCTAAATCACATTAGTATTTTAAATGCGAGTTTTAACTCTCGACTTAATTATTTTTTTCCATCCATGAGCTAAATAGTACAAAAAGGTGATTGAATAATAAATGCTTTGTGTTTAAAGTTTAAAAAAAAAACAAATTCTGTCTTGGTTGTCACTCGTTTTTTTAAAATTTTAAGTGGCAATGGAATCATTAGTAGACTACATTAAGCCGTAGTGATGACGCTTAACATAGAGTCATCACTAGTTGATTTTTATGAAAATGAACTAATCTAAAGCTCGACGGCCCTTTGATTAGTTTCGTAACGATTGTTAAAAAATGTTATATCGCCTACAGTTTGTATTCAACGAACATAGTATCGTACCTTAGGGTTCTTACCTTACCTTCAATGCGCACCGTTAAACTATATTTATATGGTACCTTTTTGTTTTTTTTGGGTATTTTCATTTTGTAAATAAAAATGGGCTATTTCCTTTTTATATGTGGATAATTAAACAAAATTATTAAACATGTCGATTATATTGGGATAAATTAGTAAAAAAAGCATGATTAGTGTTATGATTGCTTAAAAAATGTTTATGATTACTAGCTTTCGATAAAAATAATTCTTAAAAACATGTTCACAACAAAATAAAAGTAAAGTGAGTGCAACTTTGGTGTACTTCAAAATAAAAATTTGGAAGAGATACCATACATTTTGTACTAAAACATATGTTCAATTCGAATAGCCAATTGCAATGAGATTCACTCACTTTGCTGTCACAAATCAAAAAAGTATAGTCACGTTTTTAATATCCAGCATTTTTATGCAAGTTAAAATGTGACAAATTAATTAAGCATTTACTGTGATTCACTAGTAAGTATTCATTGGTAATTGTAGATTTTATTCTAGAAAATTCACGAGATATCCAACAGCGGCTCCCTTGAATACACGCAGCCAATGAAATGCCCGCAATAGCCGCTGTCACACGCACAAGAGTATAAACTTGACTAATCTTGTGCAGTGGCCAGCAGCTGCTTTGGACTTCATTCTCGTTTGGACTGAAGGCTGGAGCTTCGGTGTCTCAATGATTTTATTCTCTTCAAACAAGAAGTATTCCGGCTCATCCTAATACATCATTGTATAAAAAACAAAGAAAAAACAAACTAAAAAAACCAAATTAAGCACAGGCATTGTGTTAACTACAGTATAATGGTGAATTGTTAAATTATAAAGTTTGAATTTGGATTACGAAATAAGAAATATTATTACGTATATTAAAAATTCCAATATGTCAGTTACGAACGGATGCAAGGTAAAAAAACTATAGATATCCGATGACACGATGAAGCCCTTGCGAAAGAAACCTTACTGACGGATCAAGGCATTCGCAACACTTGATACCGCTGCTTAAATAGACACTATCGTGTTTGACGGACTTTGGCTATGACAAAAATTAAGTTGAATTATTTAATATTAGTCAGCATTTTTTTGTTTGTAATCTTTTAGTTTTTATGCTTGAATATCTTTAAGTTATTTAAACTATGTCGAACGATTTATGCAAAGTCATTTTGAGCTATTTTCTTTATGTATTATTAGTGCCGCTCTGAATAAATCAAAGTATAATACAATTTTTTAATTTAAGAGAAAACTTTCAATTATTCGTTTATTTTCATAAAACTTTTAAATCAATATTCGTAAAATGTAATCGAAAGTATCAAAATCAATTTAAACTAAAACCAATATACTCACATGTATCACAAACAAATTAACAAACACAAAAAAGAAGTAAGAAGAAGGAAATATTAAATAATGATCACTACTACTGCTCCAAAAAATAATAAAAAGTTGAAACTCGGGACGTGTTACCCTGATGTGGTTCGGGGTGCAAGTGAGTCTTGTCGAAGCCTTCATCAGGTGATGCCACGGGCCGTATGTATCGCCACCCCTTACTAATTTGTATGGTTTAAGAAGTGAAGGAAAAGCGATTTTGTTTTATAAGAAAAACTGGCGGAGACCACTCCGCTAAATACAATAAAATAGTATTGTAATGTCATAAACATTTAAAAACGATATTTGTATTTTCGCCTACTTTTGCCAGTAAAAAAAAATATTCACAGGTTATGTTTGCGAAATTTGTCAACTGATAGAACACTCAATTCGACTTTCGCTCTGTTTTCTAAAAATACGAGTCTGAAAATATATATAGGTACATAGATGAAAATATGAAGGTACTGAAGAAATGTTTTTTAACTTGTACCACACCTTGTACCTTTGTAAGCTGTCATATGAATTGAGCCGCGTACCATATTTGGTATGTTCATTTTTTTCCCGATACGTTTTTTTTTCAATAAATGGTACATACTATTATGTATGTCGAAATTTGACCTATGCCTAATTCGTTTAGATATAAAAATTGGAAACTTTTTACATACTATAAAATGGTTACCATACTTTTTGAGGTTATTTTAATATCGTGCCATTTTCATATCTTCGTTTAAATTATCATGTAAAAATATTTCCAAAAATCTTTAAATTTTAAAGTTATCCTGATCGTAATAATTGTAATTCGTGATAATATATTTATTGATAAAATCCTATCGTTGAAGCACAGGGGACAGCTTGAAGCCCTACAAAGGAGGTCGGCGCCTCCCTCATTACAGGATTATGAACAACCGCCAAGATTTAAGCTTGGTCCGTTGTTTTCCATTATCGTACGACATTCACTACATTTAATTTGATTATATAATTTAAAAATATTCTAAAAATTTTCGTGACCGCAGCTTACGCTTTTGTTGTTGCCGCAATTCTCGTAAGCAAAAGGTCATTGGCCGAGATAACGTTTTCACACAGTTATTGAGAAACTATTTTTAAATCAGTCTGTCATTGTTAGTATTCCGACCACCTGAATACTGTATCTCTATGTACTATCATTACGATAGATTGCATTATATTTGCTGCGGTATATTGAAATTACATAGACATAACCTATTAGAATTGTAATCGTGATCTGGTAGCACTCCTAATTCCCATTTATGTAAGAGATACGAAGCTAAGGAGAGTTTTGAAAAAAATATAAAAAACAAATAATTACAGACGTGTCGTACCCGATAATGGTAAATCAGTCTTTGCTTAGTAACTCTGGTCAGAATTAAAACTGTATTAAGCTTTTTATTTAATTACGTATACCGTAATTTGCTAGTCATTTCAAAAAGATAGTGATTGGTTATTACGTTTGATGCTAAATTAGTTGTATGTATTGAAGTTAGGATTCAATGTAAATTCTTAAACGGAGTATAAGTCTATTATATTTCACGATTACATTACCGGTAAGTTGTATGCCCGAATAATTTGTACCAACAGCATTTTTCTACGCCAAAAAATGCGACGTTATCACGCTGTAGAAGTGAAACCTTCATAATTATTCTATCTTATTCTCTCGTAAGTCAAATCCTATAGATCCATATATTTGTCTCTTTTTAGTGTCGACTATCATATCCGTTTCATTGAGTTTCAAACCGCAATCGTGCTAAAGAAGTTTTCAGTTCAAGATTTTCAAACAAGATCAAGAATAAAATGTATGGAATACGAGGTATAACAATTAGTCGGAATGCCGAATAGATTAGACATACGAGAAGGAAGCCCCTTCGGAAGCTATGTCCGGTTACTCGACACCGTCCGCCGCGTGCCCCCCGCCTCTCTGTTCAACTGAAATCCTCTAGTGTCGAATTACAAACGTCCTTTTTCCAATTTAATTAACCCGTGTCAGGCAACTGTCTGCACGTACAACAAAAATTTTTGAATTTTTAATTCTGAACCATCTTTTTAAGTATTTTTATTGCGCCCGCGAATGATTCTCAGTTCTTCAACGCGTCGTCTGGTGTTGGGCGATTACCGGATTCCACAGATTTTATATAACGTTGCCATTCTTGTGATATGTTCACGAGTTCTCACAGTTGGCAGACTGTTAGCGATTATAACATCAGGAACGACGGTTGCGATTACCCGTCAATTTGAGTGCGTAACTCTAAAACTCTAAAACTACTACATTCTACATAATATACAACAAATGCCTATTTATTTGAGTTGACCAATTTTGAGATCAGAGAATCATAATAATAATTCTCTGTGCGGGCTTAAACTGAAAAACGACTATTTGCCTCATGTAACTCATAGCCTTCTTCGGTGATTCCAAATCTGTGTGCCTATCATTGAACTCCTACATTACGACACCATGAATAACATTGAGGCCGTAACGCATTAAGGCTGTGGCTCCAAGGGCTTACGTTCCAATAAAAATAGGTGAGATCAACATGAGGTCATGAGATACTTAAACCAGTGCCGGTTAGAAACTAATAACTACAAGGCTCTAATTTGAAAATCCTGAATCGTATTGGGATATGTGGAATTCAACTTCGAAACTTTATTACGATAGTGCAAATCGTCTAAAAGACTTATAAACGTTCATGTAATCAATGTGTCATTGATGGAAATGTAACAAATTAAAGCATCCTAAATAACGTTTAGGACAAATTTCCATTATCTGAAAGCGTATTAATTGGTCTGGTACCTATGATAATCTATCTATGGTAATAGTTATATATAGACTAAGATAGTTAATAAACTTAGTATGTATAATAGTGGATTTTTGCTGCGTTGGGAACGCACGCTACAGGTTTTCTGCTTAAATCTGTAAATTTTACCATGATTCGTAATATTAGAATAATTTTTTGAAATATTGTTTTAATATTACCAAAATCAGAGTGATTTTATTACAGTATACAACAAAAAACATGGATATAGACAGTTTATCTGAATATCACGAGGTTTTAAACAGAAAGTTTTTTGAACGGATGAATCGAAAATTTTCGAATTTTTTTGTTGCTTAGATGGGTGGATGAGCTCACAGCCCACCTGATTTTAAGTGGTTACTGGAGCCCATAGACATCGACAACGTAAATGCGCCACCCACCTTGAGATATAAGTTCTAAGGTCTCAAGTATAGTTACAACGGCTGACCCACCCTTCAAACCGAAACGCGTTACTGCTTCACGGTAAAAATAAGCAGGGCGGTGATACCTACCCGCGCGGACTCACAAGAGGTCCTACCACCAGTAAAAAAGTGTCTTTTACCTAGTTTAAATTACTGCAGTGATACCATACAATGCTGAACCCGTGATTTGAAGAGCAAAAACCTTTAATTGGGCACTTTAATACTCCTCTGAATTGTTGATTAAACCCAATTTTTGGAAGGCATAAATTGTACCAGAAATGTCATTTTTTTTAAATCCTACCTATGCTGATAGCCTTGAGAGGCTATTTCAGCTTCATCCTAACGTGTGTAGGTGAGCTCACGGGGCTCAAACCGGAGTGCTGCTAACACTGACCCTAGCAACAGCAGTGCTTCGCAGAATCTACCACCGGATCGGAAACGCGACCCACTGAGTAGATCCGGCGAGAAACTCAGTGGGCCCAGAAATGACAAACCCGGATAGTCTCAACAACGTCGCAAGTCAAGTGGGACACTCCGCGAACCTCATCGTCATTCCTAATGGGTCCTTCTTCGCCATGAACGTCCGAGCCTGTATCTTTATTTAATTGAATTCAAGTATGTCAATTTGTATCATAGCAGAGAACTGCCCGGGCTTAATAAAGTGGTTATGCACCCATGTCACTGTTCATAACTCGAGTTCAGGAAAAAGTTAGATCCTATTTCAACGCATTCATTTTCAATAAAACACGTTTGTAACGTGACTATTAACTAAAGTTATATCTCAATCATTCATTTCAAAAGAAAGAACTGGTTTTTTTTTATAAATCTTTCATCTTGATAAGAAAATTTTAAAATACATAATTGAAACAATTAATCTAATACTAATAAAATCCTTTATAAATCTAGTCCTGAAATTAGTTCTTAGAATTTCGATTTCTATAATTATAGGTATTAGTTAGTTTAGTTATATATATTCATAATATGTATAATAAGAAAAGACATCTAATTAAAAAAAATAACTTAAAAATAAAATTGAAACATTAGAGACATTTAAATGTCTTTTACAAAAATTCGAGCCTCATTGTGGAAGCAATTTAGTGGTTTTTGAAATATTACAAAATTATTCAAGAATTGGAGTAGAATGATAGAATTATTTTAATAATTCCCCAATATATAGTGTTATAATAAAAAGCGAAAACTGGTGTTGTGATGCCTTTTATACTTTATATTTTATGCTATACTAGCGACCCGCCCTCGCTTCGCTTCGGAAACTGTAATTAATTATTGATTTCTCCACTATTTAATGGATGTTATTATACATATAAACCTTCCTCTTCAATCACTCTATCTATTAAAAAAAACCACATCAAAATCCGTTGCGTACTTTTAAAGATTTAAGCATACATAGGGATATAGGGACAGAGAAAGCGACTTTGTTTTATACTATGTAGTGATATACTAGCTATTGGAATAAAATAAAACAAAAGGTTTGAATAAGCGAATCGCAATAACCGAGGAAAGTACGACATTTACCTAATTTATATGGGTAAATAATAAGAAAAAAGTTAAAATACCATTTAAATAAATTAGAATATTGAAATGAATAATAATTGATAGAAATTAAGTTAAAATTAATCTAAATGTAAAAAAAAAAATTATTTCATAATATTTTCTACTTTAATACGATGTTCTATGACCGCTTACTTATAATTTATGTTATCATTTAATTTTAGGAAAGTATTTTTTTGTTATTTTTAAATAGGTAAATATAATTTTTAGTTAAATACCAAATCAAATGAAATAGTTACATACATACACTAATCTATATATTAATACGTGAAGCAAAAACTTTGTATCCCTTTTTACGAAAATTGCGCGGACGGAGGAGTATGAAATTTTCCTCACTTATAGAGAATATAGAGAAGGAGTGCAGAATGTTAATATTTTTTTAAATTATGCATAAAGAATATATTAAATATAAAAAAAAAACATTACGCACACTATCGTGTCTTTGACACACACACACACACACACACACATTCATACTATTTGTTTATTGTCAAACTTTTCTTATTGCTTATAGTCTGTGGTCAAATTTCGTCAGGTTTGAGCCCCGTGAGCTCACCTACTAGTTAAAGTTCCGCTGATATCAGCTTAGGTAGGAAAAAAAAGTTCAAATTGAGAATAGAATAAACATTGTTTGTCTTTATTAATATTTGTCTAAATTGTAGTCTTGGCAAAATCTGGGATTGTGGAACTAGAATAGTCTTTGACAATAGAATCTTAATAGTGTACAAGCTTATAATTTCAATTGATTATAATCGAATATCGACTGCTAGGGTGACTGACTAGTTGTAATTATTGTATGTAATTATAAGAAAAACGAATATATTAAATAGGGTTGCGAACGAGACACGTAGCTTCTCCGGTCGCGCACCCAGTTCCGTGCTCTATAAATAACTCGACCTTCAGATTAAAAATAGACTGCGATCCCTCCGACCGAGGTCGGGAAATTGGGTCACACAGTTTCGCTCTCACCCCCCTTCTCTGTCGCTCTCGGCTGGGCTCATGTGCGGGAAAAGGACGGCTGTCCAAGCCTGCACCCTGTGACGTGGTGAGACTCGCTCATTGAATTTAAAGGCGCAATGGAAATTGTTAGCGCTGTTGCATATTGGTTAGGTTTTTTGTTATATTATTTGTAGATAGCATGAATTTACAAAAATTTTAGTAACATAAAAATCTGAGAATAATTATGATAACTATTATTAAAATTGTTTATTTTATGACAGTTTAAAAAATAACTAGATCAAATGTGTTTAATTGTGATTATATGTATCACAAGAAATATGCATAAAATAATGCATTTCTAGATAAGTCCCGATAAAAATCGTATTATGTTGATGCACAAATGTCATGCAGTATAACCTGGGCTTAAGTTCGATGACGTCAAAGGCGGGTGTGGCAGGAACCTATGACGTCACGGGAGCGCTCTGACGTCAAACCAAGCCTCTGGCTCTCCCCTCGCTCGAGAATTACTTCCAGTTTACGGATATTGTTTTTTGTACGGCTTGCAGTTCGAGATTGTTTTGCAAAGGATTGTAGTTCTTAAGTTCATGAAGCACTAGAAAACAAATTTAACTAGATTTTGTTTTCGTCACTAACATAAAAATAATGGAATGCATTCTAAGAGACCTACACTCGGTATTGGATGGACGCGGGTTGAAGACGACTAGCATTAACTAAATCGAAGTTATGCCTAAACTAGGTGATCTTGAAGCTATTGCCAGGTACTGGCATGTCCTGAAATCTGCGTTATTTTTGTCTGGATGTTTATATTTAATTTTGAACCTTTTAAAAATAAAGGTAAAGCCGTTTTTTAAATTAGACAAAACGTCTTTGTATTATTTTTCCCTAGAAATATTTTCAATATACAAGAACTAAAATCTTTAAGGAAAGTAAGATTGACATTAATTAAGTGCTAATAAGATTCTTAAATGTGACTGTGTAAAATAAATCAGGAAAACACGTTTTTAATTACTGAAATAAATACTGAGAATTTAATATGTTATTGTTGAATTAAATCCGGGAACTTAAGAATTGAATTCGGGGATTACAGATGTTTTTCGTAATGTGTTTTTTTATACTAAGTAATAGATAACTACTTTTTTGGTATCGGTTAAGGAGACACTATATAAATTTGGCTGTTTGTGACATTTTGTGGTGTACTGGTGGTAGGAATATTCTCATGCCAAATACAAGTAAGGGATGCGTTGGTTACAAGCAAACAAAGATACATGCTATATAGTATTTTTTCTAATGAAATACGTACTCAACAAATGTTCACGATTGACTTCCACGGTGAAGGAATAACATCGTGCAGTAAAAATCAAAAACCCGCAAAATTATAATTTGCGTAATTATTGGTGGCAGGACACTCTTGTGAGTCCGCACGGGTAGGTACCACCGCCCCGCCTATTTTTGCCGTGAAGCAGTAATGCGTTTCGGTTTGAAGGGTGGGGCAGCCGTTGTGACTATACTGAGACCTTAGAACTATATCTCAAGGTGTGTGGCGTATTTACGTTGTAGATGTCTGTGGGCTCCAGTAACCACTTAACACTAGGTGGGCTGTGAGCTCGTCCACACATCTAAGCAATAAAAAAAAAAGACTTTTACTTTGCAATACTATTTTTATTAAAACTATTATTGTACGTAGCATTATTTAATTATGCTTATTTATTACTCAATATCAAAAATACAGTACGAAATAATCTGTCATTTCTGAATTTAATTCTGAAGTTCCCGGATTTAATTCAACAGTAATATAAGTCTCAGTAATTATTTCAGTAATAGCTGTGTTTATTGTAATGTAGACATAAAATTGTTTAGTGAACCATGTCCGAAACTTATTTTGTTATTTTAGTGATAATTGATTTTGATGTAGACTAAACTACCTCTGCTTCACACTAACGAGTTGGGTGTGCCCTTGTAAATGATTATGTCCAACAGCCAGGGTTACCACTTATCATCAGTAGGTCTCTATGGCAGATGAGTATATCTACAAAGGGAATTATGAAACATTTTGTTTGATTTCAAAACTTCAACCACTGTTCTATTGATAGTAACAGATTTTAAAGATTCACAAATAAGTTAAACGGATGTGTAGACAGACGGTGGTTTTTTTTAAAGTAAAAAAAATCACTAACTACGAATTGTACTGTTGGTAGGACCTCTTGTGAGCCCGCACGGGCAGGTACCACCATGCTGCCTATTTCTGCCGTGAAGCAGTAATGAGTTTCGGTTGAAGGGTGGGGCAGCCGTTCTAACTATACTGAGACCTTAGTACTTATATCTAAAGGCGGGTGGCACATTTACGTTGTAGAAGTCTACGGGCTCCAGTAACCACTTAACACCAGATGGGCTGTGAGCTCAGCCACTAATCTAAGCAACAAAAAAAAAACGATCTTTGCGAGAATTGTGTGAGGTCAGAGCGATATTCTTAAATTTCTTGTGGAAAGTAGACTTTTCCCATTCTTTTGTTTCGGTTTTTCGAAAAAATATTGGACATTATTTAAATTTACCTCACTGATGGGTATGATACCTATGACTTAAATAAATCATCATGGTTTTAAAATAATTATATATCAAATTGTGTAACACTTTTTTGATTTATTAAAAAAACAGTAAAAATATCCAAAAGTTTTTTAATTTTGAAAAAGATCTGTAATTAATGTAAATTATATGAAAAAAAAAAATAGCGAACGAATTTTATTTACAACGTTTATGAAACGTATGAATCGCAATCGATTTTAAGTAATTGTAATGACTTATCAACTATTCTTCATTTATTTCTGACCTACTATCAAAAGGAATTCTTTGTGATAGCAGTATATGTGAAATCTTGTTCATCTAAACTTCTCATAAATAATAGGCCATGGAGTCTCATCTCATGGTGCGGTCTTAGTTATTTTAATGACTACAGATATTCGAATTTTTATCTGTGTAAATTAGGCGTTAACGTAAAGTATGATATAAAATAAAATTTGACTGTTGATGTACTCACCGTCCACTTCACATGAAGCGGTTAGTGTAGTCTATGGATATTATAAATTGAATGTTACTGGCCACATTACGTCTCAATGGAGAACAGTCTTTTTATTTATTGCTTAGATGGGTGAACGAGCTCACTGCCCACCTCATGTTAAGTGGTTACTGGAGTCAACAGACATCTACAACGGCTGCCCCGCCCTTCAAACCGAAACGCATTACTGCATCACGGCAGAAATAGATAGCGGTAGAAATAAGCAGGGCGGTGATACCTACCCGCGCGGACTCACCACAGGTCCTACCATCAGTTAAATCTAGTCGAACTTAGCCATACTGGACTGGATCGTGATATTGCTTCCAATATAATTAGACAGGATTGTGGTTTCAATCCATTCGAGCTCTCAACACAGCTATCAATGCTCAATGTACTTACCAATAGAGGTTAGGTTTTCATAGCCTTCTAGTCAAGCGAGCAGTGCTTTCCTTACACGATATTGTAACTAACTTAAGTGTTGCTCGGAACGAATGTACATATGTAGAGTACAAGAATGGCTAAATACAATACTGTTGATATAACTTTGATGTGTCGCCCATCGGACGGATTCCTTTTGTTTGTTTTAAGTTTATTTTATACAAAATTTTAGCTCTTTTATTTATCGATTGAGGCACTACGAAGTCTGCCGGGTCAGCTAGTAAAATGTATATATTTTACTGCCCGCGAGTCTTATTTTCCCTTAAAATCCTTTTGAATTTCATAGGTTTTCTGGACGTTTGAACTTTAATGAAAAAAGGTTTGTCTGTGTATGATATAGTCTGCAAGTAATTTCTATAATAAATTACTACAGATTTGTAATCGATATGTAAGTTATTATACAATTAGGTGTATTAGGCATAGTTATCGAGCTAAGCCGGCCAAATGGCAATCGTAATGAAATATTCGAATAGTTTTCTCACTGAAATTGATATGTATATTACAAGTTTCATTGTTCGTTTAGACGTCACACCATTAAATCGTCCTGATTTCGGTTGATAGCGTGTTACAGCAGTGCGTGTGGTAGTCCCGTGGAAGTGCAAGGACGCCCCCTTTGTTACGTCGAAGGAGAGATCGATTATACGATCGTAATGTAACTTTTAAATTAGAATACTAATGAGTGTGGTTTGAGTTATTTTCTTGCAGTAATTCTGTTTCATATGTCTATGTTTTCTTTAATTATTTTCTTTGTGTTGTATCTATTGGTTTTCATATGTATATGTTAATGATACTGTAGTCTACTTTATCGAAGATAAATTCGATGAAAATAGGATTTTATTTGATACGTTTTTGTGCCGTTTTGAGAATCTGTAATTTCACACGCATTGTATGTAATCTATGTGTGCCAAGTGAGTGCGAATGGGGTTATTTTCGTTTGAGTATTCTGTAACTCAAATGGAAAAGTTTTTGTTACATTAAGTAACTCTGTAAAGTATATATTCATGAGTAGACTAAAAAGCGTGGGCGAGTCTACGTGTCTCCGAACCAGACAGCGCGTAGGCGGCGTAGTCGCGTAGCGTAATCTCGTAGCATAGTGTTTACACGTGATCAAGCTTTTGTTTTTTTGGCTTGTACAATTTCATTTGATTTGTGTTTTGATGTTTTTGTAAACTATTCTTTATTATACTTACCAGCTGGTCATCTATTGTGCTTTTCAGAATCAATTGGGCTAAGAAATCTGTACGTTACTGTAAGTTAAAACGCTATTTATAATTGCTAAACTTTTTTCTATCCCTTGTTCATAAGACTAACGTAGGTTCCCGTTAGGCTACGCCGTAGGCTGCTACCGCCCACGCGGCGAGCGTCCGTCGACTGGTGGTTTCATCCCGCGCGACGAATTTCCCTTCAAGAGTTAGGCTTGAATGGATCTGTGCTGCGATTGGTCGGCGCGGCATGACGTCATACCGAAAATTACAATCATGTGTTGGTGCGCTTGTGTGCGTTTAGGGGGGTGTGTGGGTGAGCGAGGGTCATGAATGGGCGCCTTCTGCCGCGCCCGCGCCGCGCCTCTCTGACGTCACCGACACAGCTTCCATTATGCAACTCAGCAACGTTATTAATATCTTTCGATGCTGACTGATTCTATTTGCAGGTTCTGTAAGGTTTTCAACGTATTAGCAATAGGTTTATATCTGTTCTGTTAGTTTTAGACTTAAAGGGATATGATTTTTAAAACGAACTAAAAGCGTTAGTTTTAGTTGTCGTCGCATTCAATACGTTAATTAAATTAATAATTATTACCGTTTTCAGATGAGTTCAAAATTTTAAACAAATAATCGTAGTTTGTAATATTGGAGTGTGGGATAAAACGCTCTTCTAGAATATCTTATTAACTTTCTTTACAGCAACGCACTTGAATTTTTTTAAATAAAGTCTACGCTAGGTCGATTCTGCAATTCTGTACCTTAAAATTGGGAATAACTAACTAAATTGCATTCAATATCGGAGCTTGTTTTGTAAAATATGAATTTGATTTAAAAAAATAGTATTTTCATTAAGTACGTATGACAAAGCATAAGTTGGAATTATACATTATCACTGATGATTATTTAACATTTAAAATATACTTTTTAACGAATCGAATAGGTACGTGGTGAGCATACATTTTTTTTTATGTTAACTATAATAATTTTAAAATATATTTTGTGTAGTCGATAAAAATAAAGGCATAGAAAAGGCACGCGAATAAATTGTTAAATAAATATAGATAAACATACTACAATGGATAATATGAATATAACCTTTTGTTCTTTGATCTTTCTTTGTGCTATGCTTTGAGAACGATTGCATCGAAATCCATTTATACACCAACATTGGACAAACACGTGTATTACCTATTTATAATAACATCATTTGGTACGAATGCTGTCTTCATTGCCATGAATCACAAAATCAGAAACTAAAAAAAAAAAATTAAAATTACAAAAATTTTCTTTAATTTTCTCACATTTTATTAATTTAATTTTCTCTCTTGGTTTCATCTATGACCGAAGTTGATGTTCGGAATTCCAATAAGTTTTCTCACAAATAATTAAATCTAAAACGACGTGTTTTGCTGTTGTTGATTTTAAAATTTAAAAACCGGTACCGAGGACCTCAATGAGGTCATTAATATAAAACTGCATACTTCGACCTTCGAACTTTACCGGTACTGGTGCTTCTTAAAATAGCTCGGATGCGTCAGGGTGCGGTGCGGTCGTTGACCTGCCCCCGCGCGCCCCCCGCCCCTCCATGACCCGGTCATAAGCAACAAGTAGCGCTATCGACTGCCCGTTTGACATTTAGCCGGAGAGGAGCTCCGAACACCTTGGCCTCATATCAGCTTGCAAGGATACAGAGATGCAGTTGAGCTAAAAATAGAATTCGCTTCTCTATGGATCATTTCTTTATTTACCTTCAATATAACAGATTTGTAAACGAAGCATTTGTTGCAGAAGAATAATCAAATTTAGTTTTATCTTAATTAGTATTAGTATCTGTTTTTAATACGCTTTTATTAGCTTCAGACGTATGTATGTTGGTATGGTATCAGTAGTTATAAATATTTTATGAACAGATATAAGCAGAAGGGTTATTTTGATAATGTCCTGAAAAGCACCCCACGCTTTTTTACAATAAAATCATTTTTCTTACATTATTTTTAATTCAAATTTATTAAAAAAAATATCTATTTTTTAATTGGAAATTCTATAAAAGCGTATTTTGTTAGTTTTTTTAAACTATTATTTATTAATGTTTGTTTTAGTGTAATTAGATGGAGTTGCCTGACTGTGAGGCACCCTTGGTTTGAAGAGGTAAGCGTCGTCCGTGGATACGTGATGAAATTATTCAAAAATGATTTATCATTAGACGAAGTTTGGTTCTGTTGTTCTGTTTCGTTCTGAATAGCGGCTTCAAATTAGTATGTTGCGTTGCTTTGGAGGGACTTATTAAGCCATGCGAGCTCGGAACATTGCCATCAGCACTAATTTCAACCTCCAACTATCCTAACACTGTTAGAGGCCTATAAAGTAAATACCTATTTAAAGTTACCGTGCCTATTACCAGGAATCACTAATGCGTATCGATTTGAAGAGTAGAACCTGACTGTCATTGATTCATCCATATTTCGACTTGATATCTCATGGTGATTGATCTCAAATTTATATTCCAATTATTTATGAAAAACAATTCTTTATCGCTTTCACGAATTATTGTTATCCATTTTATTAGCCGTTCATAAATGTTGGTAAGTAAAAAAAAAACTGATAGATGATAAATTCAACTTCTCTTGTAAAAGTTTTCTATTTTTTTAACCAAGTTTTAAAAAAATAACCGAGCCGTCGCTTTATATTTACTGTGATACAAATTCATACGGAAGTTTTGGAATTTTTTGGTCTGCGAAGAGACTGGTTTTTCTTTGTTTTCTGTACTGTACGGTTTTCGTTATTACTGCCGGAATAGTTCGAGATTATCCGGTAATTTATTACCAACGCACTAAACGACACCGGATCAATGTATTTTTTCTAATGAATCCGCTGCGTCTACCTGTGTTTCAAGAAACGGATGTTTAATAAGTACCTAAGGCTGTGGTATGAAATTTCCACTACAGAGTTATCAGCGTGCCTTTTCTTGCTCTTTTCAAAAGTAGTTATTCCATTAATTTTAGGCAGCGGATTGATTATGCCCCTGGAATTTGAGATTATTTTTGATTATATCATGGAATTTGAGATTATATTTGATTATATCCATGAACGAAATAAAGCACTCATGATCATCATTGATCTCAATCTGCTAATCTAACATCTAACTTGAATCGTTGGGAAAACATAAACATATCTAAGTCCATTATTTAAAGATGTAAACATCAAAATAGTTCGAATCTAAATGAAAAAAACAAAACATCAGAGGTCGTTACAGTTTTGAGCAAACAGTTTTTTTAGGCTAACATAATTTCCATGGCCCATTCAGAGCTTCAAGGCGGCCGCGTGCGTCACGGGGGAAGGACGCGACCTTCTCGCTTTCACTAGGGCCTCGTTCGCACTATGATAATTCACTATTAAGTCTAAAATCTTAATCTTAATCACTAAAATCACTTGCAGTATTATTCATTTGACTATGAACACACCATAGACGCTTTCCAAAGTTTTCCAGGACAGTTACGTAAGAGTAGCATAAAAATGCTTCTATTTTAAATATTTAACGATGGACACAATGAAACGTGCTCAGATTGAGTAGCTGTGGATATATGTGCACAAATTTGTCAAGACACTTCTAACGGAAATCTAATTTGAATTATGTATCATTTATTATTATCTACCAGCGTATATTAGCTACGACATTATTTACAGCTTAGATTTGGTTGTTGCTGGATGTGTGTAATTGTGTTTGTTTCGTATGTTTTCCGGAATACGGAAGAAAAGTCTAGTTTAAGGCCGTTTGCAATTATTAAGGCATAACTTTAAACCAAATTGAAGTAGGGAGTGATAGGAATCGCTCCACCATACTTTAAATAGAACGTTGACTTAATGACTTCATTGGCAACGGAAAATTGTCTTTTTTTTATTTTATTTTTTTATTGCTTAGATGGATGGACGAGCTCACAGCCCACCTGATGTTAAGTGGTTACTGGAGCCCATAGACATCTACAACGTAAATGCGCCACCCACCTTGAGATATAAGTTGTAAGGTCTCAGTATAGTTACAAAGGCTGCCCCACCCTTCAAACCGAAACGCATTACTGCTTCACGGCAGAAATAGGCAGGGNTTTTTTTATTTTATTTTTTTATTGCTTAGATGGATGGACGAGCTCACAGCCCACCTGATGTTAAGTGGTTACTGGAGCCCATAGACATCTACAACGTAAATGCGCCACCCACCTTGAGATATAAGTTGTAAGGTCTCAGTATAGTTACAAAGGCTGCCCCACCCTTCAAACCGAAACGCATTACTGCTTCACGGCAGAAATAGGCAGGGCGGTGGTACCTACCCGCGCGGACTCACAACAGGTCCTACCACCAGTAATTACGCAAATTATAATTTTGCGGGTTTCACTTTTATTACACGATGTTATTCCTTCACCGTGGAAGTCAATCGTGAACATTTGTTAAGTAAGTATTTCATTACAAAAAATGGTACCCGCCTGCGGGATTCGAACACCGGTGCATCGCTTCAACACGAATGCACCGGACGTCTTATCTTTTAGGCCACGACGACTTCTGTCTACTGGTAATGATTTTGATGGTGCTTCAATTAAATTTTAAACTGTAAGGCCATAAACACAGAATACTAAAATTAGTCGTAACCTACAATGTTTTCATCAATTTACATGATTTTAGTGTCTTTATAACGTGATTGCATAGCACTATTGTACTTTGATAGAATGGTCAACAAAACCAAATGTTCTATGTTGTGTCTCTTTCTTCTTGAAGTAACTTTAATCATTGCACGATGATATTTGCCTTCTATTTATTACCGAGGTAAAATCTAGAACTGTATTAACGATGCTTTTGTGGTATAAATATCAAAAAGGGATGGTTTTTACCAATCAACATTGAGTCATCAACGTAATTTCGTATTTCAAACTCTAAGAGTGTTACAAAAAAAGATTAAGTTACAGTAACACCCTGTATCTTAAAAGTGGCACTGAAAATTGCTTAAGATGTGATTAATTATTAAACTACAATGATATGAGATAACACAATTTGAACGCGGCTTTACTTTGAACATATTCATTTTATCCACACTATTTGAACGCCCTGTATATAACACTGGACAACAATGGTGATAAAAATAACTATCATTTGAGTTACAATGACTTAAAAAGGCGCAGCGATTATATTGGTCGTGTTATTATCGTCACCAGGTAGAGCCGCTGTAGTATGAGATCAATTAGAAAAGTAGGTTGCTTAGTTTTGTATGGGCCGTATCGTTTTATCTAATCGAGGGAAATAAAGATTATTTGGACATTTCAAATTACTGCACGCCGCAAAATACCTTGAATCTTCAATGTTGTTTATTATATCTATGAGGTCCTAAGATAGGTTGGTTCTAAGTTGTTGATAGCTTGTGATAATATAATTTTTGTTTGATAAATGTTTTTCTTATCATTGTCTTTGTAGGTGTGATGGAAATTTTTATGTTTTATTTATGTTTTTATTACAATAATCTACCCAGCTCCGTACTGTAAGTTTTATAGTTTGTGTCAATATTTAACTTTAAAGAATAAATTCAAACGGTATTGTTAACCGCATAATTAAAGTTCTTTGACAATTTACTCTAGGGTTTTTTAATTTAATAAAACAAATTAGCTAATATCACTTTTAAAAAATTATGTTATTTAATATTGCAAAGTTATCAGAGCTACTTTTTTTTAGTAGTATGTTAAAAATTCACAATTTTTTCCGAAGGGGATCTTCGGATTAACCTACCGTAACTTATTAATGTAGATTTTAAATAAACGCAAACAATAAACCGTCAAGTAATTTTACATAGTTGACATTTGACACAATTACAATATAATTTTTTCACCTATCTTGATTTTACAATGGCATCTTTAGTAAAATTTCTACAGTAGCAAAAATTAGTAGTGACATAAGCGAAGTTGATTTTTCACTCATTATCTACTTATTTCATCAAAACCATATCCTTATACGCAATAAGAATTCATTTGATTCATGCGTTGACAAAGGTAAAAGCTTCTTCGATTAACAAATCCAGTAAGAATGAACTGGTCCTAAGCGCCCTGCGTGTTTCGATTCATGAATAGAGCCTTGCAACCCGGGATGACCCAGTTTCCTACACCATATCCCGCGGCTCAGTTCCAAAACGGCAAAACGGCCACATTAACCGACATACCATTTTGAGTATAACCTCTAAGGATTAGCGTTTATTATTAAACGTTGCCCGAAACTAGGATATGGTGTTCCTCGTTTGTGGGTGTGCAATGACGTCATTCGCTGCGGAGGGGGAATGCAGTGAAGGAATCAGGTCAGTTTCATTCTGAAACAGGTTGAGGGAGGGGCGAGGGAGCGGGGCGCGGGGCGCGGTCGATTCCGCTGCCACTGATTATTANAGTATAACCTCTAAGGATTAGCGTTTATTATTAAACGTTGCCCGAAACTAGGATATGGTGTTCCTCGTTTGTGGGTGTGCAATGACGTCATTCGCTGCGGAGGGGGAATGCAGTGAAGGAATCAGGTCAGTTTCATTCTGAAACAGGTTGAGGGAGGGGCGAGGGAGCGGGGCGCGGGGCGCGGTCGATTCCGCTGCCACTGATTATTATGAAGGTATAGTTTAGTGAACTGATGTTCACTGTTGGTTGGTTGGTTGTAAATTTCAAACTGTTGGCTGTAAATTTCATTTGCAAAGATTCAAAACGATCGAACTCACTTAATAATCATTGGCCACAATTTATCGGATTATATAAAAATTAACCTAACTAATTTGGAATCAATTCATTTGAGAAACTCATTGATTACATTTAAAAACGGTATTATATGAAATACTTAGCTTTTATATTAATTCTAATCATTGTAATTGACAAAACAATTCATCTTATTTAATTTTATAGAACAACATAACCAATTATATTTATGAATGAAAAACATGACAAAGCATTTTACTAAGAAGAAAGTGTGTGGTTCTAAATAGAAAAAAAATGTCTTAATTTTTTTATTTTAACTGTTGACAATTGTGGCCTCTGACGAATTTGTAAAACATGTTTTATTACTTTTCATTAATCATGTTAATCATTATTTAGATTTCTCTCGTTTTCAGTAAAATCTATGACATGTAGCATAATGTTTTGTATTAGAGTAATTGAGCCGATCGATGTGGTATGCGGATTAAATAAATAAATACAACTACGGGTAACTGTACTAGTTGCTACTTATTTTGTATTTACTTGCATATTTTTATGTAAGTTTATTAAGATATAGCACCGTCCAGTTCGCTTAATGCTCTCCCTGCAAGGTTCCCTGGAAGAGATCGCTTTCAGCGATAAGGCCACCAATTTATATCACCGACTATTATTTGTTTTTATATGCTTACTCTGTACCTACATATGGTGTTAAATAAAGTGTTATATTATTATTATTACGGTTTTCCTTTTTGCACTAAAATCTCTATCGACTGACGGATATGAAGTGAAGTATTACATGAGGTCGTTCTCTACGACGTGCCAATACATTTGCACTCCTGTACAAAAACATAACAAACAAACAAACAAACAAAAAATGAATATATAAAATAGCCAATGCTTAAATCTATTTAACTGAGACCTTAGAACTCATATCTCAAGGTAGGTGGCGGTATTTACGTTGTAAATTTCTTTGGGCTCCGGTAACTTCTTAACAGCAGGTGGGCCGTGAGCTCATCCACCTACTTAAGCAATAAATAAATAAATCAAATTTTTCTACAATAAACAGATATTGTTGTTCAATCGAAGGTCATTTTCGTCTCCGAAACTGATTAAAGATGTGAGTGAGGGTTTTATCAGTATTGAATCAGTCCTTCAGGATTCGTTGCTGCAAGAGGGGTGAAACTGGAACGAGGGGAAGGTATGACGTCACTGTTCTAGGTGACGTGCACGGTAGCGATCCGAGCAACCTATATTTCAGTCGATGCATCTTCTTTAATGTTAATGAGGAGTTAAATATTTCTTGCGAAGTTAGAGCTCATATAGATTATAGATGCAAATCACAGCCCAACTGAAAGTCAGGCCAAGCCGCTGCCAACTGCTTTTCAAACCTAATTTGACATTTCATAGCGCTTAAAAAACGCTAAATTAGGAATACACTAAATCAATGATATTTGATTTCAGCGGAAAAAAAACAAGCCACAACTCTGACATATAATGTTTATGTATAACTAAAGAAGCAATCTTTTGTTCTATGTCAATATTTAAGTTATAATTTGATTCTTAGATGTTCTTCGAACCTAACAGATATACGAAAATATTATCTCATTAACAGAGGGGAGTTTAGTTTCTTAAGCGGATAGTGTGTGGCAAATCTTTTCTAAAACGCACATATAACCACCAGTCCAGGCAGTCTGAAAGAACACGGATCTTAGGGGTGACTGCAATTTCTGGTAGGCAACGACTTGGCTGTACCACTGGTATAGCTGATATTCATGAGCGACGGTAACCACTTACCATCAGGTGGGCAGTCTGCTCGTCTCTCTACAAAGGCAATAAAACAGAATGGAAATAACGAGATCATGTCGAATATTTCCTCAGAGCCCATTTTACTAATGTATTTAGGTTATTTTTACCAGACTATAAAAGAATATACCTAATGTAGTTATTCTAGTAGCTTCGCAGACATTCTGCCCCGAAAATAAATAACTAATATCTAGTTTCAGCCCAAACAATCAAGCTCAATTATAGATTTAAATTCACTCAAACACACACAAAATCATTAAAATCTGGCTGGCTATTAAAATATGACTATTTAAGAGCATTAAAATATGGCTACTTAAGAGCATTATAGTAACAAACACGTGTATGTATTAATTGATGTCTCAAGGTGGACGTTGTTGATGTCTATGGTCTGCGATAAGCACTGTTGGTCAGTAGGTTCGTCCGCCCATCAAAGTAATAAAGGAGGTGCTTATTAATTTTAGACAACTTTTACTGCGAAGCATAACCGGTATTTAGACAGCAGCTGATAGACATCTGAGTCGTCTATTATCAAAGGTGGCAATCTGTGCATTTGGACAAATTTTTTTTATTGATATGTCAATTCAGATTGATTTGAATATAATCGTCTCCTTGAAAGAATACGGTTCAAAACCTGCATTAAATAAAGGTTAATAGTTAACCTGTTATTTATCTAAGATGTCGTTCCGAAGAGTTTTGTGACTGCCAATGGAATACAAAGTCAATAATTCGTTTTTCTGATTTACCAATCATTGTCCAAAAGTCAGATTGCCGGCTTTGATAATAGACGACTCATCTACAACGTAATAAACGTAATAAAAAAATAGTGTAAGAATAAATGATTTTATTGTAAAAAAAAAGCGTGTGGTGCATGGTATCAGTATATATTTTAAATATTTTATGAACAGATATGAGTAGAAGACTTATTTTGATAATATCCTGAAAAATATCTCAATAAAATAATTTTTTCTTACACTATTTTTAATTCACATTTATTTTTTAATTGAATTTTCTATAAAAGCGTATTTTGTTAGTATTTTTAAACCATTATTTTTTAAGTTCGTATTGTTTCTGTACCAATACCTAAATAAACTTACTTTTACATATTGAACTGTTTTTTTTTCAAACAGTGCCACCTAGTAGTAGTCCTAAAATTGTTCGGGAACAATCAAATCTTTTTTCTCAATATAAATGTTTAGTTGAATTAATTTTTTGATACTGGTATAGATGGCAGCATTCGGCATTTTCACCATTTTGAGAAGAATTCGTTCTAATATAGTGATGAGGTTAATAGATGGCGCTTATTTCAATAAAGGGAAATAGTCGCTTTTCAGCAGTAAAAATGTTTTACATAAAATATTTATTAAAGATTTTAAATGTTTATTAAAATAGGAGAGTTATAGCTTATCTCAAATGTGCATTTCAGTAATTTTTTGAAAGAGAATAATTCCAATCACTCAATCTCAAGTAGCTAATAGTTAAACTCATAACAATTTCCAGATTCTTCTACAGTCCGAGATATACCGCTATTGGGCAGCCGCCAACGTCCGAGGAAACGAATATTTTATACGTCTTATTCCTTATAATCTTGCTAGATTTTTTTACAATCTATTCGGTAGATCAGTAATTTTTTTTATGAAATCTTTTGATTTTTCTATTCATTAAATAATTATAGTTTCCACCCAATAGTCGAATTTCAACCATAATTATTATTGCAACCTAAGATTTAAATTCATTTGATATTTTGCAGTTCCTCTTTTGTTATTGGCCTTTTTTTATTGCTTTAATGGGTGGACTAGCTCACAGCCACCTGGTGTTAAGTGGTTACTGGAGCCCATAGACATCTGCAACGTAAATGCGCCACCCACCTTGAGATATAAGTTCTAAGGTCTCAGTATAGTTACAACGGCTGCCCCACCCTTCAAACCGAAACGGATTACTGCTTCACGGCAGAAATAGGCGGGGTGGTGGTACCTACCCGTGCGGACTCATAAGAGGTCCAGCAGAGTACCAGCAGTAATTACGCAAATTATAATTTTGCGGGTTTGATCTTTATTACACGATGTTATTCCTTCACCGTGGAAGTCAAACGTGAACATTTGTCAAGTACGTATTTTATTAGAAAATTTGATACCCGCCTGCGGGATTCGAACACCGTTGCATCGCTAGATACGAATGCACCGGACGTCTTATCCTTTAGGCCACGACGACTTTTTTCTTATTGGGATGAAAAAACTGCTTTGAATTTCTTATTGGTAACAATTGAAACTTTTTTCTTTATGAATTTATTCCATCATCTTCGTTTTACAATCATGCCTCTCGCTAAAGGTTTAGTAGCGTTAATCCACAGCTTTTTTCAGAATATATTTATGGCCCGCACCTTGCGACTTTTAAATTAAACCCGTTTCTCGATTTTCCCCGAGCCCTATAACAATCTCTTTCGAACAAATACCAATAAAGCAGTACAAAACTTATTAAGAGGTGGATTCTAAAAATAATTCTGATCCTCGTAACGTTCAAGCGCTTAGCATACACAGCGTTACAGCACACCCATTACAGATTCATTAGTACGCGTGTTAATTTAAAAATTTAATGACCTTCCCGTGAGATTCGGAACGGGACTTAGCCTGGATTATGCCCTATATGAGAACTGCGATCCGTTCCTCGTTAAACCGAACGTGAATAGGTTGTACGCTGTAAGCGAGTGCTAGTTTTTTTAATGGCGAATACAGGTTTCGCTATGTCACTAATGTCACTAGATGATCATCCCATTTGTCGAACTGTCTTGCACGCCACAGATAATAAATGCACTGTAATAATTTACCAGAAATGAGAAAATAATGATTTTATTGTAAGAAAAGCGTGGGGTGCATGGTATCATTATCAGTATCATGGTTATAAATATGTATTTTATGAACATATATGGGTAGAAAGGTTATTTTGATAATATAATTTAAGCTAAAAAGTACCCTACACTTTTTTACAATAAAATAATATTTTTTTACACTATTTTTAATTCAAACTTATTAAACGTTTATTTTCTATTTTTAGTTGGATATTCTATAAAAGCGTATTTTGTTAGTTTTTTTAAACTATTATTTATTTTCATAGTTATATGTGTCGTTTCTTTACTAATAATAATTTGCTTAGGCAAATACAGTATTAATGCTTGCAAATGACACAAAACTTCCAATATATTAAATCATATTTAATTATGTGACAAAGGTATGTATCTGATCCGATAAACCTATCGATATCTTTTTTGTATATCTCTCATCCATTTTAAATTGTTTGATCAGTATTCAAAGAAGAAATAAATATACATACTTTTAAGCCTGTAACAAAGCAATCTGTGTGAGACAAACAGGGAATCGGTCCATTGAGTACATTTCGCGAAAAATCGGGGTCGCCGTAAGTGATTGTCAGTTCCTATATCGACTCGAATAATATCGTCATCAATCTTGCAAAGTAATCTTTTCGTTTTTTGAAATGGGACGGCACAAAAAACATTCTCGTTTTATTTACAAACTTTTCTAGCGTGAAAACAGTAAGTGGTATTGGAAATTGAAAACATTGATACATTTTCTTTATTTACTATATACTAAATGTATATTTGAATTTATAATCCGATATATGAAATTATAAAGTCAAATCGCGTTTATAATGCAACTTGTTGTAAACAGCTAGTGAAATCCTGTGTCTATAGCTATATAAAAAGTCCTCACTATAGTAAACCTGACCCTAACAATTACGATCATAATAAAAATAAAATCAGTCAAATCGTCAAAGATATTCATTCCAAAATAATATTCCGTCAAACACGTGGCTATTTATTCTTATATTTATAGATAATAATACTAATTTGGGATATTATTCGCCAAAATGATTTACAATTATTCTAATATTTAATTATATTATATTTAAATCCAATGATTCATGTAAAATTAGATGTTGTCGTTTCCGATTTTAGTTTATTAAAAATATGTTTTAAATTTTTGCGCCACCCTAGCCCTAGCGTATTGAGCTGTGAGCTCGTCCACCCATCTAAACAATAAATAAAAATATATATGTGGGATCGCGGTGCACAATGAAATTAGCGAATTCGTTAAATTTTATTTAATCATCAGTTCACAAAAATATACGTCTTTTCTTATTTCGTCTTATTAAATCTGTCACTTATACTTCATGCACCATCTGTCATCTGTCAGGTCGGTGTGGCCAATGGTTACACCTAAATATTGCCACACGGCCGTCCTGCTCAGTCGTCTGTCCCAGATGATTCGTACTCGACAGCATCAGCAACCCAAGGTTTCATCATATCAGCGGAGCTACTGGTGTGATGGGGTCCTTCACCTTGACCAATCCTCTGGAGATCATAACGGTCGTTCCTCTTCTTTTTCATGACTTCATAAGGTCCTAAGTATCTTGGATGCAGTTTGTAGCCTTGCACAAATTGTGTCCTCTTGATAGCAACAAGATTTCCTACTTCNTACGTTTGGGATTTCTTTGAATTCGCGCCTTCACAGCTTTTATCACTGCTGGAGTCCTAACAGACCGAGGGCGACCACTTCTTGACCTGTCATCTACACTAGAGTTTTCATTGTATCGTTTGATGGTACGATAAACGAATCTTTTGGTTATATTCAAATTTTTCAGTATGTTAAAAATTTGAATTGGCGCGTAACCGCAACGATGCAACGCAATAACTGTAACACGGTCTTCTTTAAGCGTCCACTCCATATTTAAAAATGAGTAAAATTCTAAAAGTATACATTTTTATTTTCATGAACAATTTGAAATTCGAATTCAATAAACTTTTTTGTGGCCAGCATTCTAAAAGAAAAGTTTTTACTGTGTGACAATACTTATGACCTGACTAGTTATTTATAGATAATAATACTAATTTGGGAGCTTATCCACCAAAATCGTTTACAATCATTCTAATATATATATTAAAATCTAATATATATATATTCATGTAAAATTAGATGTTGTCGTTTCCGATTTTTAATTGTTTATTAAATTATGTTTTAAAATATTGCGCCACCCTAGCCCTAGCGTATTGAGAACCAAACTATGTACCATAATTGATAGTTACTACTAAAAAAATATCGCTAGGATTTTTTAAACGCTCTGCCCTAAAAAATAGTAAAAAATTGCTTCGCATCACATTCATCGACAGACGTCGCACGTCGTAGATTGGATTAAAAAAATTATTTTGCTGTCGCGTGGATATTTGCTGTACCAACGCCAGTTCAATGTTGTTTCACACGTCTATATTACGCATATTTTTGATGATTGAACACTTTTTATACATACATTATTGTATTATACAATCATTATTATACAATCATTATTATACAATACATTATTATACAATCTTGATTACTGGTAGTAGGACCTCTTGAGAGTCCGCGCGGGTAGGTACCACCACCCTGCTTATTTCTGCTGTGAAGCAGTAATGCGTTTCGGTTTGAAGGGTGGGGCAGCCGTTGTAACTATACCTGAAACCTTAGAACTTATGTCTCAAGGTTATTAAATTGTCCTGAATTGTGAGTGCTAAAAATAAATCATATTTCAGGGTAGTTACCGGCATTTACGTTATAGATATCTATGGGCTCCAGTAACCACTTAACACCAGGTGGGCTGTGAGTTCGTCCACCCATCTAAGCATTAAAAAAAAACGTAATTATTGTTCGTTCAGTGCAAGACTACGTTTCCAGAGAGTTGTCGGCGAGGTAGCTTTGAGGTGACGTGGAGTGCATTAAAAATGTTTTTTTATTGCATTCCTCCTCCTTGCGTCGTATTCCTCATTGCTGAGGGTCGTGACCACCCTTTTGTATTACCTTCGCACACACGATCTTTCTCCATCCATTTTTGTCTCTGGCGGTGTGGAGGGCGTTGTGAAACGTGGAATCAAGAGCGGTGCGGATCTGGTCGGACCAGCGTATTGGGCTAACGTAATTGCATTACATACTAGAAATAAATCGTTAGGTCAACTTGAGTTGAAGGTAAGGTAATATTGCAGGAAATATGATGTTAGTCGGGCCGTCCAATTGATTGTACTAAAATAGTTTCATGTTAGTAAGTTGTAGCAGATTTGATGAATAATAATTCGTTAATAGATTTTAACATTTCTCTTTTTTAATGGTAAAATAGATTTGTCTTTATTTTAAACATATTTGAAGGTAACATATTATTGTATAGCTTACCAACGTTGTGTTTTAGTCCAGATGTATGGATTATCAAGTTATTATTAATTTTGATGTTGTATTTTAAATAATATAAGATAAGTATGGTAAGCCAGTATATTTCTTTGATGAAACAGCGTACAAATTTACGGGTGTCATGAAAATATACACATTAGAAAGAGATTTTCAAAACCAAATCTCTGTTATTATTAGAAATCCGTTGAGTCATTATTTTAGTTATATATTTTTTATTGAAGTCCTAAAAAAATTTAGTTTGAGTGTGATTACGAATTACTGTTCAATACAAGTAAATTGTAAGGATCATTCGTAAAACTATAAGGAATTTTGATACAAAACTAGACAGGGTGGTAGTATTTACAACATGTTACTGTTTTTAGAATGTATATAGCGAAAGAGTTGCGAAAGCTCGCTAAGAAAATACCTACTACTGGTGGTAAAACGGCTTGTGAGTCTACATGGGTCGGTACCACCACCCTGCCTATTTCTACCGTGAAGCAGTAATGCGTTTCGGTTTGAAGGGTGGGGCAGCCGTTCTACTGTAGAAACTGGGACTCTTGAAGTGTGAGTGCTAAAAAATACTCATATTTCAAGGTAGGTAGCGGCATTTACGATGAACACCAGGTAGGCCGTAAGTTCGTCCACCCATTTAAGCAGTAAAAAAAGGGTGAGAATACTACGCGAACTATTTCGAACGGATGAGGAAGAAGTAGTTCCCATACTCGTATATTATTTGCTGGTTACATCAACCCTAAACATGACGTACAGCCCGACACACTATTGTGATATTTCAGTGAAACATGACAGTAAATCACATAATATAATACTTTATTGTTTTATTTGAAGTCGTCGTGGCCTAACAACGGATAAGACGTCCGGTGGATTCGTGTTGAGCAATGCACCGGTGTTCGAATCTCAGGAGGTTGGGTACCAATTTTTCTAATGAAATACGTACTCAACAAATGTTCACGATTGATTTTCACGGTGAAGGAATAACATCGTGTAATAAAAATGAAACCCGCAAAATTATAATTTGCGTAATTACTGGTGGTAGGACCTCTTGTGAGACCGCGCGGGTGGGTACCACCACCCTGCCTATTTCTGCCATGAAGTAGTAATGCGTTTCGGTTTGAAGGGTGGGGCAGCCGTTGTAACTATACTTGAACCTTGACCTTAGAACTTATATCTCAAGGTGGGTGGCGCATTTACGTTGTGGATGTCTATGAGCTCCAGTAACCACTTAATAGCAGGTGGGCTGTGAGCTCGTCCACCCATCTAAGCAATAAAAAAAATATATATACAATAAGTAGCTGCACCAGCCTGCTTCGCTGGGCATTTAAAATTAACATTATTATTTCTCATCACCATAAACATTCTTATCATTAACGCCCCCGCAACTGGTGTAGGAAGTGCAACACTCATATAAATATTAGCCTATCCATTATGTACATTTATTTTCTACATGGATAATAAGTTTCAAGTTAATCGGATGCATAATTCAGTAGTTATTACGGAACATCCGTAAAAACCACTGTATATTTATATATTAGTATAGGTAGGTAGGTAGGTTTTGTAGGCAGCGGCTTGGCTCTGCCCCTGGCATTGCTGAAGTCCACGGGCGACGGTAACCACTCACCATCAGGTGCCTACACCTCATCTGCCTACAAGGGCAACAAAAAAAAAAGGTAAGTATGAAGTGTGGATTTATTTAGCGAATAGGCCTACGTTTTATAACAAAGATTACTGCTATCTAAACATAAGACCATAACAAGTAGCAGTATCCGAACAGCTCCCAAAGGAAATGTACGCACGACGTTCGAAATTTTCCTAAACGTTTCAGCTTGTATTAGCTTACGCACATACCAAGAGGATACGGGTCAAAACCTGAAAGACTCGGGTCCGCGTTTTCGTCAGTCGTAACTGCATTTAATGAGCACTGTGTGCTTGGTGCGAGTTTTTTAACGTTATCGATAGCGTAAAAGTTAGCTCATATTTGTATAGAATCGTTTGCCTTGCTTTGCCGTTAGGGGCGCTGTTCCAACTGCATACAAAATTGTGCTAACTTTTACGCTATCGAGAACGTTAAAAAACTCGCACCAAGCGCACTGATTAGATTGAAATCGATACTTTTGGAACGAAGTTCATTATGGGACGATGCGGAAGGGTACCCTAACCGGGAAAAAACGTCTGTAACGTAAGATTTTAATTATTTATGTATAGTCTTTGTATGATGGCTATACAGTGTCTAATGTACAGTCTACGTGATGACGGTAATTATTATTATTCATATAAATAGCTGTTTCTTTGTATATTACTGGTTTTTACTGGTGGTAGGACCTCTAGTGAGTCCGCACGGGTAGGTACCACCACTGCGCCGATTTCTGCCGTGAAGCAGTAATGCGTTTCGGCTTGAAGGGCGGGGTAGCCGTTGTAACTATACTGATACCTTAGAACTGATATCTCAAGGTGGTTGGCATTTACGAGATGTCTATGGGCTCCAGTAACCACTTAACACCAGGTGGGCTGTGAGCTAGTCCACCTATGTAAGCAATAAAAAAAATTTAATAAACTTTTTTTATTTTTTTATTACATTATATTTCTGTTCTCGTAAAGGTAAATGAACTTACAGCTGATGTAAGTTACATCGCTGATCTAGACGACATCGCAAGGAACAGCCGCCGTCACCATAGACATGTCATTTCGGATCTTCAGTGCTTTTAGGCATTTCAAGCAATTCTCCTCAGTTCGACCGATTCTCGTCGAAACTCGAGAGTTCGACGTGCAATTTAACCCATAGACGCAACACACTGATTGTCTCTATCTTCTCAGAGGATCGCGATTCCGATCCAGTGGTAGATTCAGCGAAGCACTCCTCTTGGTAGGGTTAGTGTTAGCAAATTCTTTCAGGCTGAGTCTTGAGAGCTCGCCTACGAATCAATATGAAAAATAGGCTCAGAGATCGGCAAATAGTTAAGCATAAAATAAATAGCTCACTGACTATGACAACGAAGGATATCTTCTTTACGGATATCGACAAAACCAATACCGACCGTTTTTAAATCTCTTTCGAAAAAAGAAAAACATTGTTTTACTTCTGGTCTATGTTGTGTTAGTAAGCATGAATCCTTAATACAAACTCAGTTGTTTATAACGTAATGGCAAAGGTTTTTCTAGGTAAATTTGCAAGTCGGTACCATAACCCACATGGTTATAGCTTTAGGTTTGTTTTCGTAATGCTTAAGGGTAAATAGTACTATTTGCATACTGAAATCGATGGCTTGGTTTGGTTACGTAATATAGTATGTTTACCTAATCCGATATTTTCAGTTGAAGAAGTAAATTCATGTATTTAACTGCGTTTTATTAGTTCAGATTAAAATAATAGATTTGATTAAACCTGAGTTCCCCAAACTTTTTTGTGTCATAGACCCGTTGCCATTTTTTCCGTGTTGGGTATACCCCCTATTTACCTGATATTGATTTCCTGTAAATTTCTAACTGTAGTAAAGTTTAGTGTTAAAAACTTAAAGTAAAAACACATGTTAATTTATACATTTATTAATTGAATTTAAATTAAAACTACTAAAAAAAATTTTTTGTATCTGTTATGTAAAATATACGTAACATAAAATAAACATAAAATAAACTATAAATAAAATAACATAAGCAATAAGTCAATATTTTTAGTGAGAAGGGTGAACCTGATGCTTTAATAATAAATTATATACCAACATTTGGCGTCAAATTTGTAAGGGTTAATCTTAAATCTCCTCGGCTAATGATGTCTTGATATTATAAGATAGTATGATGTAAGTAAATAGGTACTATCAGTGTATGTGTTGAGATCCACTATCGTGGACACCCAAATTTTTTTTCGCTGACGTACACCCCTTGCAAGTTGTCATGGACCCCTAGGGGGGTATATACCACTTTGGGAACCACTGGATTAAACATTTAAATGATAACACAAATTGTATTATCATTTGCTCAAAAGGAGATTTTTGATTTCTGTAATTTTTCAACAGAATCGTCATAAGGCTAAATTATTTCTGTAGCATTTGAATGGCACCAGTGAAATGTATCCAATATTATAAATTAAATAGTTCCCTACAATTTATTTCTTTGACGATAATTTGGTAGTGTATAGGCGATCGGTCGTCTCACGGGCGAATATTTTTGGTTGCTAACTTAGGCTCTCAGCTTTGTTAATATGAATTCGTGATTAAATATTTAGACTATTTTTGGATACTAGTAACTTGGGGGCTCATAGATTTTAAACCTTTATTTCTATTGCGTTAGGTTTAAGAACAATACGTCTACAATGAGACTAGAGGTACCTCGATATACGAGTTTAATTCGTTCCGTAAATTGTTCGTATCTCAAAGCAATTTTTCGCGTTGAAATTAATTAAAATGCCATTTAAAAGTCGTCGTGGCCTAAAGGATAAGACGTCCGGTGCATTCGTATCGACCGATGCACCAGTGTTCGAATCCCAGGAGAGTACCAATTTTTCTAACGAAATCATTCACGATTGACTTCCACGGTGAAGGAGTAGCATCGTGTAATAAAAATCAAACCCGATAAATTATAATTTTCATAATTACTGGTGGTAGGACCTCTTATTCTGTCTATATTTCGTTTGGCAAACACGAACTGCCTCTGTAGTTTTACTGTTTCCAAACGAGTATTATTATTGTAAGGAATTTCTCATTTCATTGTGGACACAATAGTTGTTTACGTGACGTAGTGAAGCCGCTGCCGGTCTCCGTTCGCCCGCATTTAAAATACTTTGTTGACGAACGACCATCGATGTAATATAAAAAATCAGAATTCGACCTGCAACGAACATTTAAAGACACGTTAAACGAATTTGTTATTGTTGATGAATATTTGTTGTTTAAATTTAAAAGTGTAGATACCGAAATCTTGATTTGTTCAGGGACTCGATTTCACCGGCACACAAAAAAAAATTGTCTGTACACGGGGCGCTACCTATCTACGGGCATGTTTTTCGACCCGCTGAATACGAATTTTAAGTCAGTTAAGGCCAAACAGCCTTCAATTTCAAGTAAATTGCAAAAAACCCCAAAAGATCCCACACTTTGTTTGTGGTCGTTGTAATATTATGTTGACATGATGGGAAAAAACCAATAACAGAGAAAACTTGAAAATCCCAATTTTCTTCGATTTTTTATGATTTTTACAATTTTTTTTAGATTCAAAACGGTTTATGATTAAATCTTACGATCGAAATTAGTATTTAACAGATCAAAATACATGAAAATTATGCCTGCCTTAGATTTCAAATTTTTTTTTGTTGCCATAACATCGAATTTTCGCAAATTTTTGGGGTTTTTCTGCAATTTACTCGAAATTGAAGGCTGAACGGCCTAAACTGACTTGAAATTCGTATTCAGCGTCTAAAAACATGCCCGTAGATAGGTGGCACCCCGTGTACAGACAATTTTTTTTTTTTGTTTGCCGTTGTTTTTTTTTCTTCAATATAATTGAGACTTCGACCTCATGTCATGTCTCAAGGGGGGTGGCGATATTCAAGGCGTAAAGTCTATGGGCTGTAGCTAGGCGCTTTTCTTTAGTCACTTAGTGGCCAGGTAACTTATCAGTGCAACAGCAATATGAATAAAAAAAAAATGGTTATCTGTAAAGTCAGTTTACGAACGATACTTTTACGTGATAACGTCAGTAGCAGAACTATTCGAATTCTGACGTCACGCGAGAAGAAAGTTGAATGTGTCACAAGCCAACGCTTGGGCCAATTGTGTCTCTCTATCGCTTGTTCCGCGCTCTCGCTTCCACGCTCAGGCTCAGGCGGAACGTGATACTTTTTCGTGAGTGTAGCCCGGTGTTCATCGATTTATAAGACAATAGCCGTACTCGCCCGCTTCGCTGGGCATTTAAAATTAACTTTTATAACGAATTATTAAAATAATCCCAGTTTAAGGTGTATTTTATAATTAAGTTTAACGATGTAAAATATATTTCATTGGTGCTATATCGACTGACAGCTTTCTGAAAAACTATGTGGTTGCCCGGCGACGTCTCTGCCGCTCCGCCCGCATGCATTCCCCTTCAAGACCGACTAGTAGAGTAAATAGGGATGTGTGATGTGTGCGTTNCGATGCAACGCAATAACTGCAACACGGTCTTCTTTAAGCGTCCACTCCATATTTAAAAATGAGTAAAATTCTAAAAGTATACATTTTTATTTTCATGAACAATTCGAAATTCGAATTCAATAAACTTTTTTGTGGCCAGCATTCTAAAAGAAAAGTTTTTACTGTGTGACAATACTTATGACCTGACTAGTTATAATTACATTTATTTCGCGACATTTACCTTGTAATATCTACCCGTTCGTATGTCGTTTATAGCAATAAAATAAAATTAAAAATAAAAAGAACTCAAACGAATCAAAACTTTTGTTATTTCAGAATCTATTCACGCGTCGAATCATGATTTTTTTAACATTCATAACGCACATACAAATAAAGACAGGCCTCAGATTTGAAATGTAACATTAATTAAAAATCCGAGATAACTAGGTTCCAATTATGAGTGAGTGAATTAATTGAGTTTAGTTATTTAGCTTAGAAAGAATTTCTTTTATTTTTGTTATTATTGGCAGTAATCAGATAAAGCTGCTTTTTTATCTTATTCACCTGATATCTTACTCTTGCTCAAAGATTATTTTGAAAATGTTGATTAAATAAAATTGTATTATTGCATTTCCAGTCCTTTTGTTTTCTATTTTTTATTCTATTTTATGATTTTGTTTCAGAGTTGTGATTTGTAAGGAATATAAATAATAATTTTCTAAAATATAACATGCACATACTTTTTTTGATCATTGTATTGTTGATTATCATTCACGTCATATCGCTTCGGAATAGAAACCAGCTTAATTTACACTATGTTGTGTATTGTGCTTAAATTATGGATTGTATTCATCATTTCGGTCCATATAAATAATTGTATGGCACGTACCTACCTACCTATATATCGCAGTACTGCGAGCTGACAACCCTTACAAATATCCCAATTTAACCCTTACCCGTGTCCGTGTTACCGATTATTTCTTTAAAATGAATAATTAAAATAATGTAACGATTTTTATCACCTAGGTACGTTCAAGACTCAACTTATTTCTTTGGTTGAGAAGTGACTATTTAATTGGAACTATTTTAAAATTCAATCTGAAGTTCGATTTTGTCCCTATTTACCCCATTTTACGGTAACCTTTTGCCAATAGAAGCGAGGATAGAATGGAGCCTTGAAGAAGTCCAGCAAACATTTGACGGTGCCGATAGTGGATAGTTCACGATAGATAGTTCCACGACTCCATACCTTCATGAAGGGCTCTAAAAGAAGTTTCGCAAGATGATCACGAGTCTGTCTAGCACGCCTATGTTTTACATTTTGTAAATCAAAGCTTTACTTCTCGTTTTATACTGAGACACTATTTCATTTTGTTTTGCTTTATTCAATATTATCTTAGAATCAATTTTAAAGAAATCTACTTCATTCCACATTTTTCATAAACCGCAACAGACGAGGTGTTAGCTTTGCCTGTTGGGTTTCATTTCCTTTGCTTTTCAAATTGGTAAAATATTCAAAAACTCTTTGGTCAACTAGCTACATGCAATTAATAAGTGGCAACATCGTTTCCTTTCTTTCAGATTTATAGTAAAATAAGTTCGGTTAGTTTATTCTTAGCTTACATTTATTTAGTAAAATTTGCAAGTAATCACTAAAATATGTGTTTTTTTATGAATTAACATGACAACTAAATTTAATTTCGTTATGAAAAATGAAGGATTGTGTTTTAGTGTGGAGATAACTTGTGATATAGATATTGAATGTCAACATAACCTCTAAAGAGTAACGAGCTGGTGTTCGCTTATTATTTATTAATGATAATGACGTTTTAGGAATGGCAGACGCTGCGCCGTCCACTGCGCCTAAGGCGAAAACGCCTAAAACTAAGGCACCTAAAGAAAAAGTGGCCAAGGCTGCTCCAGCAGCTCCTGTGGAGCCCACAAAGGTCCTTCGCAAAGCATCAAAGCCCCGCCACGGCAGGCTGTACGCAAAGGCCGTATTCACAGGATATAAGCGTGGTCTACGCAACCAGCACGAGAACACCGCTCTCCTCAAGGTATGCAGTTAGGTTAATAAATTTATAAACCATAAAATAAGGTGTAAACAACTTAAAACAAATAGTGACACCTATTCATTCATTAATTTTATATACGAACTTGTAGGGAAATAGAAATAAAGCAGATTGAAAGACATTTTTAAACCATACACTATTGTATAGTTACTAGTACCTCTATACCTATAAACAGACAGGGTTTATTTAGTAAACTAGTAATTAAACTTTAAAATGTCTTAATTTTTAATATTACTGGAGTTATTTTGTGCAAGTAAACAATGTTCAACCAAGCAAAAAATAATACAAAACTGAAAATTCAATTTATATTCAATATTTCAATTTTTTGCTTAGAAAAATATTGTTTCTGTCCCTAATGACTAAATCAATATGTTTATTCTTACATCTAAATGATGGTAATGACATTTGAAACCTGAATTCACCATGTGGATAAAACTTCACACTGACTCTCTTAATGTTACTTCAAAAGTGCAGTCTTCTACTATAGTTTCTAACAACAGCATATAAATTTCAGGTTGAAGGAGCAAAAGACCGTAATGATGCAGTCTTTTATGCTGGCAAGCATTGCGTCTATGTGTACAGAGCTAAGAAGAGGACACCAATTCCCGGAGGTCCCCGTGGCAAAAAAACCAAGCTGCGTGCTATCTGGGGCAAGGTGACCCGCCCACATGGCAACTCTGGCAGTGTTCGAGCCAAGTTCAAGTCTAACCTCCCTGCCCAGGCTATGGGACACAGAATACGAGTGGTGATTATCTTTCAGATCATTTACATTTCCGTGTGCTTCAACTAAATCTGTTCTATGTTGTGAAATTAAAGTAATTCAAATATTTTACTCCTAAATAGAAACAATCAAATGAGAAATAAATTTAAAAATGAAAATCAAAATCCATCTGTGTGATGGAGGAACACTTAGATCAGAAGGACTGATTAGCAGCTTCATTTTTCATTGTTTTCATAATTGTTAAGACATGGTTGTAAGAAGGATTTTTTAAATATTAGATTCAGAGTGGTTCACAGAGGTTAGCATTGGTTTGGCTCTGCCGCTGGAACTGTTGATGTTCATAAACAGCGGTAACCACCATCAGGTATGCTGTATGCTCATCTGCCTATAAAAGCAATAAAAAAACTTAAACATCTCACATAGACAATTTATCTGCCAGGTGCAATGTGTGCTGCATGAGTAATAGTCTAGACTTGATACATTGCTTCCAAATGATGGCTTGTGACATTTGAAACCTGAAATATGTTATTATGTGGACATAGTATTTGACTGACTGATGACTTTATTGAATTATATTGTAGCAATCTTTTTGTTATAAAAAGTTATTAAAAATATATCTTTGTTGCAGATGCTGTATCCTTCCAGGATCTAAGAACCTTCTGCTAATTATAAGAATAAAATCCAAAAAAAAAAAAATGTGTTTCCTTAACTTCTCAATTCAATAAAGATCCTCTTTTAAAAGGATAATTTTAAGGGCTTCATATAATGTTGTGCTATCTACATAAATATATAGGGTTACCTGAAATTCGATACATTCCTTTGGAGGGGTAAAAGTAGAGCTTATTTGCAATAGATTTTGTCATTATGGACCCTAGCCGATAGTGATTACTTTTTGAGATATTCAAGTTTTTGTGCTTTTATTTTTAAATACCGGATAAATAATATGGAACGTGTCGTACAAATTACTAAAATAATTGCCCTATTTCATTAGCTGTTCAAAATGGTACGAAATATTACAGTAGTTTTTAAAATTAAAAAGTTATTAGGTAAGAAACATACAGAACATCAGTAGTTTTTGGATACGATAACTTTTTTAAACGTATTTTTTCTGGGACATCCGGCGTCTAAGAGAATCTGGAAGCTTTCGCACAAGACGAAGTGATGCTGGTAGACCTCGCATCTACGCTCCTGAAGATGAAGAAGAAATTCTCGCGCAGTTTGAAGAGGATCCTACTCTACTATGGGGATGGGAATAATCGATGTCAACCTCATCAGACCCTAGTTTTTACCCCAAAATTTTAATGGCGAAACGTATGAAAATTCTTTTCGTGATGATTTCACATCATTGCTGCTTGATGTGCTACTTACATTGAGAAGGGAGATGATTTTCCAGCATGACGGCTGCTCAGCCCATTTCCGCCGAAGAGTACGAGATTTGTTCTACCGAAATTATCCCCAGCGTTGGTTTGGTCGAGGAGGACCAATACCTTGGCAGGCAAGGTTTCCTGATTTGACACCTTGCGACTTTTACCTTTGGGGCCACATGAAAGAGCTTGTTTACCGAGCCAACAGCACAATAAATAATGTTGAAGAGCTCATATAAAATTTTTTAAGCGCAGTGCAACAAATAAAAGAAACTAACATCCTGTGTTACTAAGACCGAAAACGGAAGAGACTACCGTAATGAGAGTATTAAGAACCGTGGCTCCCATTTTGAGCAGGATTTTTAATTTTATATTTTGAATAAATAATGTGAAGATTCAGCCGATTTTCATTTCTTTCCCATTAAAAAAGTTTACGTATCCAAAAACGACTGATGTTCTGTATGTTTCTTTCTAGCTAATAACTTTTTGATTTTAAAAACTACTGTAATATTTCATACCATTTTGAACAGCTAATGAAATAGGGCAATTATTTTAGTAATTTGTACGACACGTTCCATACAATTTTTTGAAGCAAATTCAATATGAAGTAGCTTTAAAAAAAATTTTTCTAATGAACTCTAGCGAGTTTACGTTCATAACATAAAGTTAAGGAGTGTTACTACAGCTTATTGTTATTTGGAGGAAGTGTGGAGATGTTAGATATCAGATCATGCTCAAAAATAGGATCAAACTGGGACATTCACTTAGGAGCATATTTTTTTTGCTTAAAATCGGTATTTAAAAATAAAGCACAAAAACTTGAATATCTCAAAAAGTAATCACTATCGGCTAGGGTCCATAATGACAAAATCTATTGCAAATAAGCTCTACTTTTACCCTCCAAAGGAATGTATTGAATTTCAGGTAACCCTGTATATTCACTTTATGAACAGCAAAAAGTGATAGTCAACTTTGACCATTGAAGTACTATATAGGTCTATGACTTTGACTCTCTTCAGAAGATAAAGACATCTTCCTGGAACAGGTTTGGAACTATTACATTTGAATTTGCCAAATATGAAACTAACTGGGATCAGGACTTCAAGTTTTCTAGAGAATAGAGTCCAATATTAGATTTAGTACAAGCAATGGGCTCTCAAGGTGTTCCGAAACAACTACTTAACCCTTGCATTAGACGCCTTCAGCTCTAACATCAGGAGCCGGTTTAGGGACCCCGGTAACCATACACGTCGAGCTCGGTATGGGGTTCGTCGTGCAACCTAACCCATGCATCAGCCCGCTAGGTTTCTCGCCTGTCTTCTCAGCGGGTCGCTATTCCGATCCGGTACCTCGTAAATTCATCCACAAAGCAGCTGCTCTCGATCTCAATAAATGCGATAAACGTGGGAACAACCCGTTAAATAAGAGCGTCTGTTGGATTCAGTGCTATTTAAGAAACAAAAACGTTTACCTTATTAAAAGGAAAAAAAATTGAATATAAATACAACTGTAAAAATAACATCCTGTTTTTTATTGCAGTAAGATTCATTAGGTTAATTCGTAAATACCTAGGTATCTAAGAACGAAGGAAGTCACCGTTTCCCGTCCGTTGACTACTTCCTCACAATGACTGATTCACCGCAGCTTTCGTTAGAGGATCAATGGGACTTGAGACGTAATATAATTAATTCTCTTTATAAAACTTCCAATAGTAGCTGGTGGACCTCGCATGATCGTAACGACGGTCCTGCCTCTTTCTCTTATGACACATTCCTCTGAGGGTGCGGTAGCGATCTGTTATAATTGAGATGGTCTATGGGTCTATAGGTTATGGTCTATAAGTAAACAAAAATCCAAACAGAGAGCATTGCAAAAAGTGAAAATGAAAACTGACATGTAAAAAAATGTGAGCCGTCACGGGACGCCTGGCAGATGTGAAATTCGACATTATTTTGTAAAAGTAATATCCAGAAAAGAACAGATTGTGATAGGAACTAAACATGTTATAATGATAAAATAAAATATTACGAAAAAATAATTTGTTTTCAAGTAAAACACAGGTTATGTGTACTGTAGTAAACAACACTGTATACACTACGGAGTATACACTATGGGTATCCGAGCTCAGTGTAGCGAGAGAGATGACTCAACGCCGGATCGAGTGAGAGAGAATCGCACAGTTGATTGCGCATGGCGACGCGTCGCCACACCGTACACACTACTGCATATAGACTGTATAACTAGTCAGGTCATAAGTACTGTCACACAGTAAAAACTTTTCTTTTAGAATGCTGGCCACAAAAAAGTTTATTGAATTCGAATTTCGAATTGTTCATGAAAATAAAAATGTTATTTTTAGAATTTTACTCATTTTTAAATATGAAGTGGACGCTTAAAGAAGACCGTGTTGCAGTTATTGTGTTGCATCGTTGCGGTTACGCGCCAATTCAAATTTTTAACATACTGAAAAATTTGAATATAACCAAAAGATTCGTTTATCGTACCATCAAACGATACAATGAAGACTCTAGTGTAGATGACAGGTCAAGAAGTGGTCGCCCTCGGTCTGTTAGGACTTCAGCAGTGATAAAAGCTGTGAAGGCGCAAATTCAAAGAAATCCCAAACGTAAGCAGAAACTGTTGGCCCTTCAGATGGGGTTAAGCAGAACCACGGTGAAAAGGGTGTTAAATGAAGACTTAGGGCTTCAGGCATATCGAGGAAAAACAGGACATCGTTTGAATGCTCGTCTAATGGACCTGAGACTGAAGAGATGCCGCGCTTTGTTGAAGCGGTTCGCGGGAAAAAAATATCGGGAAATTCTTTTTTCGGATGAAAAAATTTTTACCGTAGAAGAGAGCTACAACAAACAAAATGATAAGGTGTACGCACACAGTAGTGAAGAACCGAGCAACCGTATTCCGCGTGTCCAACGAGGTCATTTTCCATCCTCGCTCATGGTATGGTTGGGAGTTTCTTATTGGGGCTTAACAGAGGTACATTTTTGTGAGAAAGGTGTAAAAACGAATGCAGTTGTGTATCAAAATACAGTCTTGACGAACCTTGTGGAACCTGTTTCTCATACCATGTTCAATAACAGGCACTGGGTATTCCAACAAGATTCGGCGCCAGCTCATAGAGCGAAGAGCACACAAGACTGGCTGGCGGCGCGTGAAATCGACTTCATCCGGCACGAAGACTGGCCCTCCTCCAGTCCAGATTTGAATCCGTTAGATTACAAGATATGGCAACACTTGGAGGAAAAGGCGTGCTCAAAGCCTCATCCCAATTTGGAGTCACTCAAGACATCCTTGATTAAGGCAGCCACCGATATTGACATGGACCTCGTTCGTGCTGCGATAGACGACTGGCCGCGCAGATTGAAGGCCTGTATTCAAAATCACGGAGGTCATTTTGAATAAACTTTAGTGTCATAAGAATCTATGTTTTGTAAAGTTCATTTTGGTATATGAATGGTTACATAATGAATAAACTTGTTTCAATATTTACATTGGAGGTATTGTACATGTTTAATGTAAATATTGAAACAAGTTTATTCATTATGTAACCATTCATATACCAAAATGAACTTTACAAAACATAGATTCACATGTGACAGAATTTATGACCTGACTAGGTATATACCATCATATAGCGTGGCGTCGCGTCGCCACGCCAGAAATTGGTTTTACGTGCGGCTATAGATGTTTCACGTCAAAAAGTTAGATTCAAATGAAATTTATAATTAAATCATGAGAGGCAATCAGTATTGCCTCTCATGCCTCACACATTTTTTAATTTTTTTATAACTTGCTCAGATTTCATTCCTTAAATACGGAGGATATGTTACAATAATAATTACTTTTCAATAAATTTAGCATTTCTGTAATTCATATCTGCACCGTAAAATGTTCTCAAGGTTTAGTGGCTGTGTGTTGGTGCGTGAGGTAATAAAAAATGAGCCATTGCGGCAAGGCTGGCAGATGTGAAACTTTGATATTATTTTGTATAGGTATAGAGGCATAAAAGTATAGTTTACAAAGACAATTCACGTGGCATATTGAAAAATAAAATATTAATATGAAGAAACAGTCGCTTGCGCGTGGCGACGCATGTCATATAATTATAGCGGCGACGCGTCGCCACGGCATGCGTCGCGACGCCAGTAATCGGTTTAACGTGCGGCTGTTGATATTTCACATTGACAAAAGATTGTACTAAACATGTTTAAGTCCGTGGATTCAGTTGCGGCCTTCCATCTCATATTAAAGTTAATTAGAAAATCTAGTACCGCAGTAATTACACAAAAAGTATAATAAAGCCATTTCTTTATGTAACGTGCAACACATTCTTATGTAACAATGTAATTTCATAGACAATAGAATATAATTGCATACCATAATAGTGTTATCTGCAATATATAATACCTACGTTGGTAAACAATTTTACAAAAGAAAGAGGTTAGTTATGGTACCTATAATTTTATGTACCAAACATTACGAAGAATCAACGTGGAAAAGAACCGCCATTTTTATTCTGAAGTTTGCACTACCTAGACTATCCGGCACGTCCACTACTGTGGATTACACCTTTCCAACTTTAAAGCACACTAATGAGTCTGTACCAAACGGTACCAAAAGGTTATAAGAAAACTCTAAGAAGGAATTTCGGCACCCCTACTTAAAGTGAACATAACTGGCGACACAAGTTGCAGGTTTAGCGGGGAGAACTAGAGACCGTGCGTCCAAACACAGTGAGAAACACAAAAGATCTCAAGATTCGAAATGTCGCAACTGCTTGCCAAGCATCATGCCGATTACGATAATGTGAGATTTATAAAATACTCTATTACCATTTCAAGCCAGTGGAACTAGAGAAAGATTTGCGTGTTGGCTATATAACCTGTTATATACCAGCTTTGTAGTATCACGTTGAAAGGCCTTCATTATCTAGAATATAAGGCAACCGTTCTCAGCTGTCAACCGATGTACAATGGACTCTGTTAAAGAACAGGACACACTATCGGAGTATTCTTAATCTACACAATAAATGACACATTCAATGAAGATATTTTGAAAAGGGGATATTCTTGTAACAACGAAATAGGCGATCGTCATATAAACTTTAAATTTTTTTTAGTAAAAAACTTCAAACTACATTCTAACTACAATCTACATTCGCGAGAAGTAGAATTAGGCGCCGCCAGTTCCGTTAAAAGTCCGAGTCTGAGAAATCTATTGGTGTTTTGTTGAAATCAATCCAAAAACAACCGTTGCAACAGGCTGGCAACCGCTTTGTCTTTCAAAGCGACGTAGTTGCTCGCCGGGGCACCACCCTGGAACCTGGAGGGGGAGGCGCTCGCTGCTGACTAAACGTGACGTAGCAATCGGCGCCCTGGCGAAGAAGTTGTTCGAGCACGGAGACTGCCATTTCGGTAGTCCGTGTCAGAGGTTGGTCCCTGTCGGGACTGTCGATCGATCAACTGGTCCCCACAGACTGAGTGGGCCGCGACCGAGGATGTCTCCGAGTCTTGGTTTCTCCTCAAAGACTCCGTCCACCGGTGCAGGCACCTCGTAGGAGATTGGACCCAATTGGAAGCAAAAGTTATATTAAACTATTAAGTTCGACTCGTTCAGATTAAGAATGAAACCTAATTATGTACGTAATAAGTTGCTTTACATTTCTCCAAAATCCTACAACAGGTATTTGCTCCAAAGCTTTTTCTTAAAACATAATTTCATTAGATACAACCTTGGAGTCCCAACATTACTCTCGATTAAGCTAGATATAATTTGCCAGTTCCAGTCTGCTTCTTACTTACTCAACGAACTATCATCGGTTCATCAGTTCTAAAGTGAAAGCCAATTGAGTTTAAGATAGGGGCCTAATTGTAGATCCTGCGCGACCGAAATAGGCAGGATGATAAATGTTGAGACCAGACTTGCCTTGTTTTGATAGTAGGTAAGTCAATCCGCAAACCTGAATCGTGCTAACAACACTTGCAAGAAAGTATAATAATATGTTCTTTTTTAACAGCAAATACTGGGTTATTGACAATTGTCACCCTTACAATTAAAACACCATAAAGATATATTATGTCCATTGTTTTGTAACATTAGTGTTCTTATTAACTGATCTACAGTTTTATTGAAATTTCGGACAACTATTTATATACGTAAGGAACACTTGTTTTACAATTTATTCCAGACTAGCTGCCCGTGACCGCGAGAGCTGTAAAGCAATCGAAACGTCGCAGAATAAACGCTAGTGTGCAACAAACTTAAGCAGTGAGTGTTTTAACCAAGTCTAGTCTGTGTCAGTGTAACGCATGGCCGATGCGCCAGCCCTGACCCATATACCCAGTTATTGTGTTATCGATTTTACCGACTTACTTTTAATTTCTCTATGTTCAGCGCTCGATTCCCTGGGTAAATGCGGTTTTAATGGCTGTTAACAGTACTCCAGTTTACGATTACCATTAATGTTGGTTATAACCCGGAGATATCATACCTAGAACTAGGGCATCTTAGTGGATCGTAAAATTATAGGAACTTTAGTAGCCGCAGCCAAAAGTGACCTGGACTACGTGCCCGTGTCCTCTGATAATCCAGACAGGTAATTATAAATGTAGGATCCTTTGACCCCGAATCTGAGCTCTGTATTTCATACGTTTAGTGAAAGTCACTCATTAGTTTAAGTGCCAATAAAACTGCAAATAAAACGACTCGTAATCCCAGTTTTAAGTGTATTTCACAATCACGGAGTCGTAGGTGAACTATCCGTCTATAAACAATTCGTATACTCACTATATTGTACTTGTATTGAATATTTGTAGTCGTCGTGGCCTAACGGATAAGACGTTCGGTGCATTCATGTTGAAGCGATGCACCGGTGTTCTAATCCCGCAGGCGGGTACCAATTTTTCTAATGAAATACGTACTCAACAAATGTTCACGATTGCCTTCCACGGTGAAGGAATAACATCGTGTAATAAAAATGAAACCCGCAAAATTATAATTTGCGTAATTACTGGTGGTAGGACCTCTTGTGAGTCCGCGCGGGTGGGTACCACTACCCTGCCTATTTCTGCCGTGAAGCAGTAATTTCGGTTTGAAGGGTGGGGCAGCCGTTGTAACTATACTTGAGACCTTAGAACTTGTATCTCAAGGTGGGTGGCGCATTTACGATGTATATGTCTATGGACTCCAATAACCACTTAACACTAGGTGGGCTGAGAATCGTCCACCCATCTAAGAAAAACTGTGGGCTAAGTGATTTGCCGAGCTCGATGAGCTCAGTGCTTTGACTGCCGCTAGCGTTAGTACTAGTAGCGCTCAGTAGCACTGAGCAGATGCGTTGGTGCGTTGGTTCGAACTGGTGGGGCGAAACCATCACACTAAAGTTAGTAAGTCATGCAAAGATAAATGAAGTTTTCTGAAGGTGTAGTGTACGTAGCATGAAGCGTCGCCTGCTCACCCCAATGCCAAATTAATATTCGTGAGCATTGAGCACACAACATGAGCACTCGCGCCGGTGCACGCCCGCCCACGTGTTACAGCTACGTACGTATGTGCAGCCACGCTTCGGTTGCCGACACACTCTATTTCAAGCACTTTCCAGACAACGTTGCGATTTGACGCAATCTAAACATTTTCCCATTTTGTAGTGCTGTAAGCGTAGGTTTACACGTTTTACTGGTGCTTACTCTGTCCGATGATCAAACGGCTGAAACTCAAGATCAAAGTTACATATATCGACGCGCCAATACATTAGCAAGTGGTAGGCAGCGGCACGGCGGCCTGGCATTGCTGACGTCTATGAGCGACGGTAACCACTCACCATTAGGTGGGCCGTATGCTCGTCTGCCTACACGGGCAATAAAAAAGGTACAATAAGATGTGCAGTCGTGTAATCTAAGCCTTTGCCTTAAGTCGACAGTTTTTTTTATGATTGAAAGATTACTTGTGTCCCGGAGGCCATGGGTTAGGTTGCACGTCGACCTCTTTGTCGAGTTCGACGAGTACGGTTACCGGGGTTCCTAAGCCTACTCCTAGTGTTAGAGCTTAAGACGTCTAATGCGAAGGTTATTGGATCTGATGGATCCATAAGGACGTGTCTAGGGCGTCGACGGTGACTGGCTCCTACATGATCAGGTTTCGGGGAGTAGTCAGCGGCGGCAACGATAAGGCGATTATCATGACGCAAGAGTCGACAGTGGGAGGTATCCTAAGCCTATATTATTATGAAGGTATCCATCCATCGAACTCCTACGCTCTGTGCGTCGGATCCTCACGTCCGCGTCGGACACGACCGTAGTATGTAGTTCTCAGTTAGTACGTTTTTTTTGCACGAATCTTTCTAATCACGCACGCCATTTTAACATTATCCATTCCGTTATCAATTCAAAACAATACAATACAAACTGACTGTTCATGTATTTAGTTTAAAAATTGACTTAATCACAACTTGTTATTTGATCGCAATAATAATTTACATGCACTTTCTGGGGATCGTAAAACGGCTCTGTTCATTTCTACGGGGAAGATTTTATGGGATGAGACTTAAAGGGTGATAGGGTGAGAGTCTTCATGTCAATGCCTTTGATGTTTCGATTCATGTCTCGAGAAGGATAGCGCATTGACATTGTGGATGAACTCTGCTAGCTGCTACGTACCACGTGGGCTGTGAGCTCGTCGACCGATGATGTCTGTATCTCAATCAGTCAGTTTATATATTTAAGAAAATGACGATGTCGCCCACTGTTTCACTTCTGTATAAAGCTACTCATATGGAAAAGTAAAAACCAAGTAAACGGCTTTAAACGAGAGAATACAGTACAGCGACTGCGAAGAAATCCTGACATCCGCGCGGTCACGTTACGATCGCACACAACACGTGCTGTACCTAAGTTAATCTAACTAACAAGTCATGATCTGTACAATCTTGCGATTTACTTGTCCGTCAATTACGGTGTGCACGTTGCTCATTAAGCGTCCCATGTGAATTAGAAATAGCGTGTCGGAGACAAGAGTTTGTTTGTTTGCATTGAGAAGGAATTTGGTTTTGACCACATTTTATTTTCCCGACCACTGTAAACCATTCTCGTATTCTGCTCTATTCCGCCTTTAGAAATACAAATATACTCCACTGAGAGATTTCGTAGTCAAGATTTAATTGAATTCCACGTCATTGACATTGTGTGGCCCGCCCAAGTAAGTACCCTATCCTGTTTATTTTTAACACGATTTCATTAACTTTATCGTTGTCTGCATATAATGTAATTTTCACTAATTTCAGGACGTCCGACTAAAAATTTGCACAGGGGCATAAAATCAATGACAATACAATATAAATTATTTTATTACTATTGATCTACTGTATGCTATGACATGTCCTTCAAACGAGGCTTGCAAAGAGTACTGAGCGGTAGGCAGTGGCTTGGCTCTGCCCATGGTATTCTTGACATCCATGAGCCACGAAAGTCACTCACCATCAGGTGGCCCGTACCCCCATCTACCTACAAAGACAATAAAAAAAAATTAGCTTGAACAGGATCACGAGTGTAAAAAAAACCACTTTTCGTTTTTTAGTTTGGTTTCCTATAAAAAAGTGTATATTTTATTTCCAAGCAATGTTTTATTACACCACCATACAATTGAAGTTTCCAGCTCTTAATATAAAGTGGATCGTGCACTCGCCCTGTAATGCTTGTAGATTTCATTTCGTATCTAATTTCTCCCGCAGAACGTAGCAATAGTTCCTATAAAGAATGAAAACCTGACCAATTAAAGTCCGAGATACACAACACAACAACAGGAAACAGGAATTACACGTGATAAGAGGACTCGTGTATAAATGGATGACTCACCTGGTACTCAGAGGCAGTAATCACAGTAAGTATAGACGAACGTTTGATAGTAAACAATTTACCTTGCATACTCATCTTGCATAATTTGCACACAATGTTAGGCGTTGTTTACTTTTGCAAAGATGCATCAAAAACTAGAAAATGGTCGCAGTTTTAGTATAAAAAGTCGGTTGTTAGATCTATGTTTATAGGATAGATAAGAAAGAACCAAGAAGGTGTGAATGGGTAATAATGTAAAAGAATAATGCGATTGGGGGCAGGAATTAAGAAGATATCGTATGAGGAGCCGTAATGAGAAAGAAAAGTAGTAAGGTATTTTAGTAATTTCATAATAAGTTGTTTTGTTTCCCATTAGTAAGGTATCTCGGGCGCTGTCTGTGAGAGGAAATCTGAAGCGCACGAGACAAATTTCTCATAATTTTATTTTCGAGACCCGCTTTATAATATGAAATAGCTATTCAAATTCAGTAGTGGGTTTTTTAGCCTTAGTCACAGTTGGTTATCGAAACCCATAGACATCTTGACAGGTCCGATGACAGCATGCATTAACATCTAGTGGACCGATATATTTAGCGTAACACTTTGTGACAAGAAGTCAAAGTAACAATAATAGCGGCTTCCGATCTGGATTCCGAGTCACAGTACGGCCAATAGAGCTCACCCCAATTCGAAGTGATTACATAATTGCGAGAGAAGGAACCATTTGACTCCGTATAGTCGTCAACATACTTATTAGAACCTTCCCGAGGGACGTGTGAATAATTTAACTTCTGTTTACATCGCATGGCGCGCTAAAATGTCGCATACATAAAATTGTTACATAAAAATAGTCGTAAATCACGTACCTAGCCATTTGTGACAGCATCACCAATATTGAAAATATTAAGTAATAAATTATCGTAGCTGTTATGTTTTTATAGGTTTTTTAATTAATTTTTTGCGTTTGTTGCAGACGAGCATACGACCCACCTGATGGTTACCGTCGCCCATGGACTGCAGCAATGCCAGGGGTAGAGCCGAGACGCTGCCTACCGTTAAGTACTCTCCGCAAGCCTCGTTTGAAGAAGGACATGTCATAATGCTCGGGAAACACCGTGAAGGGGAGCTCATTCCAAAGCCTAATGGTACGTGGCAAAAAAGATCTCTGGAAACGCACGTGGTAGCCATTTTCAGATCACACTAAACTATAAAACGTTCTTGATAGAATATTAAACTGACACGAAAACTTAAACCTAAAAACGTAGGCACGGTTAGCGTTATTGTTTTAATAGTGTAGATCGGTTGAACACTTGATACGAAACGTCTTTAGGATCCGTGGTCTTCCACGACATCTATTCTGCTACCCATTTCTACACATTAAGGCAAACTTTTCGATACACTGAAATAGTCCGGCGTCTTGAAAAGGAAGGGCGGATCGTGAGCACTTCATCCGACAAGGGTTGCAGGGCCCCGTTCACTTTCAATAAAAGTTATATTGGTCTTGTGAGGTCACGGGTAGGTTTGGTAGTAAAAATCTTGCTTTATATATCGCATATTATGATATTCAAGCGTCATTCTAACATCTATGTTGATTGGATAATGACGGAACGACGTTACAAGAATAGAGCGTCGCAACGCGTCACGCAATTGAAAACTTCCTCCGTTTGTACTATAAAGCTATTTCTGTCTCAAGAAACATATTCAACGTTGAATAATGGGTTACATTGTTACTAGTACTCTCTACTGGGATATGTTTTGCATATTTCTAAAGTAATGTCGCTGCAGCCCTATTATTATTGAATTTACGCCCGTGAATCAATCGTGTTTTCCTTATCTTCGACATAGTCATATTAGTAATTTAGTAAAATATTTGTTGCGTGCTAGTTGTTTCTCTCTGAGTGTTATTTAAACTAATTTTCAAGAATACTATTAGCGTTTTCGCTCAGAAAACAGTTTAATTGCGAGCAGAAATGTTAGTCTTTCGGTAAATCCGAGGAACTGATGAGAAATGAAAAAGAAATGCATTGAAGTGATAAGGCAGCGACATGTTTGTGAACCTTACGATACCGATGCCCACGGGCGGCTGTGATCACTTCCTGTCGCTGTGGGCTCGATGCCTGACCGGCATAAATACACTCTGTAAACAAATGATTGCGCAAGTAGCTAACTGCATCACACATCTTTTAGAAATTTCTCTTTAACATAACAAAACGAAGCACCGTAATATTTACATTTTGTTAATTTAATCTAATATCGAGCAAGAATAGAAATAATAGTCGTAAACTTCAACTATGATAAAAAATTAAATAAACATGTCGAATGGTTACAAAGTGAATGCAGTATATGTAAAACATCTATACGTGCATTGCCGATAAAACTGGCAATTTTTTTAATGCACCAGCCATGACGTCTTTAGCACAGTCTAATAGAGCGTCAGTTAGTTCGTTCATCCTCGTCATCATCATCAGCCCACAGTCGTCCACTGCTGGTATTAGGCCTGTCCCAATCCACACCATCTAGCCCAGTCTTCGGTTCTCCTTATCTATTCATTAGTTTGTTAATAAATCTTATTTTGTGACTTAGGTTTTATATGAACCACGGGCCGGGGGGGGGGGGGAGCCTGCTGAATGCGGGCTACACAGAAGTGGACAAACCTCACTTGGTTATGAAAATAATACGAGATAGTTTAACTGCTGTGGCTGTGGACAATTTCTAACTCATGCATTTTTGATCATAGTAAATTTGTTAATACTACATGTTCATTACACTGTAAATTTCATCAAGAATAATTCGCAGATCCACCATACATTGTGGAGAAATTTATGTTCTGATGACGCATGTACCATCATTTGATTTAAATACACGTTTTCAGAAATTGAACAATATATTTTTAGATGAATGCGTAATCGAACTAGTAGTGCACTCGCGGCTAACAGGAATACGTCCAATATAGGCGTGTAACAATATCGCATTATTCGTTCATTGCACAAGTCTTATTATACAACACACTAATTGGATCTACAGAGGCTTTGGTTTTCTCCGTATCTGATACCGTATGCACTATGGAAAGTGCTCTTAGGAACGCTTGAGAAGTTCCCATAATCTCCTTTAAATTTTGTCGCTCCATCCCAAAATGTAGATGATCCCAAGACCTGACATCGCTGCGACATGGTGCATTACGATAGGTAGGTATTTCTTATCCGGCTCTGGACTAAATCCATTCCAAGGGGCTTTTTAGGGTTACAACGAAATGTACTTCTTTAGGCGAGATTTAAAAGAGCATTCAATTTATTTTCGCTAAAATTGGTGATGTCTTTGAGTGACGAATGAGTAGTGATAGCTCACCATTAATTAGGTAACTCGTGTGCGATGATTGACTCTAAAACATATAAATAAATAAATAAAAATAAAATAAAAAAGCCTTTTATTTCTTGCTTTTCATACCAAAAAAAATTTACATTATTAATATGCATGCAAAATAATTCACATTTTTAAATTTATTATCCAATATTCAAAATAATTAACAAAATAATTTTTAATTGAATCTTGATTATTATTTTTTGATTATGTACATGTTATGAGTGATGAGAAGTATTGAATTGTGTTCTTATTTTAAGAAATAATATACATAACATTTGGAATAATTTTTACATTGAAAAGTACTAAATATTGATTTAATTGGTTAAATTAGTCAGGGTTTATTTATGTTAGCAAGAACCCTCTCAATGAAAGGTGAAGGCCTCCTCCAGAGATGACCAGTACTCTCTATTCTCTGCCGCTCGCGGCCATTGTACACCTGCTACTTTTATGATGTCATCTGCCCATCGTGTAATTGGTCTACCTCTTTTCCTCTGTCCTAGTGGACCGCGCCATGATGTTGTCTTTGCGGTCCAGCGGTTGTCGCTGAGCCTCGCTACATGTCCAGCCCAACGCCATTTCAGCTTTTGTGAATAGCTGAGAGCGTCGATGGCTTTTGTTTTCTGTCTTATAGTCGTATGGCGGATCCTTTGGATTTTCTTAATTTTCAAGATGCTTCTTTCCATGCTCCTTTGACAGGATATAATTTTATTTTTTACTTTTCTGGTAAATTTCCATGTTTGACAGGCGTATGTTAATGAGGGTAGTAGGCAGGTGTTCATGACTTTCGTTTTCATCCGTATGGTCATATCGCTTTTGAGTATTTCTTTGAGACTCCAGAACTTTTTCCATGTGTTGTTGATCCTTCTCTCCACTTCCAATTCATTATTTTGTTGGTTGAATGAAACTTGCTTACCCAGATAAATGTAAGCACCGACATATGCTAAATAAGAATTTTCAAGATATAAGAATTTTCAAGATATATCGGTCTTTCGATATGGTTCGTCATGATATTGGTTTTTATAAAACATATATTTGTTGTTTATTTTAGTGAGTAGACGAGCGAACGAAACTACTGTCCGCGTGGCCCACATGTGTTCGAATAAACATAAATATCCTTAACTGTTTTTATCAGGATTTAATAACGCATTAATAATCTTATTCTTCGTTCGATGTCATAGAATCACGTAAGACAACGGTGCCAATTGATGCGAACTCATCACGCCCCGCCGATACCTAAATGTAAGAATATAAATTGTAAGTACTCATAATGTCAGGTGGTAAAACCACAGGTAATCTTACGCTGGGTGATCTAGGCACGTGCTCGAACACGTGCTTGTGAACAGCTCGTGCAGTCGTGTTTGTACATCTGTGCTTTACACAGCCGAGATAAACATGCAGTTAAATTTGAGAGAGTTAGTGGAACATTTTTAAATGAAAATGATTTCGTTCCGTTGTACAACAAACAAAACCGATGGTTTGCAGCTAGTTACATACAAACAACATTTCGGTATCTTTATATTTCCAAAATCTTCAATTAAGAAACATAAATCTGTTTCATGTTCTAGCGTAGGATTGTGTAAGATGCAAAATGTTGTAAAAATCCTCAAAAATATCTTACAATACCTTTGAATCATTAACAAAATACAAGGGCATCAAAATCTCATTTTACATCAAAGGTCTCCACGACATTCAGAGGAAAATATTGACGGACTTTACTTTAGCATCGAAACAAACATTTCATACAAGAACATTAAAGTAACCAATCTGTATCCGACTGTAAATACGAGCCAAACATTGAGAGCACGTCTGTACATTGACACTGGCAGTCTGACCTCACGTGACCCTCATCTGAACGTCGCTCTATGTACGTACATAAATAATTTTTGGGGAACGAGTATATTAAATACAGTAGCATATGAAAAATAAGTATTATGTTCTATGCATATATTCAATGCTTTATACTTTACTTAAAATATATTTGAAGTTTACCAAACGGCGCTGTTCGTATGAGCTATGTTCTAGTTGTTTATGTACATATATTTGTGCCATTTCTTATGAAATTAGTTATTGATAATACACTACATCTTACCATTTACATCAATGCATCTTACAGATAAAATAGGTTCTTTTTATTTATTGCCTAGATGGGTGGACGAACTCACAGCCCACCTGGTGTTAAGTGGTTACTGAAGCCCATAGACATCTACAACGTAAATGCGTAAGGGTAACGTAAAGATAACGTAATGCGACCTTAAGCTCTAAGGTCTCAAGTATAGTTACAACGGATGCCCCACCCTTCAAACCGAAACGCATTACTGCTTCACGGCAGAAATAGGTAGGATGGTGGTACCTACCCGCGCGGACTCACAAGTGGTCCTACCACCAGTGAAAAATGATGGTTCATTAAAAATGTCCGCATATCGGCTGACAGCGGTTAGTACTCGCAATTCTCTATATTTCATTGTAGGTACAATCACTCTCAGAATAAAATAAATTTATTTACTGTGAAAACACAGGGTCTTGTTACTTCAGAGCGTGAGTAAAAATTAATTAATAAAAGAAATTATATCTTCCTCATAACTGCTTTCACAATCCTCCAGGGTTGGCACTTTATTATTTTTAGTGAGCTCATTTAGGGATGCGTTATTATTAATTGCATCTAGTCAAGAAAGAATAAACTGCGTGCTCTTTTATCAAGCAATAAAAATTCTTAGCAACGTTGACCGTAAATAATCTTGACATTGAAGTAGAATGGCTCCATAAAATCACATGGTACTAAAATAAGACTGAGCAAGCGATCGATGTATGAGTTTTATCGTCTTGAAACTGTTAAAGACATTATGTCTCAGTAAGTGATTGCGATATCGGGCAATATATGTAGAACTATATGTTGAGGTCGGAGGCAAGCCTACTTGTTCGTCCTTCTGGTTAATAAAGATAATTGTAATTTGTTATTACTGGTGGTAGGGCTTCTTGTGAGTCCGCACGGGTAGGTATCACCACCCTGCCTATTTCTTCCGTGAAGCAGTAACGTATTTCGGTTTGAAGGGTGGGGCAGCCGTTGTACTGTTAAAAGTGAGACCTTGCAACGCATGTCTCAAGGTGGGTGGCGGAATTTACATTGTGGATGTCTATGGACTCGGGTAATCACTTAAAATCAGGTGAGCCGTGTGCACGTTCACAAATCCGTGCAATAAAAAAAAATTTGAATATTCCGTGCTTAAAATCAAATATACTCTCACTAAGCGGCCAGTGTAGATTGTGGTTATTTCTTAAATGTTATTAGTTTCAACGTTTGTTGGAAGCTGCGGAACTCTTCTGTGTGTTACCATCCGGCTATGGAATGAGCTCCCCTCCACGGTGTTTCCCGAGCGCTATTACATGTCCTTCTTCAAACGAGGCTTGTGGAGAGTATTAAGCGGTAGGCAGCGGCTTGGCTCTGCTCCTGGCATTGCTGAAGTCCATGGGCGACGCGCATGAGCGACGCGCTCGTCTGCCTACAAGGGCAATAAAAAAAAGGGAACGATACTAGGCTACTTCATTTCGAGAGCAAGTATTTTCTGTAATAACGCTATGACTAGACGTGACATTGACATTTTCGAAACTCCCTTATTTGCACTTAAATAATTTACAAAACGGTGATTTAGTTACCTGAGTGTTTCCTGAAAGTTTCCTAAAATGAAAAGTACGTCTACTAGGGCGATTACTAGTGGGTTGCGCTTACCACATACAACACGTACCTACTCTAGTAACGTACATGGCATCGACAGCGCAATGTGTAATTAACTTCTTGTAAGTGTCTTCCTCCTTAAAGTTTAAGAAGGATCCGTGCATAAGTACTAAAATTTTTTCTTCAAATTTTAACGCACTTTATCTAAGCAGGTCAATGCTAAATTGTTAATTACAGAGATTAAAGGGATCTGTGACCTTCGTCGCCTCCATGCCCTTTTACATAAATCATTAGTTTCAAATTAGGTCGATCTGATGTTATTAGTGTTGGGATATTTAAACTCTGAATTTTTTTTAGTATAGTTGTTTTTGTTTTAAACGATTACAAATAATATCACTATTGACCAAACTGTGCATTATGCTAGTCATTGTTAGCTTACGGCAGAGAGTTATGCATTTCAAGTTTCACAAAAAAATGCAATTTTTGGAATAACTTTTAGCAATATAAAATACCCTGTCTTGAAAGCTATACTATTCCAGGAATGTTATTGTAAACGGATATGTAAGGCTTTGTATTGAGAGGTGCCTTATTACTTGTAACAATAGACACCGGAGAAAATATATATAAAAAATCAATAACAGGAAGAAAACGGAGAATGGGAAAATTCCGGAAAAACAATGTTCTGAGCCGCCGCGTCATGTCGCTCAGGCATACGTCGTACATTCTTCAGAATACAACAGTGACTATACATTGCTGTACTTCAACGATTCCCACCGCAGTGAAGCAACTGACCAAACGCTTAATTTTGCACGTATTCATTTTTCGAATCCCGACGATAGAAGACAAAAGTCCTCCCTCAAAACCACCAGCTATCGATCACAAAATAAAAAATTTAGTCTTAAAATCTATTAAATACTTTCACAAATGAATATTAAAAATTTCAGTTCATCATTTTTCTCAAACCTTTGGTAATAGTTTTGGGGATACATTTATACCGCTCAATAACGTTGATAATGTTAACACTACTTATATAGTATGACACTATTTATAGTGGATAAATTCCCGGCTAATCAAGTCAATGGCGAGTTTAATCTAAATAAAAGCTCATTTGAAACGCGAACAAACGTTTGTGGTCACAATTCCCCTTGACCGCTTTTCAGTAAGCTTTTCGAGCTTACCTTAAGTTCGAGTGAAAGCTGTAAGCTCTCAGTCAGCCGGTAACCGTCGTAGAGACGCTACGCTGCTACGTTACTACGTCGTAGTAAACTGTATCGTGTTTTTATTTTTGATTTCAAATACTTATTTGGTAAGTATTCATATTACATATTATTTCGTTAAGTTATATGTTATGTGTACGTTGTTATTTAAGTTAAATTCCGTGTTATCGTGTGATGATTAATCCTTTAATTTGAAGTCATGTTAATACATAGTGTTGGCTTTTGCAATAACACATGAGCAAGCTTCACATGTAGATAGATAGTTCTAAGTCACTAAAGTAGTATTTACCCCACTGCTTTGTAAATAAAAGACCTAAGCTTTTGTATAAAATAAACTTAAAACAAACAATAGGAATCTGTCCGACGGGGGGGGGGGGGGTGAAACCAAAGGAAAAACAAAATTGTTATTTTTATTTAATTCCGAGCATTTTCATAATTATCAACCTTTAACCCTTCTCTGGACTTCCACAAATAATTCAAGACCAAAATTAGCCAAATTGGTCTACCCGTTCTCGAGTTTTAGCGAGACTAACGAAAAGCAATTCATTTTTATATATAGAGATTATGCAAGGTATAAAGTGTAGATCGTAGGTTTTAAAATTTAAACAGAATATTTAAACAAATCTGTTATTTTTTATTTTATTTTTTTATTGCCCTTGTAGGCAGATGAGCATACGGCCTACCCGCCGGTGAGTGGTTACCGTCACCCATGGATCTCAGCAATGCCAGGGGCAGAGCCAAGCCGCTGCCTACCCTTAAAATAAAGAATCAATAAGTTCAAATAAGTTCAGAATAAAATAATAAATTAATAAAAAAAATTACTCAAAATTCGTGAGACGCTACTAAATCACCCAGTAAAACGGAGTGTGAGACTTCAATCTATTTTTAACTCAATTTTAACCTCACATCTCAAAATTTCGGTAGGCTCTCGATCGACAGTAACAGAGAATAAAAGGTTCATATCGATTTCAAGATTTTTTTTTATTACTTAGATGGATGGACGAGCTCACAGCCCACCTGGTGTTAAGTGATTACTGGAGCCCATAGACATTTACAACGTAAATGCGCCACCCACCTTGAGATATAAGTTCTAAGATCTCAGTATAGTTACAACGGCTACTCTACCCTTCAGACCGAAACGCATTACTGCTTCACGGCAGAAATAGGCAGGGCGGTGGAACAGCTTTAGATTTTAGATATAGACAAAATATAATAAAAATAGAAAAAAAATTACAAACATTGTTTCGCTGGATTTAATGCAACGCTACATGTAGTATTATGTAATATAGGTAGGTATACTCGACACACGTGTGATAGAACATAGTTGTTTATCAAGGTCAACATAAGGCATCTTTTACCAGCCACGTAAAATCAATTAATTTATTACTAAATGTCTTGAATATTAAATCAAATAAATTTTTCATCCATCTGATAAGGCTAATGAGATTTCTTCGTGCAAAATGCAGCTCGTTTTAAACCAAAGCTCAAGCATGGCCGGCTCTGTGACGGGTGTTATAAGACTCGGTCGTTATTAAATTTCTTTATTGACATCAGAAACACATATCGCTGCTGTGTTACATACAGAGATAGGTGCATACATAAATAAGCTGTACAGAACGTGTACAGTGAGGTAAGGATATAAACATTCGTGATTCATGGTCGAGAAGCGCAATAACTTGAATGAGAAAGAGAGAAAGAGAGAGAGAGAGAGAGAGAGAGCATGCTTGCATGTACACTTTCATATCTGGATTAAAAGACTTAATTAATTAATAAGTATTATTTAATATGAGCGCACACTTAACCGAACACATAGGAAAAAGACAAGACGGAAGTTGAGTAAAGAGCGAGATAGCTTACATTTGTACATTTTAGAATTACAGGTATCGAATGCGTTTAGGAATTGGTTTGATATCTCACATACACAAAGTGATAAAAAATGCGAAATCATAAATACAAAAAACTACAATTGGCGGTCTTATCGCGAAGAGCGATCTCTTCCAGACAACCGATAAGTGGAGAAGAATCATTAGGAGTGAGAATAACGCTTCGTGAATAACGTTCGATATTCTTCTTGTCACTATTCATGGAGGTATTTAGCCTACAGTACCACGCTGGCTAGACAGGTTGGTACAGGGCTTAATTTCAAGTTTTCCTTCTCTTGCACTGACGTTTTGTGCATATTCCTATAGTCGGTTCTTAGGACTCCCTGGGATAGTACAGGGGTGACACATTGTAAGGCAAGCGCAGTGTGGGACGGCCACCTACCAGATGGACCGATGACTGGGTCACGTTGGATGCACGTGGCAACCGGATGGACCGGCCGCACTGGACATCAGTTGGAGAGGCCCATGTTCAGTAGTGGACAGTGGACAGGCTGAGATGATGGTGATGATGATTATAATTATTTTTGTATTGTAACACACCAAGCCTCCCTTTAAAGTTTCGGACTATCCAGATAAGTTACATTATCTTCAAGGTTTCAAGGTGGGTAGTTGAATTTCCGTTGTGTTGTCTAAGGACATTAGGAAGTTTTCTACCATCGTAATCATAAGCCGCCGTAAAAATAATTATTAGTGCAGGATTACAAAATAATTCATTCTAGACGTACCCTAGCCGACTGCACCGAGGTACTTGTTCAATTGTTTATAACAATACGTTGCGACCGCTGACGAGGTTAACGCAGCTGGTGTGTCGTATGAACATCGCACATATGGACGAATATTTTAAACTGTTTACTGTACAATTATATGTTGGAATGGTATTGAAATCTACACACACTCCAACGCTAATAATTTGAGACACGAAATCAAAGAAGTTTTGAAATTTCCGTGGCCTAATAAGTAAGATGTCCTACCATGGTTTAGTTTCTAAACGTTTTGTTAAAAGGATTACAAATTATTATCACCGCATTATACAATTTACAGTTTGCTATCATGGTAGGATCATGTTCCGACCTCACACGGCTTATATTGAACTAGTGGTTCCCCGGTAGTCGAAATTCGACTGTATTTAATTGGAATTATAAGTATGTACACTATTTCGATTCTATTGTCAAATTTTATAAACACAGATTTCGCCAAGACTACACTTTAGGCAAATATTAGTAAAAACAAACAATATTCTCAATTTGACTACAGACTATAAGCAATAAGAAAAGTTTCATAATAAACAAATAGTATGCATGCATGTGTGTCACATACATGGTAGTGTAGTGTGTGTAATGTTTTTTTTATGCATAATTTAAAAAAATATTAACATTCTGCACTCCTTCTCTATAGTCTCTACTAGCGGTCCGCTCCGGCTCTGCTCGGGTCTTTAACAAAAATTTCAGCGATATTTGACGTTGTTTTATTTTTTTAAATAAAAGAACATTTATTGCGGCATATCTATAACAATTAGACATATGCTGTCGCGACACTTTTTGTAAATAATAATGTGTTCTACAACGTCGTAGTACATTTTTTTATTCTATCATCAATAGTTTTCGCAGGGCACGCGATGTAAAGAATATTTTAGGTAATTTTTTTACACCTTGGGTTACATTATTAGAGTTTTAGTAAGGATCCCAAATTTAAAAAAAAAATTATTATAGCCTGTGTCCATCGATATATCCTGTGTCACTCGGGAATAACGTAGCTTCCAAACAGTGAAAGAATTTTTCAAATTGGTTCAGTAGTTTCGGCGCCTATTCAATACAAACAAACAAACAAATCTTTCCTCTTTATAATATTAATAATAATAATATAATACATAGTATAGATATAGAGATAAGTGTGGGAAATTTCATACTGCTCCGTGCGCGCAATTTTGGTAAAAGAAGTCCAAAATTTTTGCTTCACGTATATTATATATATAGATTTGTGCTGCAACCGATCTGTGCATGCATGACTGATGCCACGCGATTCGTTTTGATATGTAGGACGGCAGTTGTTTCGACGCAATTGCGGCTTTGACCTTGACGTTACAAGGCTGCGGTGTTGACGCTGCATATCTATGTACGGACTCCACTAACAACTTAACGTCAGACGGGCTGTGAGCTTGTCTAATTATCAATGCCAAAACAATGGCAATAAACATCACTGAATCGGCCTTGTATTTTCTGGAGTCTTGAGAATTAAATCTATTCACTTGTGGCAGGACCTCTTGTGAGTCCGCACGGGTAGGTACCACCACCCTGCCAATTTCTGCCGTGAAGCAGTAATGCGTTCCGGTTTGAAGGGCGGGGCAGCCGTTGTAACTATACTTGAGAACTTAGAACTTATATCTCAAGGTGGGTGGCGCATTTACGTTGTAGATGACTATGGGCTCCAGTAACCACTTAACTCCAGGTGCGCTGTGAGTTCGTCCATCCATCTACGCAATAAAAAATAAATAAATAAATGTTACCGAACATTTGCTACGCTTTCGCATCATTACAATGATCACAAACGATATTCGAATGAAACCAACGGAACAGAAGAATTAATCGATTGAAATAATGTTTCTCGTTTATGATTGACGAGTGCGATGAAGCATTGATGTGCACTACGGGTACGGTTTACGCATTGAGTTAAACAATTTTAATATACAATATAATATAATAAATTTATATCAGTGGTTTTGTTTGTTTCAACCTAAATCAGGATATTAAGAAATAATAAATTTATGTGCCATGTTATATGCAATTAGGTCTTTTTCCTACGAAATTGCCGTTTAGTAGACAGAACTTTAAAATATATATTTTTATTTCTATCAATTAAAATATGCACCTTTTTTATTGCTTAGTTGGGTGGACGACCTCACAGTCCACTTGGTGTTAAGTGGTTACTGGAGCCCATAGAAATCTACAAACGTAAATGCGCCACCCACCTTGAGATATAAGTTCTAAGGTCTCAAGTATAGTTATACGACGGCTGCTCCGCCCTTCAAACCGAAACGCATTACAGCTTCACGGCAGAAACAGGCAGGGTTGTGGTACCTACCCGCGCGGACTCACAAGAGGTCCTACCACCGGTAGTACCGATAATTCTTCTCAGTAATACTGTCCCATTGCGTAGGAAGTTATGATAAATTATACCGGCTCATATTTCTAATGAATTTTATCCTGCCTTTTTCTGCTGCCAGGGTTACATATATTTTTCTTCTCTTTATGGCCTTAAAATGAAGAGAAGTAAACGGTCCAGCTGATCGAGAGCACATGCAGATTGTTCATAGATGACTCAACCTGCTACCTGGGATCGTTCTTGAATCTCGTTAAAGAATGATATGTTATGTACTCAGATAATATCGTGTACTGAATTTCATTGTAAAGCCGGTATAGTAAGTGGAAAAAATGATTTTTAGGAATGCTTTATCAATGAATTAAATAATTTCTGATAATAAGTAATGATTCTGCTTTTATAGTTGGTGATGCGATGATCAAACTTTATTAAGATAAGTCTGACAATAACGATACTATTAATACATTTTCAGCTTACGTTTCCAGAATATACCGTCGCATTCAACTCGTAAACAACTCATTAAAACTTTTTTGTTCTAGTCACGCTGCTCTATGGTAGGAAACTAAGACGAAGCCGTTGTAACTATAATTGAGACCTTAGAACTTATATCTCAAGGTGGGTGGCGCATTTACGTTGTAGATGTCTATGGGCTCCAGTAACCACTTAACACCAGGTGGGCTGTGAGCTCATCCACTAATCTAAGCAATAAAAAAAAAAACTTCAGTGGTGTCAAGGGACACCCGGATGGAACGAAGTTCCTTTCGATTAATTAGTGAAGGAATTGTAATTTTTTTTTAAGTTATAATAATAAATTACGGCATTATGAAGAAGAAAAAACAATACTATGAACTAAATTACTATTGTTGAAACGCTATCTCGAGAAACTGTACTCATTACGCGGACCAATCGGATACGAGCAATGTCACGCGATAAGNTATTGTTGAAACGCTATCTCGAGAAACTGTACTCATTACGCGGACCAATCGGATACGAGCAATGTCACGCGATAAGCGCCTACACGTTGATTGGTCAGAATGACGGATCTAAAAAGTGTCGTGACAACTTTTCGTAAGAATTTTTTCCGTCTAGCCCCCTTTCACAACGCGCGATAAGGAACTTCGTTCCAAAAAAAAAAACGAAGAAAGCGGCGTTATGCAATAATTTGTAAAATAACTATTCTCAAGATATCTATATATATATAAAAATGAATTGCTGCTGATCGTTAGTCTCGCTAAAACTCGAGAACGGCTGGACCGATTTGGCTAATTTTGGTCTTGAATTATAGATATATCTAGATAAATATGAAAATGCTCGGAATTAAACAAAAATAACAAGCTTGTTTTTCCTTTGATGTCGGAAGGATTCCTTTTGTTTGTTTTAAGTTTATTTTATACAAAAGTTTAGGTCTTTTATTTATCGATTGAGGCACTACGAAGTCTGCCGGGTCAGCTAGTCTATTATAGTTTTATCATTATTTACTTTTTTGAAGTAAAGTTGAAGAATCATTACACTTTCAGTAGTAGTCACTGTCGCTTGGTAAGGTGGAGAAATCTTTACCGTTGCCGTTATCTTCCCTTGTCGATTGCCAATGGCGACATCGCTCTCACATACACTATCGTATGGCACAGTGCTTTAAGGTTCGATCTCACTTTTTTTACTTCATTTTACATTTTCTGACGTTTCGAATTTTTCTTCCACATGTCTGAAAAAATAATACCGTGTACCAATTTATGCTCTGTCTTAACAATAACTGGGATGTCGTTTTATGAAGCACTTTCCTTTGGTACTGAGAACCGCCTGTGAGATATACAACAACGGGTAAGTGCGTAGGGTAGTGGCGATCATCAGACTATGGACTCGTGTGAGTCTGCCGGTGTAAAATTAATATCATGTTTATGTACATTTACCTCATCTAAGTCCCGAAAACAATTTTAAGCGTGACAATGATGGTCGTAACAGTTACGTTGATTTGTTTTCACCTAATACATTTAGAACTTATCTAATCCTTTATGTTGTTAGCAATCCTAGGGGGATGAATAGCCAACTCGGCTCCGTAATGTTTACTGTTCCATCAACTGAGACCAAATCTGTTAACCAAAACTACATACACATTAGTTTAATTGAGTTTGAGTTCATATCGAGCGATACGATTTTGAGACGATTTCGTACTGGTTTTTGCGAACTAACCTCCTACCAACCACCCGAAAATGAATCAAAAGAGAATACCACAGACTTTGCGATTGTTACCAATTTGAAAAAAAAAAAGACGATGAGAGTTTTTTAATTATGTCGGATAAATTTGTATAATTTAACATATTTTCTTAATATTGCATTTTGTACCGATAATCCATTTACTAACGTGAAGAAAAAAAAATTTTTTTTTCACCTGGCTACGGCTAGTAATAGATTTTCTAAGTAAAGTAAAGTATTTTAATAATAATCATTTATGCTAAAAATAAATTGAGATTAAATATAATTATTACGCTTGGAATAGAGCGAATAGCACCTTCGAGTCATTAGTGATTCGTTAACTACCTTTTGGTAGTTATCTTAGAATCTTTTAATATCATTAAAGATCGTGAATTGCAGTTTTTACTCATTAGTCGAGCTCACGCCCACCTAACAACGTGAATGCAGCCACCCACCCTGGGTCTTGATGTATCAATGGTTTTGAACAATGGCTGGGCCACTCTAAGCTGGATCGTATTAGTGGCTGAAACAAGCAGGATGGTAGTAGACGCATGTTTGGATTCGCATCACGCACTACCATCAGTAATTGCTCAAACAAGTAATACTTTTGTTTTTAAAATATTCCTGGTCAACAGATAACTGATTCAAATATATTTCTATTTTTACGCAACAACGCGAAACACATTAAATTTAAATTCATGAAACGTTACCGTTTTTATTATGATGATATTTAATAAAAAGTTTAATTTCGGCTCGTGTTTGCTTCATATTATAATTTTATAATAATAGCTTTTGTTAATTAGCTTGAAAATAAACTTAACACTTTTTTGTCAACTTCACGTGCACTGTTGATCCGTTGCCAACCGTGAAATAGATCACTAGTGGTTTTAAATACATACAAATGTCATTAAAATTTACAGTGGAACATCTTATTCTAGGACAAAGAGAAAACGCAACCAAATTTATTCATGGTAGGTTTTGAATGCGACGTTGAGGTGGCAGTGGGTGGGGGCATTGCTCGTAGAACAGATGTCGGCTGGGGCGGAAAAGTTCTCAGGTAGCGACCGTGTACCGAAAGACGTCGCGTGGGTAGGTCTCCTATAAGGTGGATTATTGAGGTTCGCGGGGATGGCAGTGCAAGGCCGGTCGTTGTGGCGAGGCTTGAGAGAGGCCTATGTCCAGCAGTGGACGTCTGTGGGCTGAAAGATAGAAAGATATCTATACTTAATATTATAAAGCGGAAGAGTTTGTTTATTTGAACGCACTAATCTCAGGAACAACTGGTCCGATTTGAAAAATTATTTCATTGTTAGATAGCCCATTTATTGAGGAAGCCTATAGACTATAAAATATAGCATCACGGTAAGACCAATACAAGTGGAGCACCAATAAAGATTGTTCCAAAATAGGGGTTTAAATAGCTTCCTTAACACACTATAATTCAAAAATATTTTCACTTTCTACGTAAATGAAGTGGGGGTAAAATTTAGCGTTATGCCAAAGTAACTATTCCACACGGACGGAGTCGCGGGGCAAAAGCTTGTATTATATAAAATGCGTTTTATTACTAGCCTTAAATATTAGGTAAGGATACGTTCCATAATCACTATTTAACTATTATAATAATGTACGAGTATGTACATACTATTAGTATTTAAACAAATATCTAATTAAACTATAATAGCAGTCATTTACATTTACGTTAATATTATGTGGGCATTGTTTAGTAGTAAAATAAGACCTTTTTCCAAATTAGGCTTTAAGTATCGTTAATAAAATAAGTTTTAATTAATTAATTATGATAAAATAAATAGGATAAGTTAATTATTTCAAAATATGTAGAATTTGATTTTTGAAGTGAAAACTTCTTTAGAATCGTTGTGATTTCAAACCGGATGCAACGGAAAAAACGACAGGTAAGAGACACAAATACAAAAATGTGTAGGATGAAGCCAGCAAAGAATGAGACAGAAATATACATACTATTTAATACAGCGCCATCTGTGAGATTTTTTAATACTAACGTGTGTATGAAAGCTCTTGTAGTGAATTTTNTGATTTTTGAAGTGAAAACTTCTTTAGAATCGTTGTGATTTCAAACCGGATGCAACGGAAAAAACGACAGGTAAGAGACACAAATACAAAAATGTGTAGGATGAAGCCAGCAAAGAATGAGACAGAAATATACATACTATTTAATACAGCGCCATCTGTGAGATTTTTTAATACTAACGTGTGTATGAAAGCTCTTGTACTGAATTTTAATTTAGGATTATACGTGAAATTAAAATATCAATTCACAGAGGGCTACCTTACAATTATTTACTAATGACAAAATTTTACATATACTTAAGACGTTTAGGATAATTGTATTTTAATTTTGGAAGGTTTCACTTCTACCACGTGTGAATTGCACACATGTTTTTTTTATTTTAAGCCGCTACAAGTGGAATCATATCCATGTGTCTAAAGTAAATAACGCATTGGTCGTTGAAGTGCGACAGGTTGTTGGCTCGCGACCAGTTAAAGAACTCGCACTCACTTTGTAACTTCTCGATCGCGTAATAGTTAACTCAATTTTGTATCGAGTTGGAACAGAGCCCCTAGCGGAAAAAGAAGGGCAGTACTAAGCACAAAGGACATTACCATGGCGTCTTCAGTTTCTGCATCTAAGTACGTAAACTACTTATAATTCTATTCATAGCTTTTATAACGGTTGAAATTTTAAGCCTTCAATAAAGCTTTATTTCAAACTCAAACTTTACGAAACCCTCCAATATTTACAAAGTTCGCTTCTAAGGCTTAGTGTTACAGTAACCATTGTTCTAGTTGCACTACAGGTGGGCTTCAGAGCTTGACCTATTAAAAGCTTTTGTTTAATATAATGTAAGTCAAAGCCCTTTCTGTTGGTATAACAAGAGAACAGAAGATCTGACGAATAAAACATAATATGTGTGACGCTATTATGAGAGGTTGGGAATCCTAGACTTAACCAGAATCATATATTTACAATTACCATGTGTTCTGACAAATTTATATCATATTTCTGTTAGCCGAAGTGAGTTGAGGAGTTTAGTTATTTTGGACTAACATTTAGGTGACAGGCGGTTTAAGGTCTAACGACAATAATATGTCTGAATTATTGAACTCTGTTTGACTGTGGACGTGATCTTAATTTGTACAAACATTTTACACCATTAAATAGAATTATTTTAATGTCATGAGGAACGGGTGACTTTGAGTCGACTGCTCTGGATCAGCTAGTGAAGACAGATTGATCACACAAAATAAAATTAACAATAGTAATTGAGTGTGCAGCGTGAGATAGTTTTCTTTGTCTATAAACAGAGACACGATCTCCCTTTCCATCAATGGTAAGTGGTCGCTGGAGCTCTAGAATATGGCGGCGTGAATGCCACCACCCATCTAGAGATATATGGGTCGAAACCTCAAGTGTATTGTTTAAAGGCGGTCTCACTCTTCAAGCTAGAAAGCACGAAGGCTTTGACTTAGATATAGACATTTTGCTGGTGTCTGCCAGTGGGAGTTTATAAAATGCAAGACCATCATTAAATTTCTTCTCTAAATATGCATTTTAGACCGCCTATACATAAATATTGTACTATGTAAAATATAATACTATTATTATCATTGTTTAAACTTTTCATTTTAACCGATATTCTTAATAATATTCTTGTGTAATGTCACAAAAATTTAGTAAAAGTGTCTAATTATCGTGAAGTCAATGAACCAGACGATTTTCAATCGATTTAACTGGTGACATATAAACTAATGTTTAGTATTCACCACGTTACACGGACGTGCGCACGCGACTCTTGGAAAACCTGCTGACGACATACACGACTGTAAGCACGCACACTACACATTGTCATATTATATCACCGCACGACTGTACTCACAGCTCATTGCATTGCAACTGCTTCGGGTTCCAACACTGTTCTGGAACACAAGTATACACATATCCGTCCATGTCGAGTGTTACATATGTCGTGGATAATGACTTTAGTAATATTAAGACATTGTTTTGATTATTATTTTAAATGATAAAATGTTGTTTTGATAAATATTACAAAAATCTACGGTAGACGCCGTAACGCTAGAGTATAAAATGGCGGTACGTGGATAGAGTCGTCTCAGTCCATCTCAGACAGTCAGTCTGTCAGTCAGTCTCAGGCAGTCAGTCAGTGTCAGTCAGTCAGTCTGTCAGTCGGTCAGTTGAAACGAAACTGTCGGTGTACTCTGTCATTGTGAAAATTATTTGTTGAGTTTCAATAAATTATTATTTAAAAGGTTTTATTGACTTTTATTGCAATAAACTGAGTTCTACCGAATACGAATGATGACGGAATCTGCCGCTCAGCCATCCACTGGCTCCATCACATATATATTGCTCTCTGCACAATCCTTTTTACGCAGGATTCCGAGATCTGCATTGTGGAGTATTGGGAGCTATGTTGGTACCGTTCTGTAAGAGCGTAAATTTTGAAGCGTGGTATAGCTGTTAGCAATTATCGATTGAACTATAACAGCTAATTATCCGATTCAGTAACTCTAACATTGTCATGGACGGCTTAAGAAAACATTGACCGTACCACACACGCCCTTTGGAAAGCCGTGAAATCGGTAACAACTAGAAACTGGGAAAATAGACTGTATGTGACTAGAGAGAGCTACTTTCATTGTTGATTGTTGCTAGAGGAATGAAGAGCTCACAGTCAATGCTGAGGGCCGTGGCCTCCTCTAATAATTTTCTCCCGGATTATCCTGCGCCACTCTTGTCTATCCTCGACTGTGTGGATAGGTACGTGGACTGAAGTGTTGAGAGTGGAGCGTATCTGATCCGGTTCTATCTTACAAACCAAAGCAAATAATATGACAATAAAATGAGCTAGGGAATTTATAAGTACCAATTCAGAGCTGTGCTGTTTTTGCTATGGTGATAATATTTGGTACAAATATTTACCATTATCACATTATAATATTCGTACCAAAATCCATACTAGTCACTTTAAAGACTGGATCAGTCAGCCAAATCAAGAAGATCCTTTTTGAATCGTTTTAATGCACGTGAATATTTCTCGGTCACAGAACATACTACACGTAATTCTACACGACACAGTAATCCCATCGATATAAATTACATTGTTTGTTTTCCTCAATGCTCAATACAATATTTTGTACCTGTTTACAGTTCGTGAATAGGATTAGACAAAATCTGACACTACATTATAAGATTAAATAGACGAGAATAGATTGAGAAGACATTAATCCTCAAAAAAATGTCCGTCTACCAAATATGAGTTTTTAAATTATTGTATGATTAATGTAAGCAAGTACGCATGATGAGGTCTCACAACACAGGGCGGCGCCGGTACAAGGACTGGAGGACACACTATTTATTCACTATATTCGCTCACTTTCAGACATTATATCTTATTTTCAAATATAATTTACCTATTACGTCTTTGAGAAAAGATTTGATGGAAATGAATTTTCGTCCAAGCAAATAACGGCTAGTTTCGCGCGGAAGGGATATTGCTGTTTGCTACTAATGTAGGAAGTGTGAAGGTTTGAATAAAATATTTGGTTACTAGTTACGTAAAAATGGCTGAATGGATTTGAATGAGATTTTGCACAAAGAGAATTTATACCTGGATACGTACACAAATAAAATCTTTTTATTCGTAATACATAAATGACTCGATCGAAATGAGTCAATCTGCTATGAAATGGGGAAGTACGTATCAAAGGTTCTAGAAATCTACTGGTAGTTTATGGATTCGAAAATACAAGAAATTTTTTATCATGCTTTCTGAATCACAAATGTTGGGCCGCGTTTACGAAAAAGAGTTTTTAAACATGGCGGCAACGAATTGTGTCCTTCCGCTAACATGAGGCTGGCTTCATTAAAATAGGTTTAAGCTTAAGGTTATCGCGTACCTAGCCAAGCTACATCGTGTGTGCCTATAATTTAAGCTATTATGTCATCTTATGCAAAACTATATTGACGTGTCACTGTTTCATTAACAAAGCTTATGGTATGTGGAAAATTACTAAATTGGCTAGTCTACATAAAAGTATTCGAGGACACGTTCCATTTCAAGAGAAGCAAGTGTGTCGTTCTTATTTGGTGAGCGTTTAACCTATAAACGTAATTACAATACTGTCATTTTGATATCACGCTTCGGAAGAAGTTGATTGTGCACGGAATTATCGAAATGTATACAAGTAGACATAATTGGAATCATAATTATTACGTATGCACTGTTTCCCGGTATTTGTTTCCTAAATACGGTATGTCGTAGTATTTATTAGTTTTATTCTGACTTGAGCATTCAGTTTCAAGGGTTCGTGTTAGCAACGTCGTCAGGTTTGAGCCCCGTGAGCTCACCACCTTAAGGTTCCGCTGATATAGCCTCTCAAGGCTATCAACTTAAGCAGAAAAAAAATATCAGTTTAATTACCGATCTTTAACATTTGATTTATGAAAAGTTTTAATTTAATACCAAATGTCAATGTATAATGTCAAAGTATTAAGACGCGTAAAATGATACCTACCTTCTGTTAATAATAAATCTTTTGATATGGTAATGATTGGGACCGATCTTTAAAATCGTGAATACCATTTGAGGCAATCCTGAGACAACTTCAAGTATTTTTCGCCATAAGTCCCCATAAGTCTGCAACTGACATAATCCTCAAGACCAAACTCTTTAATTGATCCTTTATATCTTGAGACATAAGGTCTTAATAGAAATGGATTATGAGCTCCCCTTTAGAGCAGAAACAGCTGGTGGTATTAAAAGGCGCGAGCTCGCCCATTATTTAACATAGTTTGGTAGCAAGGAGAACGGTAGGCTTAAGTTTGAAAAACTTTTGACCCAGTTCTATCACTTGGGCGATTTAAGTATCGCGTCTTTTATAAGTTAGCGACCGTTCAACTTTTTTGAGTTTGGACACCTTGTGGAAGTTCTGCCGAGTAACGTTTAATATGTAAAAATATATAGGGTCGGGTTGTGTTATTTCAAAGTGAGCGCTTGCAAATGTACAAACTATTTTAATGAAGGAAGGTGGTAATTGGCAATTTGAACCATTAATACAACAGCTAGTATAAGCATCAACAGCTTATTTGAACCAGGTTTTTAGCTACGATGTTCATCGACACTTCTATTCTTTGTCACGAGCATCGTAAAGAATAATATACATATAAAAGGTAGCCTGTCCAGGTATAATTTAAATGAAGAGATCTCGATTTAGTTCCCCAAGTGACTTTTTCTATACCACTCCCTGATATCTATCTAGAGTTTTTAGGGTGTGAACCCTTTAAATGGTAATATGGGAGTTGAAATCCATGTTCTTTGGTGCCTAACACACCGACCTCTGCAGAGATAGAACACAGATAGGAAAAAGAGATCAAGATAGCCAGGTTACTTTAACAAGAGATTTTAAGTCCATACCAGTAGTATTGTGTATCGAGCACATACCACCTTCCTCCACATGACATCGTGCTGGTCACCTCGACCCACGAGTCTTTAAACTGGCTATGTAGTTGTTTTAATAATAAACTTTGTCTAAAGATCTTCAGTGAGACACGAGGATAAATTGGAGATGTTTTATTACAACAACATTTTAATATTAATCAACCGTAATTGTGTGTTGCGCGTGTGTGCATATTCTGAATATTGTAGATACATTATAACAGTGTTTGGTTTTCCTTAAATACATACGAGTATATCAATCACAATATTATATACTATCTTGCTAATTATTTATTTGTATTTAAATAAAAGCGTTTGGTTATTCGAGAAAGAACTTTGGTAATACTTTTTTTCATAATTTGGTAATTTCGGTCCGTTGGCAGCGCTTTATAGTTTTGAACAAATCGACTGTGTTAACCAACACATGTTGTACATGCACTGTCTGGTCTGCATTTGAGGTTGTTATACTCGCTCAATCAAATAATAATTACCCAATTAAATATAAAAACATTAATCTGTCAAATAAATGTTGAATTAAGTTACTAGAATTGAAAATACGAAGTACTGTTTCGCGGTTTTCAAATGTGAGAGTCGAACCTAGTCGTCAATATATTTGAAGACAATATCGCAGACAGAGAGTGATGCAGAACCTATCCTATTAATGTGTAATATTTTGTCATTGGATAATGTCTTAATTATGTCCAAGAATCTTGAAGCCAACAACGGCAAGTGTAGTGTTGTATTGATCTCTGATCTATTTCGGTTGTCACTCGTGTATGTAACTGGGGCATTGATTTGCTCGATATCTCTTTGAATAATTTAATACCGTTTTCTAGAAAGTTGAAAAGTAAACGTAAGTCCGCGTAATATAAAGTTAACGCTCGTCAAAAAAGTGTGACATAAATATTACCTCGACAATAATTTAATAAAGCAGATGTTGCAAATGTTGGATTTGATTTTATTTCGCATACCAGAATTTTAACATTTTTAAAAGCGTACAATTGCGCAGGTACGTAAATAAGCAGGGAAATGGACCCATTGAGTTTCTCGCCGGATCTTCTCAGTGGGTCGGATTCCGATTCGGTGGTAGATTCTGCGAAGCACTGCTCTTGCTAGGGCTAGTGTTAGAAATTCTCTCGGGTTGAGTCCGTGAGCTCACCTACCGGTCTGCGTGAAGATGGAATAGCTCTTAGGCTACCAACGGTTAGGTAGGGAAAAAATAATAGGGAAGTGGTGGCGTCAGGTGTTTGCTTGCAACGCTACGTACTGCAATACATTGTACATAACATTAGTGTAAAGTCTTTTGTAAAGAAAATCTATTGTTATTCCATAAAGTCACAACGTGTCTTCCTAATATTGACGTCAATGGCGTTCAATTGGTATTGCGGCATGATGCCTCAATTAACATAGGATGTGCAAACACCTGCGACCAGGTGTATCCGGTAGAGAAACAATGTAAAATAATAATGGCACAGTGCACAGGAAACAGTGTGGAGAGGAAGACATTTGAGATCCTAAGCTGGTGATTTGGTTTGGATTAATTACGTATTTGTTCCCAGTGCAAAATAAATAGCATCTCTTTCCTATTCTGTGGTAACCAGGATTATACAGTGAATCACTCCCCGCATAGTAATATCACTGAACACAAATATATGTATTTATATTTTAATAATGGTTGAAAGAAATCTGCGTTTTTAATCATATTTTTCTATTGCTATAGTCGGGTAGAAACGGATTGTACTCGAAATTACTTATTATTCTCAGCAATTTAACTTTGTTCTATACAAAGCGGTTAATTTAAAAGTATTTGAGATGTCTGTCCAAATACAACAAAGCTTTTATTGTGTTTGAAATCAGAAGCACTAATTGTTTGTTTACTGATACAAAGCTTAGAAGCAACAACCCGGAGAGAAATTGAATAAATCAAAGATCAATCAATGCTTCCATATATTTTTAGGCACAATACCGTTAACTAAAGGTCCATGAGCAAAGACCCATTGCTTTTAAGGGACTTCAATCAAGGGATTTAGCAATCATTTTAATACACTTTGATAACTCATCTAAAATGAGACAGATTTCGAAGCGGTTATCTAATATATATTAACATTTTTTATTGTTTTACTAATTATTAACCTACAAATGATTATTTAAGCCGTAAAATCAAATTGTAGGATTCAAAGTTTTCAAAGATTGTCTTGTATGAGTACTGTGACTGTTCAATCATTCTAATCACGACAGAGACAAGGTGGCGAGCTCAGAGCTGTATTCGGCTTGTTTGAGCGAACGCAGCTGCTACGGCGACGACATTTATCTGCCCCGGATCGAAACCAAACCGAACTGTAGATACTGGTGGATACAGGGCGGAGAGCTGGATTTTTACTGGTGGTAGGACCTCTTGTGAGTCCGCACAGGTAGGTACCACCACCCTGCCTATTTCTGCCGTGAAGCAGTAATGCGTTTCGGTTCGAAGGGTGGGGCAGCCCTTGTAACTATATATTGAGACCTTAGAACTTATATCTCAAGGTGGGTGGCCATTTACGTTGTAGATGTCTATGGGCTCCAGTAACCACTTAACACCAGGTGGGCTGTGAGTTCGTACATCCATCTAAGCAAAAAAAAAAGGAGTACACGTCGTAGTCTGTCCCGCAAGAGAAAAGCGGCGTCATGTCTCTGAAACTTCTAGAAATGCACCATATTGCAGACGCAAGCAGCGTGTAGAGACAGAGACTGCCCTGCTTTTTCGGCACCAATCTGTCATCATCGAGACTGGGCCGTAAATAGGATGACGAGAAAAGGATAATTGTTTCAAAGGATGAGTAAGGGCGTAATGGGTAATGGCATTCCCGACCGCCGTTTCAGCATCCCATAGGGTAAAGGGAGAACCAAAAAGTATTAAAGCAACCGAAATGATATTGCTATAGTGAAAGTCTCTAATTACTGCGCCGGTCCTTCCTGCGCGTCCGTGAATCAACACCTACGAAATCTAAAAACCGCACTAGGAAATTTATCCTTTCTGTCCGTAAATTATTTATTCTTAATCTTATTATGACTACACACTCGAAAACTCCATACGATCCGACATTGCTCGTAAGTCAGCGGCGCGGGCATGGTGTGCGTCCCACAACACTTGTTTCTACATCGTTAGCTCAACGCTTTTATGGCTTCCTAAGTAGCTTCATATACAATAAAATCAATAAGCTGATCAATATATACCCCNCACTCGAAAACTCCATACGATCCGACATTGCTCGTAAGTCAGCGGCGCGGGCATGGTGTGCGTCCCACAACACTTGTTTCTACATCGTTAGCTCAACGCTTTTATGGCTTCCTAAGTAGCTTCATATACAATAAAATCAATAAGCTGATCAATATATACCCCATGACACAGACCCAATGCAAACATGCACTAACAAATTGGCTTCATGACCTAGACTACGAGCAAACAGAGAACTTACTCCAGACTGTGAAGTAATCTGCTTTTTGTTTTCGAGCCCAATTAAGCAAATAATTATTTATACCTATGTAATAGTAATAATAAACACGCATAGATGCAGATACTCACACATACACAATACAACATGCATGCGCGCACACACCCACATACACACACACACACACACACACACACACACCCAAATACACACACATTCACAAACGCACACACACGTAAAATGACCTTCTTAAAATATAACACCTAATGATCTCTCAACACTAGTCCGCAGCATCTGTTCACGACTTAACCTAATCTAATCAATCTTAAGAAGGAGGGAGCCTGGAGATCAGTAATACAGGTCTTTGAACCTAGTACAGACTTCAGCTCTTTCAAAGGCTTACAAAACAAATTATAAGGTTAATTTATTTCCATTTGAATTTGTATGTACCTTGTACCTTTAAGAGAGAAATAAATAAATTATTATTATTATTATTATTATTACTTCGATCAACAGTTACTATTGTTGATCGAAGCTTTATTACGAAACGTTTCGATTTTTATACGCTTTTATTAGCCTCAGACGTATGTAACGGAATCTTTTAACATGATTTTGACCCCCTTTAAAACGTCGATTTAACTCTAAATTTGGCATACTTATGAAAGACCGATGACAATTCGTTATTTAAAAAAAAATGAAAAAATAGAAATTCAACTAAAAAATGAAAAATAAATAAAAGTTTAAAAAAACTAAAAAAAATACGCTTTTATAGAAAATCCAACTAAAAAATATAAAATAAATTTTAATAAATTTGAATTAAAAATAGTGTAAGAAAAAAAGATTTTATGGTAAAAAAAGCGTGAAGTGCGTGGTATCAGTAGTCATAAATATTTTATGAACAGATTTTACTAGTTGGATTTTCTATGAAAGCGTATTTTTTTTGTTTTTTTAAGCTATTATTTATTTTGTTCTTAAACGAGGTCTTCCTTAATAGGTTGGCTTTTGAAAATCAAGATATTTCTGAGTACACCCCTGCGATTCACCACAATTGAGTTATTTCATGATGTTGTGTAGTGAATGTGTAATGTACGGTTGTTCGGCGCTGGTCGATAACAACGCGTGCGGTTTCCTTGTAGACATTGGTGCAGGTGGTTTTGTTAGTCAATTTATTAGGGCTGAGATAATGTTGTGTTAAGAACATGTTATAGGTGTTACGACAAGTGACACCGGTCACTTGGATTCGCGAGATAGGTTTTTGTTAAAGAACAAAATTTGTAATACTCGTTTTGAGTCAAAATTATAATGTTAGCGTACAGAATATAGATAGATAAATTTACTTGTCAGTGACTAAACTTTTTGAAGTGAAACTTCCTTATCGGCGTTGGAAAAAAATTTACCGTCACATTTTTCGGTTACGCGTCACTTTTTTCCGTTACGCGCCATCTGTTTTGTATTCATGTCTATGATAATAAAATCCTTTTGTTTAAACTTTATCTAATTTAACTTTTTTGTATTCATGTCTATGATAATAAAATCCTTTTGTTTAAACTTTATCTAATTTAACTTTTTTGTATTCATGTCTATGATAATAAAATCCTTTTGTTTAAACTTTATCTAATTTAACTTTATTTAACCAATTTCTAGAAAGTTGCATGTAGATCATTTTTCGAAAAATAAGGCCATAAACAAGTTTCACTTCTTACGTGTGTACACTAGTACACGCACACATTTTTTCTCTGTCTTTGTATTATATTGTATATGAAAGAATTTTTGCTTCTTTTAAAATAAAAACGAAACCCAAAGAAGCCGAGAAACAATAAGATTACCTCAATACATCATTAAAGCCACATACTTGATTCGCTTCGCCATTATACAGGATAAAGCCACAAAATATGTTTCAGATAGCAATAGAACATGTATGTAAAAGTTTTAGTATATTATATATCTTATAATATGAGCCGGTAACCTTTTCCAAGTCTCGATATTTGTTTTTGTTGCATCAATTTTATAATTTTTGCTTGGAATCAATGTTTATTATTATTATTTATTATTATTATACATAGATATTGGTTTCTCTCTGCCAATCGGCCCACTTTTTATTTCTTTTCCTGTCTAAATAGCAGGAACATCGTGTTATGGAGATCACGTGTGATCAAGTCATCTTTGTGCTTCCTGCGAGTTGTTTAACGTTCTCGATAGCGTAAAAGTTAACTCAAATTTGTATGTAGTTGGAACGTTTGCCCACATTTGCCGCTAGGGGCGCTGTTCCATCTGCATACAAATTTGAGTTAACTTCTACGCTATCGAGAAAGTTAATAAACTCGCACTAAGCATACTGGTTGGTGATCTCCCACGCGTTGAAATCAAGAGACACAACAACGGAATAAAACGAATCAATACGCTTATTATAGATTCCCGCTCAATTTTTCTAGACTAAAAATGTTACTATTTCAAAGTTTTGTGAGAAATTTGCTTACAAGGTGAGACGTGTGCCCTTGGAATAAAGGATAAACAGTTTTGTCATTATTTAGATTAGATATGTGTTTCTTTGTGTAGAAAAGACAATCCTGGAGATACCGGTGCTTGGGCGCGCAAATTTAAGGATATTGTTATATTTACATATGTATATTTTTCGTCCATCCTGTCTGAATCTAAAACTAACCCTCATTCTATAGTGTTTTCAAGCACTTCATTTGTTGGTCTGGTCTGGTAGTCTCGAATATCTTTTTTTTATTGCCTAGATGGGTGGACGAGCTCACAGCCCACCTGGTGTTAAGTGGTTACTAGAGCCTATAGACATCCACAACGTAAGTGCACAACCCACCTTGAGATATAAGTTCTAAGCTCTCAAGTATGGTTACAACGGCTGCCCCACGCTTCAAACCGAAACATATTACTGCTTCACCATACATTTAGAAATCTCGGGAATTCATAAAAACTAATTCCATATCCGTATCCATAGACAACATAATTCGTATTCAATAATCTTTTATTCTTATGTTCTAAAACACCTAGTTTCAAGTACATGTATGCTGTCACCAGGGACGTCTTGAGTTAGGCTGGGGCCCTTGGGCTCACAAAAATTTGAGGCCCTTTTGGAAAGTAAAAAAAGATTTTTTTACTGAGTATGACCATTTATTATAGGTAATCAAATACAGTATGATATAATATGATATTAGAATGCTGCTGATTTTTTGGTTACGATTACGATAATGGAAACCGTTATCGTGATCGCTAGATGGTGTACATACTTAGTAAATTAGGCAGGATGCGTTCGGAAATATTATTAATTAGTACAGTAGGAATAGGCGGAGTCATCGATATAATGGCGTACTATATGCCTTGAAAATACCTTCTGATAAGATTACTAATTTGTGAAAAAAGTGTAATATGCCCGACAAAAATGTTATGAGAATAAATGTGTGAGAGAAATTCTCGGTCCTTCGGGGCCCCCTGAGAATAAGGGCCCTGGGCACGGGCTCTGTGTGCCCTTATGGTAAAGACGGTATTGGCTGTCACTTGTCCGCATCGAAAACGCTCAGGGCCAAGCTTGGTCGCTAACCACGGTTGTAGTTATGGTAGTCTTATTGAGATCTTGGGTAGGCAGCGGCTCGGCTCAGCCTCTGGCATTGCTGAAGTCCATGGGCGACGGTAACCACTCACCATCAGGTGGGCCGTATGCCCGTATGCCTACAAAGGCAATAAAAAAAAAAAGATCTACAGCTCCACACAACTTTTGTATGAAGTAAATTCTACCAGTCTGGTCGGTGCGTGGAAAATACAATTTACAGAACTCTGTTCCCACACTTTCATTTGTTTTTCTTTCATGACATCGAATGATATTTAAGTAAAAACAAAGACACATAAATATTATGAGATGACCGTGGGAATCAACCTACACCGACCGATGAAGATGTGGCGTTGACACGTGAGCTCTCGTGAACACATTTATTAAAAAAAACTGAGTCTTCCTAGAACCAGTCTTGAAAGTGAGGCTTCTCGCACGAGATAAGCCTGTTAGAGCTGCATCACGGCGATGTATGTATGTATATAATTATATATTGATTAATATGTATTCGTGTTATTTTTAAATTAATTAAATTAAATTATAATTAAAACGAATTATAAACGAATTCTGATTAAGTTCAGACTTATTCCTTAGGTATGAACTATCTTTCTGAAATTATGGCTTAAAAATTTATCATAAAAATATGTTTATAAAATAACTATAATGTAGTAATTTTGAAACTGAAAAAAAAACTGAATTCAAATTTTTTCCAGTTCTATTTCTGTCAATGGGCAGTTGAGCTCACAGCTTACCTGCGATTAGGTCGTCGTGGCCTGCTGGACAACACGGCCGGTGCGCTGGTACATTGCGATGAGCGATGCGACTGGGCCGGTCTTCGAATCCCGCATACAGATACTATTTTTTCTGATGAAATGTAATACGTACTTAACAAATATTCACGATTGACTTCCACGGTGAAAGAGAATAATAAAAAAAGAGAGAAAAATAAAGAAAGAAATAAAGAAAAAGAAAACCAGCAAAAATTGTATTTTTTTTTATTGCCCTTGTAGGCAGACGAGCATACGGCCCACCTGATGGTGAGTGGTTACCGTCGCCCATGGACTTCAGCAATGCCAGGGACAGAGCCAAGCCGCTGCCTACCGCTTAATACTCTCCACAAGCCTCTTTTAAAGAAGGACATGTCATAGCGCTCGGGAAACACCGTGGAGGGGAGCTCATTCCATAGCCGGATGGTACGTGGCAAAAAAGACCTCTGGAAACGCACTGTCGATGACCGCAGTGGCTCCAGGTAGTAACTCTACTCCAGTGGGGGGCGGTGCGATGGTAAAAATGAGATGCCGGTATCATCTCGAACAATTTGCGTAATTACTGATAGTAATGCGCTTCGGTTTGAAGAGTGGGGCAGTCATTGTACTGAAAAATTTAATATCCGACCCAAGCAATAACTAAAGCCTGCCGACATCCGAAACATGTCTTGTCGGAGCCCCCGGATCACTCTCAGTGCTTTTAGGCCCCTTAGGCATCGGTCACCGTCCTCGTCGAACTCGTCGATTACGACGATAATAGAGACTGAGTTTCTAGCCGCATCTTCTCAGTGAGTCGTGATTCCGATCCGGTGGTAGATTCTGCGAGGCACTGCTTTTGCTAGGGTTAATGTTAGCAAATTTTGTCAGGTTGAGTAGTGAGCTCAACAACCCGTCCGCGAGAAGCTGAAATAACCTCTTAAGATACCAGTGAACAGGTAGGGAGAAAAAAATAAATGAATATTAAAAGTCACTCCGACGCGGAACTACATCCTGTGCCGACACGCGTTTCACTAATTCAATACGCCAATGAAACTTGTCTTAAATTTATGAAATGAATGTACAATGGGTGGATCGAGTGCATGGAAAGCGCAGGAAAATAATCTTAGCTAACGTTATGTGTCTGCTATCGCAGTTACCTGACACCTAGCTATGATCCTATAATCATATGGCGTTCCGCAACTTTAGAATGTCAATAAAAGGCAGAGAGACGTATTGAGAATTTATTTAATTAATCGGTTACATTCTGTTATAACATCAACTTCAAACATTAATGCGGTGTCAACTATAATTCCAAAAATTGTTTCTATTTCTCTATGGCAAATATGTATCTTTCATCTTCAATCACTCAACCATTATTAAATATGTATCAAGTACAAAGATTTACACGGCTCGAACTGTGGTTTGAAAGGTTGTTTACTTACTAAAGGTACTAGATATTTTATAAATGTCGAGTAGTCGAGACATAATTATATACATCAAATTATTAATCTTATTCTTATAACAATCAATAGAGTTAGAGGCGAAATAGGAAAATTGAATACAATTCAGTACTTTAAAATTCAGGAAAAAATCTTTCGTTCAGAAAAGTTTTCGATGGAGTCGAGAGTTCAGTAGATACAATAGTCGAAAGTAAATTACGATACACAAGAACTATTAGATAGTGATTTTTGGCCAACCAACGTTCGCCGTTAGTAACGTTTATATATTAATTATAACGGGACGTATCTACTAGAAATATTCTGAGCAATAACACTAACACTATCTCGTTTTTTTTATTGAACTTCGATTTAAGCTTTTATAGAGCTATAGAATTTCCATGCAATTCTGCATCGGACCTTTACTAATATTTTGTTGTTAATAAGTGAATAATTGCCTAAAAAATATTGTAGATATTACACATTCCTCAAGCTAAGATTTTCACCAGTGTTATCCACATTTTGCAAGCACATTATCAGTTATACTGGATAAATAGCATTTTTGGTTCTAAGGATACTTTGTTGAATATAAAAATGTATTTCCATACAACTACAAAGAGCATACGGTCGAAGTCGCGGGCACAGTCGGTAAAATAACACGCAAAATAACACGGAGTCGACGCAGATCGTGATTAATGTGTTTAAATTCACGATCAGGTTAACGTACTGGGTTTTTAATTTTTTAGTTGATTGCCGGCGTTTTTTTGGGAATGACGACAAACAAAATTATATATTACTAATAATAAACTTTGAATTCGGTACTCGTTTTGCGAAAATAATGTTAAAGAAGAATTCAGATGCTGCCATTGAGTGTCGACCCACGCGGGCCATTAGTGTAGTTAGTATTATAAAGCAAAATATATGTATGTACAAATAGCTTGTGATGTCTAATGAACACGGTTGTTAACAGCAAACAGGCTGTGAGCTCGTCGATTGAATATTGATCCTAATATAAACTATCCTAATATAATTTCATATTTTCATCTATATATTTACGAAGTCGTCGTGAGGATAAGACGTCCGGTGCATTCGTATGTAGCGATTCACCGGTGTTGGAATCCCGCATGCAGGTACCAATTTTTGTAATGACATACGTACTTAAAAAACGACTGACTTCCATGGTGAAGGAATAACATCGTGTAATAAAAATCAAACTCGCAAAATTATAATTTGCGTAATTACTGGTAGTAGGACCTCTTGTGAGTCCGCACGGGTAGGTACCACCGCCCCGCTTATTTCTGCTGTGAAGCAGTAAATGCGTTTCGGTTTGAAGGGTGGGGCAGCCGTTGTAACTATACTGAGACCTTAGAACTTATATCTCAAGGTGGGTGGCGCATTTAGGTTGTAGATGTCTATGTTCTCCAGTAACCACTTAACATCAGGTGGACTGTGAGCTCCTCCACCCATCTAAGCAATAAAGAAAATATATATATATATATATATATATATATACATATATAAATTAATTGCTGTTCGTTAGTCTCGCTAAAACTCAAGAACGGCTGAAACGATTTGGCTAATTTTGGTCTTGAATTATTTGTGGAAGTCCAGAGAAGGTATAAAATGTAGATAAATATGAAAATATGTACTCGGAATTGATAAAAATAACAATTTTGTTTTTCCTTTGATGTGTGTCCCATCGGACTGCATCGGACGGATTCCTTTTGTTTGTTTTAAGTTTATTTTATACAAAAGTTTAGGTCTTTTATTTATCGATTGAGGCACTACGAAGTCTGCCGGTTCAGCTAGTTTGGAATAAATAATCGTTGAGTATCATATGCGTAAGTTCGCAACTATGTTTTGTAGTTACATACTTGTATAGTGTATTGTTGATGTAGACAAGCGTCAGTTATATAATAAACTAATACTACACAATATACGTATGAAAATAAGATATCTTAACTGCAATCACAATTATAATCTCTACCAAAAAAAAGCAGTTAGGTTTTTGTAAGATCTTATCTATCGAAAATACTAAATCGTATCTCTCTATTGGGATCTTAAAATGTTCACATCATTGTGAAGTATATTTCATTTACAATATTTTGGTTAATTTAAGTATAACAACAATTAAGTGTTTTTGAAATTTGAACGCTTCCAAAAAGAATGTGGATAAAAAACCCGTAATTTTTATCAGTTAATTTGTATTTTTTTTATAAATGAATGTGAATTTTTTGCGAACATAGCAATCACGAGTGTTCGCAAAAAATGTTGAATATTGAGACACAGAACGGTTTTTACGAAGTTGTAAAATGAGTTTATTTAAATGGAAATATGTGTACCTACACACACACACAGTGTTTTTTTAAGACAAAGTCGATGCTCATCTGGTATTAAGTTTTTACGGAAATTGAAGATATCACAAAGCGCAAATCGCACCCTTTTATTTCAAAACAGGGGCCGAAACTCTTACTCCCCTATTTATGTGGGATTCAGTGACCGAAGATATCCAAGGCCACAGCTAAAAAAGGGCTGAAGATGCCAAGGGCTCACCCAAATCCCTGCCCGATGCCGAGCCCGGGCAAAGCAAGGAGCTACCATGGTTAACACTAGTACCAGACGCGCAGCTCATCTTAAAGATGCCCGGCCAGCACTTGATAGTGGACGGTTCTACGTCAGACTTCACGGTACGACAGTCCGACGGCCGCATCGAGTGGCATTGCTGGTGTCGCGGCATAATCTGTTGAGGCGGTCTCAACTTTTCCTACCTAAGCTGATTGCCTTGAGAGGCCATTTCAGCGTAACCCTAACAAGTAGGTGAGCTCACGGGGCTTAAATCTGACGACGTTACTAACATGAACCCTAGCAAGAGCCGTGCTTCGCAGAATCTACTGCCGGATCGGAAACGCGACCCACTGAGAAGATCCGGCGAGAAACTCAGTGGGCTGTGGCTGTGGGTTAGTTTATTCGCCGAGCCCTTCGTCACAAGCGACGGGTTCGACGAGAACGATGACCGGGAACTGTCGCCAGTGGTGCTTACACGCGCCTCGACCAGTGATTACACAATACCCAAAAATGTTTTTGTAATACATGACAACGTACTACACAAAAAACATACGTTACTTATTGTTTAGCAGTTTCCGTTTTTTCACAATTACTGTCTGCATTAATTAGAGCACAACTAAATTATACGATTACAATTTTTAAAAACTGAGTTGCACAAGCTAAGAAAATCATTAAAACTGGAATTTACATCGATTGATCGAAGTGTCATATAAATCGAATTGGTAAAACCAGTTGTTTTCCTTGGTGTTATACAGAGTGTCCCAAAATTTATCATTTCTATAAAATTTACTTTGGGAAACTGTCGCTAAGAAAACACAAATCGAAATTGAGTGGCCTAGCAAGGAGACGCGTTGCCTCTACATGGAGGTAGCGCGGCTGATGGCCCTATACTCCTACAGGCGCTATTCACTCATCATCAAAGTAGCGACACTTTTTATAGCTTAGATCGGTGAACGATCTTACGGCCTGCCTGGTGTTAAATGGTTACAGGAGTCCATGGGCCAACGTGAATGCCGCCACTCACCTTGAGTGAATTGTTTCGGGTCCACGCAGTACTCAAGTTTGGGAATAGGCCACGGAGACCCAGGATGGCGTGTAAATTGCTTCTTAAATGTTTTGCAAGAAAGGAAGTGGGTAACGGATGATCGCATTCCCTGGCCTGTATTTAAAACACCGCTCACGTATTAATATCTATAAAATATAAATATTTGTAAACGTTCTAATAATTTATAGGAAATATTATTTAACAACGTTTATGGCCAATGAAACAGGTAAATGTGATTACAAATTACTAGGGCTGTCCCGAGGTTCTATACATTTCAGATTTAGAAAAAAGTTGCATCTTAAATGAAAACTCGAATTACTTATGATAGCGACAGTAATGACTACCAACTCTTCGTGCACTCTGCATGTGTTGTCAACAAAACTTAACTTTTTTTTATAAGAATCACAAAATCGGCGTTCACCAGATAATGTTTTTCATATTTGTTTTTTTTTCTAATTCCTTAACTAAGTGATCGAGCTCGTGGTCTACCTTGTGCCAAGTGATTACCAGAGCCGATAGACGTCACATCATGAATGTCGCCGCCTAGCTTCAGACATGAGGTCGAAATCTCAAATGTATCGCATAGCTGCTGTCCAGCACTTCAAACCGGAACAAACGACTACTTCGCGGCAATATCATTGGTGCTGATCACTAGTCGTATGACTTCTTGTGAGTCCGCTCGGATAGGTACCACCACCCTGCCTATTTCTGCCGTGAAGCAGTAATGCGTTTCGGTTTGAAGGGTGGGGCAGCTGTTGTAACCATACTGTGACCTTAGAACTTATCTCAAGGTGGGTGGCGCATTTACGTCGTAGATGTCTATGGTCTCCAGTAACCACTTAACTGCAATAACTTAAGAGCAATAAAAAAAAACATACTCACAATACGCCCTACATGAAAAAGTTGCAGGAAAGTAAATTCTGCATTTGCTCTAATTAAAAACATAAGTACGCATTTGCTAAAATAAATTATCAATAAAAACATCATTTTGATATTAGAAGCTATTATATTTCATTAGGAACTGGTAACGAACGTCATTCGTAAAACAAACTAGTTTTAAGAACGAGTTGTCTCTTACACAAATTGATATTCGGCAAAAAAATGACGAACTATCAAATCAACAATCTTTTTCCTAGGTATTTCTAAGCTAATTAATTATGCTTTGAAAAAGAAAATGGGTAAAATTTGCGTTTGATTTTGACCTCTTACACACTTGGTCATGACTTAACGTATAAAAATTACAAAGAAGATTTTCCCAAAGCCGTAACGATAACGATAAGGTAACATGGCTATACCACCATCATAAATGAAAACTAAACAGTTGTAATTTGACGAGGAAATCAATCAGTTTCACAAATCGACTGTTCATTTGGGATAAGCAGGTACAAAATATACACGTTGCACAGTATGAGAAAAGATAAGAAAGACGCCTGGTTTAATCGTATGAAGTATTGCGACTATGCCGGTGTCCGAATCCCGTATATCCAATTTTTCTAAGGCAATATGTAATTGTAAATTGTTCACGAACGACTTCTTGATGAAGGAATGAAACAGTGTGAGAGATGTAGCCCGCAAAATTGGTACATTGGCGTAATTGTTGGTCGTGGGGCGTATCGAAAGCCGATTTCTGCGGCTAGTCAATGATGCATTCTGATTTAAAAGGAGGAACATCCATCACATAATACAAATGAGACTACCACCTCATTACATAATGTAAGGCTTCGGTAATATTCGGTAATAATATTATACATTAAGTGGGGTGGGAGCATATGCCTAGCACCTATCGTTTCAATAGATCCATGTAAGATTTTTCAGAATCAGTACAAAGATTTACTTGACGCCTTGTTACCAGTAATTCAAGTTTGTGCACTTTGTACTTACGTAGATTGGCAAAGATATTCCGGTTATTTACGTCGCGAAGTAATAATAAGTAACAGGTTGGGATTTGAGGGTTAGGACACCGGTTATGCCAATTTAATGGAGACTTGGACTTGATGGCATCAGGCTTGTGGAGTACTTAACGGTAGGCAGCGGCTTGGCTTTACCTCTGGCATTGCTGATGTCCATGAGCGACGGTAACCACTCATCATCAGGTATGCTCGTTTGCCTACAAGAGCATTAAAAAAAAATGTGTCTGAGGTGTATCGAATTAACGCTGTGTTGTTGATGGGTAAACATTGCGTATCAACACGTTGTAGTTTGTTCGGCCTCCGATGGCCAGTGGATGGACTATGAGCTAGACAAGACATTTAAAATGATAAATTATTAGGTAACCATTGCAATCACTTAACATTTTATTGCACTGCAAAATAAATAACAGCATTATATTAAGTACAGTCGAAGAGTACGTACAAGTACACAAGTGCTGTAGAATAATACTGATAAATTAACTGTGTCACACACCTGTTTCATTGAATTAATCTTCAACACGAAGTCTTACGTACTGTTTCGTTATATACGTAGTCAGAAGCATTAAATACCACGATTTCAATTCTGCTTAATAATTTACTAAAATAATTTAATTCTTTGTTTCAGCGTGGGATCGCTGAGTGCGCATTATTATTATACTCGAGATTACGGCGAACGAGTATCGGACATCGGATTTACATCAATTTTGTATTTAGTCGCTGTGCGACAGTGTACAGTGTGCGCCCGCGCCGATCCCCGCCGCCTCCACTTCATTCGGTCGCAGGGAGTAGACGGCTATGGTGGTGTTTACGCCGCTCTCACATACTCGTAACCGCGATAACTAAACACAACAATTTTCTGTCGAACAATTAAATTAAACCACAAATTAATCTTTAAAGTGATCGTTACTAAACATTAAAATTGTATTTATATCAATATAACTCCTTACAATCGAACAAGTGCATTTAGTGTCGAGAAGGCTACATTCCAAACCGGTGTCGTTCTTGAATGGACGAGGTGTGTGCTCTGTGTGTGTTATTACTTACCGAGGAGTGACTGGTTTGTGCTCGTGAAAGCTCCCGCTGGAACTGTGTGAATAAACACAACATTCATAATGTAATAGTCGTCGACGATCACAGAATTATAAAGAAAAATGGCTCGAGAAAACGAGCGAAACTGTATCGAGACCGCTGCAAAAACGCAATCGGATAGATCTCAAGATGCGGAAAAAACTCTCAGTGATTGCAAACCTAACGGTTTGAGAGTGCGCTTCCTGGATGAGGAAGGTAAGACGGAGAGGACGGTCAGCGCTGACGAGGTCGATTGCAGCGTTACGAGGGTCAAGAAAGTACATATCCTTAAAAATAGGAGCTCAAGCGAAACGAGTATTTTACTGCGGAATCCATCTCTTCTCAAGAGACGTTCCAGCGAACACCGCTTGGTTGACTGTCACACCGACAATCTCAACAATAACAACAACAACAACACGGCTTCCAGCGAGAACCTCAATGGCAAGGTCGAACCCTCCGACGCAGACGGTGGCGAACAAACCAAAGAATCAAATGGACTCTTCAAGAAGAATTGCAACGTCTACAGTGTCCATCAGGCGAAGACCCTTACGCCGGAAAGGAAGAAGTCGATACCGCTGATGATGCCGCGGTTATTGGCGCACAAGCCAGCGGAGGGCAAGTCCATACTACCCGCAGAGGTCTGCTTGGCCGAGGGTCTATCGGGGAAGGACTTTACAGCGAGAGCTATTGGCCGCCTGTCCAGGGGTATCGGAAAGCTCCTGCGTCGGTCCAACAGTGTGCGGATCAGCGAACCAGACCCCGTCTACAAGGTGGCGTATCTCGGCAATGTTCTCACCGGCTGGGCTAGAGGTAAGTCCAAATAAGATAAACTTTATCAAGCGTTTGCCAATGTATTGAATCGATTGAATCTAGGTCAACAATTTCGATAAGTTAAGAAATATAAACAAATAAAAAATGGCAACTTCGTCTCCTGCGAAACGATCAGTTGCTACAATCAAAACATAATACATTCACTTTTGAATTAAATGTAATTACTAAATACAATCAACCCGAGGAATTCGGTAATATCAAAAGTATTGTAAGTCTTTATTGGCTCCGATAATCGTTTCAATAAGCTGAGTCGATTAGAGTAATCGATAAAAACGCGAATACCGTGCTAAAAAGCAGTAATAGCCGATGTTTACGGTGTGAAAGAACGAGTCAATGAAACATCAGCAAACTACGACATTGTGTAACTGGTCCAAGGCGAATCACTCGACCGAACGATTTTGATCTTCAAAATCGGATACCAAACGATCGTACGCTAATGTTAATCGAGCTTGGAATCGAATTAATTGTCAAAATTATTCGATTATAATAAAATGTTTTTGCACCAATCCTTAATCGTTTTGTAAGAAAAAAGTGAAGTAATCGTTTGGTAATTGTATTTTGTTTTAATAACATGCTATTATATGGCCATTCCAAATTCAAACAACAAAAATTAAATATGAAGTTAAATTGCTTTAATTTTCGTAATTAATTAAACTTATAGGTAGGTATTCAGTTTTCGATAAAGACAAAGGCTTGACTTATGAATTACAAAACGAGCCTCGCTTTACCACTCTCTTTAAATTAAAAATTAAAACATTATGTAAAGTATACGTTGATACATATAAACACGAACCTACACACACGTTGTCGTATATTTTTATAGTGTTTTCTAATAGAACATATTACCTTCATTCGTTTAAAATAATAGAAAATTTGCAAGCGATGAATATTAAACAATCAAATTAAACATTAAAAATAAGGTTAACTATTATTTTCGGACGATAATTTCGATACTATCAATGTTATTGTTCATTGTCGAATTTATTATTGCTTAGCAATCATTTCGTGATTGTCATCGACTTGACACATGCCATGGAGGGTTCCTTATAACGGTAGTCCCACCTTTCAAACCGGAGCGCGTTAGTGCTTCGCGAGAGAAACCGGCAAGGTGGTATTAGAGGTGTGTACCCGGCATTAACCGCATCGTGTGACTTAACATGATATTCTATGTGCTAGTCTGATGTATAAGCTATTACATTGCGTAGTTTCATTACAACACGTCCATTACTTTTTGCCTGAAAGCGTAACAAACATCCATCGATTTTCACAAGTTTTAGTATTTGTTATATGAGCAGGTTAGTTAGGGATAAAATCCAGGGTGCCTACTTGACATAAGTAAGCAGTTGCCCCATTGATTCTGAGTGTTTGTGGCTAACTTCAGTGCTAACACGTTTGTGACGTCCACGAAATTTATGTATCAGCAGATTTAAAATAATTTTGATTCAAGAAATAAAACAAACAACCCTACGTCTGTGACGTCAACTCTGTGTGTCAGCAGACTTCAATTACTTTTGATTCAAGATATAAAACAATAAACATTGCGGTTAAACATTTGCGGCAGGCAGTGGTTTGGCTCTGCCCCTGGCATTGCTGAAGTCCATGGGCGACGGTAACCACTCACCATCAGGTGGGCCGTATGCTCGTCTGCCTCTCCTCCTCCTTGCATCGGTTCCCTCATTACTGAGGGTCGTGGTCATGGCCTTGAAACAGTTTGTTTTTTATAGTGCACCGCCATCTGTTTCTATCTGCCTACAGGGCCAATAAAAAAAAAACATTTCATTTTTGTTCCTAGTTCCATTTTATTAAGCGCATTCTAGCGTCTATCAGTATTTATCTTAACATGAATTTAGTCGTCGTGGCCTAACGGATAAGACGTCCGGTGCATTCGTGTTGAGCGATGCACCGGTGTTCGAATCCCGCTGGCGGGTACCAATTTTTCTAATGAAATACGTACTCAACAAAATGTTCACGATTGATTTCCACGGTGAAAGAATAACATCGTGTAATAAAAATGAAACTCGTAAAATTATAATTTGCGTTATTACTGGTGGTAGGACCTCTTGTGAGTCCGCGCGGGTGGGTACAACCACTCTACCTATTTCTGCCGTGAAGCAGTAATGCGTTTCGGTTTGAAGGGTGGGGCAACCGTTGTAACTATACGTGAGACCTTAGCACTTATATCTCAAGGTGGGTGGCGCATTTATGTTGTGGATGTCTATGGGCTCCAGTAACCACTTAACACCAGGTGGGCTGTGAGCTCGTCCACCCATCTAAAAAAAACACACAGTTGGTAAGTAGCCTTTTGACAATAACGACACGACTGACTGGATATCTTTTTTGACTTTATTAATTCGTTGAAATATAACTCCATCTAAAGCAATATTTACTTTGTTGTAATAAAACAAAGAATTTATCAATAACATTAGGCCATCATTGTACGTGATCTAACAGTATCATTCGTTATGTAACTAAACATGTCTTATATAATTACTGATGTTTGTTGTAAATCTGTTTTTCTGAATGTAAAATATTATGTATCAATAGCTAAATATTAAATATATAAATAAATAAATAAATATTTACTAACAGTCACGCCACATTAACTGGTCCCGTGATAAGTTCGTAAAGAACTTGTGTTACAGGTACCAGATAACGGAAATAAATATAAGTTTTTTATTATACACATACACATATTTAATATACATCCATAACCCTGGAAAAGATATTTATATTTATCATACAAATATCTTCCCTTGGCGGAATTCGAACCCGCGACCCCCTTGTGTAGTGACCATGTCACTTACCACTACACCAGACGGCCGTTTCGTAATTCGTTGATTCGTAATTCTGTAATTTTGAAAAAAGAACATATCTAATACCAGTTAATTGATCTCAAAGAGTAATAAGTAGTACATAGTGGCACACCATTTTGGCTGTTGCGGCAATCACAATGTTTTTTAGTTTGACGGGCAACCGTAGCCAACCACACGTCTCAAGCATGGCTTGTTTTTTTTACAACATATCAATGAAATTATTAATCGTTCGTAATTGTTTTTATGATAATAATTGTCTGAAAGTTTCACAGTTTATTGTTGGTCATTTGCATTGAATGGAGTCACGTTGGAGTCAATGCGATGTAATAATAAAGTTACTTTTGATTTGAATACAAATCGTTTTAGTTCACAATTCATTATGCCAAACTAAATTGTTGAAAGTTAATACATTTATACGTTTATAAAACTCTTTTTGCAAAAAAAAAATCAGAAACTTTTTTTTCAATTTTAAAATAATTACTTAAAATAGATCGACTAGCCGGTGTAGTTATATCGGGCTTAGCTTCCTTGTTATTTGTATTTTTTTTTGCTTAGGTGAGGGGACAGACTTACGCCCCCCTGGTGTTAGGTGATTACCGGAACCCATCGACATAAACAATGTAAATGCCACCACCCACCTTGTGACATGAGTTTTAATATTCAGTGCTTACAGTACAACGGCTGCTTTACTCTTCAAAACAAAACGCATTACTGCTTCACGGCAGAAATAGGCGGGGCGGTGGTACCTACCCGCGCGGACTCGCAAGACGTCCTACCAACAGTAATTACGCAAATTGTATTTTTTGTGGGTTGGATTTATATTACACGATGTTATTCCTTCATCGTGGAAGTCGATTGTGAACATTTCCTATGTGCGTATTTCATTAGTAAAATTGTTATCTGCCTGTGGGATTCAAAGACCATCACAATTGCATCGTTCGATACGAATGCACCAGGCGTCTTGTCCATTTGGCCACGACGACTTCGAATCAGTGTAAATAATTTTATCACATGACTGCGTTAACAATTTACGCCCTATTTAGTGTTAAGTGGTTATGGGTGCCATTACAAATCTCAACGATAATACCGTTATCCACATTGGAACATAAGCGCAAAGGCTCAATTGTTATTTTTAAAGGACGACCCTACCTCCCCAACGAATGAAGGAAGTGTGGCGGGTAGCCATCATACAACGCAAGATAATATTTCTTATAACAAGTATATATTTCTACAACTGGTGACCTGCGACGTGATCTGAACACGCAACCTTCTGATTCATCATCAGCGCATCAAAAAAAAAAAAAAAAAAAATTCGGCTACCACAATCCCCGCATTCTCGCAGATAAAAGCAAGTCATCGACAGTCGTCCCACAGCAAGCCAGCATCGCAGCCTCAACAGGACCATCGCAGCCGACTCACCGCGCTTCCTGGCCCTACGGCACGCACCTACACTGCCTCATCGCGCAGCATTCAAGCTCAGTCTCGACTCACCGCAGACTTCGAGCAGCACTGGCGACAATCACGCAGCATTCAAGCTCAGTTTCGACTCACCGCAAACTTCGAGCAGCACTGGCACTTGCAAGCTAATCTCAGCACGGACAACGATAACTAAAAATGACACGACCTCCAGTCTCGGAGGGGAGTGATGTGGCGGGTAGCCATCATACAACGCAAGATAATTGACAGATGCCTGAATCTCGCTTACGACATTTTCAAGATAAAGCGCATATATACAAGTTCCGAACAACAACATTCGGACCGTCGGTCTACCGAGCAATATCACCCGCTCGGTGGAAGATCTTCCCTTTGTCGTATATCTCCCCAAACTGGTGACCTACGACGGAACAATCGCAACCTTCTGATTCATCATCAGCGCATCAAGAACTTCGGCTACCACAATCCCCGCATTCTCGCAGATAAAAGCAAGTCATCGACAGTCGTCCCACAGCAAGCCAGCATCGCAGCCTCAACAGGACCATCGCAGCCGACTCACCGCGCTTCCTGGCCCTACGGCACGCACCTACACTGCCTCATCGCGCAGCATTCAAGCTCAGTCTCGACTCACCGCAGACTTCGAGCAGCACTGGCGACAATCACGCAGCATTCAAGCTCAGTTTCGACTCACCGCAAACTTCGAGCAGCACTGGCACTTGCAAGCCAATCTCAGCACGGACAACGATAACTAAAATGACACGACCTCCGGTCTCGGAGGGGAGTGATGTGGCGGGTAGCCATCATACAACGCAAGATAATTGACAGATGCCTGAATCTCGCTTACGACATTTTCAAGATAAAGCGCATATATACAAGTTCCGAACAACAACATTCGGACCGTCGGTCTACCGAGCAATAACACCTGCTCGGTGGAAGATCTTCCCTTTGTCGTATATTCCTACAGAAGGTTGTGTCAAAGCGTACTCTGTCACCTGTAATGCAAATTATTTTAAAACATAGTCAGAATGTAATGGAACCACAAGTACACATCTCGCGTTGCTACCAAATTACTAATCAGAAGAACTGCATTCTTAAGTGTGAGCCTACGTGCCTTGAAACACATTAACTTTTTGTAACACACACATACACTACAGTAACGCAGTCCTCACCTGTAAGGATTATAGAATGCGGAAAATCACACATAGCTATAGTTGGAACTGTAGATTAGATTACCACAGACATCGGTTCTCGTTAAGTGTGAATACTGAAGAGATCGAGATTTCGACTTTCATCCTCTGTGATTGCCTTGGCAAGGGCTACTTCCTAAAAGTTAAATTTCAGGAAAATATCTATTGTGGCTTCCGTGGGTGCGATCCGACCAAGTGTGCGCGCTATTGACCGATCGGGTACAGTTGCAATTGTAATGCATAAAATTAGAGTTAATTTTATCAACTTTGAGTAGTCACTTAACATTATTCTTGATCATGATGAACTCGAGCGATACGTTATCCATTTGACAAACAAATTAGATGTTTTACATTTCCTTCATCTTCCTAAACATGATTTGACTGGAGTCTGCGGAGGTCTAGTTTGGTGGTGGTTGGATAGAGTCCAGGAATGACGATAACCACTCATCATGCTGACCACTGGTTCCTCTGCCATTGTAACAATACAATCATTGAACGGTCCACAGTTGTTAAGAGTGCCGGATAGGAAATGATTGCAATGGAACAAGTGTACTCAAATTCTGAAGGTCAAATATATTAAACAAATATGCTCTGACCAAGAATAAAACTCGGAACCTCTGTATTTAGTGTCATTAACCACTAGCCCAGCGAGGTGAACGCTTGCGAAATCTGTTGCATCCTAATTCACGGTGAAAACTCAAATGAAAGCACCGTTTTGCATTCGCACTTTTCAAAACTACTGGCCCTCTGAGTCTGGACACGTGTTTACATTGTCTCCAAGCATGGTCTACTCTCGACCATGAGGGGTCGTGTGCCGGTGTGCGGTGAAAGTAATCGTGCAATGCAGAATCTTGATCACTCACTTTTACTTTTCCGCTTGAAACGGACGTTTCGCGAATGCATTCCGACAGACAATCTTGCTGTTGAATATTTACATTGTGCTTACGGAAGTTTCGTATCCTGATTTTGTGTGTCGAAAAAGTTTTAGTTAAAATTCGTGCTCGGGTTAGTTAACCGCTACAGTTTAATTAGGAAGTCTTATGCTGGCAAAAACACATAAATTTTATAGGAAATTCAATAATTCAAATCATTTGGAAGTGTATAATACGTAATGATTTTTTTTATTTTATTTTTATTGCCCTTGTAGTCAGACGAGCATACGGCCCACCTGATGGTGAGTGGTTACCGTCGCCCATGGACTTCAGCAATGCCAGGGGCAGAGCCAAGCCGCTGCCTACCGCTTAATACTCTCCACAAGCCTCGTTTGAAGAAGGACATGTCATAGCGCTCGGGAAACACCGTGGAGGGGAGCTCGTTCCATAGCCGGATGGTACGTGGCAAAAAAGATCTCTGGAAACGCACTGTGGATGACCGCAGTGGCTTCAGGTAGTATGGATGAACTCTACTCCGGTGGCGGGCGGTGCGATGGTAAAAACGAGATGCCGGTATCATCTCGAATAATTCCTCAGAGCACTCTGATTTTCTGCTGCAATGCTGGTTAATTTTATTGTGTAATGGAAGACGATCCCGCGCGGGAGGCACCTCCATACTTCTTTATTCCGCGTTCTACTGAGAAGAGCGCCCCTCCCAAACAGATCGCAAACCGGACGAGGACATTAAAAGTTAAGGCGATTTAATAGAGCCGCAAAATATTTGCAAGGGATAAAGAAAATCCTCTCGTTATTACTAAATCCTGGCTCAGGCGTGTATGCTGATCATAATCTGTATTAACTTGCCAAAGTTAGTTCAAAGCATGACGCTACTACATGCGCAATAACGTGATAATCACAATACACGCGCCGTTATCTACAGGGGGCCTGATCTCAGTTTAATTGGTAGCGGGGATTTAATGGGATTAAATTGAGTAATTGACTCCTAAGTCTTTGAATTGAGGGGAACGTCACAGGCGGATAGTGTACTTTGTACGTTGAAATATTAGCAATAATCCAGGTTCATACGAATACCACATTAAATGTGAAAACAATTATGTGAGTTCTCATTAACATTAGATTAGCTTTGAAAAAGGTTAAATTTTTCTATTTTTTTTGCAAACAAATTATAACTAATTTAAATAAATTAAAAAGATAAGCCTTGACACGGTTACTTATTTCATTAATTAGAAAACTTTTTTTTTATTTTCTTCGGTTATCGTACTAGTGAACGTGATTCAAAAACGTGGACAGACATTATTTAGTATACGGTCGTTTTTGAATAATATATTATAACATTATTCTTTTCATTATTTTACTTAACTACTTAATGGCATGTTGTATTGTAAGGTTTTTTGTTAATTCTTCAAGATATATTTATTTTTGTAAGTCACATTATTTGTATAAATATTAAATAATGAAGTTTTCAGCTATTCATATTTTGTAGTCAGCCAAGCAGTCAACAAGCCCACGCAGACACAGAATGTCAATATCTGCCTGTTTCTAACGACGAAAGAACAGCTTTATTAGTAAACTAGCGACCCGCCCTCGCTTCGCTTCGGAAACATTAAAATACATATGAAACAAAAAAAAAAAAATTAAAAAAAGTAGCCTATGTTCATCAGGGACAATGTCGGCTTCTAATGGAAAAAGAATTTTTCAAATCGGTCCAGTAGTTTCGGAGCCTATTCGAAACAAACAAACAAACAAATCTTTCCTCTTTATAATATTATATAAGTATAAGTATAGATGCATTTTACAGAAATTATTTCAGTTTAATTTTGCTCGTTCCCGCTAATATCCGAAGCGCCCTGGTCGGCCCTGGGCCCGTTTGGGGGGAATTTCACGGGCTCAGCTATCTAGCTGATGGTATGAGGCTTTTGCTTTTCTTTTTAATTATTTTTATATCTTTAAAATAAATAGTTCCACCTACAGAAAATAAACGTATCTAATAAATAGTAATTCGATTCAAAGACAATCCTATTCAAATGGGGAATGATTATTAATATCCGAGAGAGCCTCAGGAACCGGGAATATAATCTGGATCATGTGATACAGTACTCAGGGTGACTAATTAAATGAGCGAGGTCAAAACGTCCTTATGCCCTTACAAATAAACGTTAAAACATTAATGTTCGTATTGCGGACCCCTTGCCCGGAAGCACGGTCGGCGATTACTTATATCTTTCAACTCTTACATTTTTTTTTCTTTTGAATCGCATTCCAAGCATTGTTCTACAGCTCCCACAGACACGGTTCGTCTAACATGATCGCTCAATGAATTATTACCTTTAAAGTCTGGTGTAAACAGTTCAAAATAGTGTAGAAATATTTTTTAAGTTTATAGACAAGCAATTATATTCTTTATTTATATGACTTTAAAATTCAATTACAAGTGTACTATGATTTTATTCATATCAGGTTTGTGTTAATTCAGTGTCAACCTCCGTGGGATCGTTAGGAAATGTTTTTGGGTCATTTAACGTTGTCAACTCCGATGCAAAAAGAGATGTATAGTATTAAAGTTATAAAAGTTTGAAGCTTTATCTTTTTTTTGCCTTTGAAGTTTGATCTGTATGAACAATGAAATCTTCTCATTTCGTCTGATGATCAACAGCTCCATTTTTAGTTACAATAAAGAGATCATAATGTATTCGTCCTATTAATTCGCATGGCTAGTGGCATTGTGTTGGTTGCGAAAACGATAACGATTTTTAAATTTAAATTACTTACTTATGGTCGTTGATGATGACGAAGTAACAATAGCAGCCAGGCAAGAGTAGGAGGCCTTCATCTAGATGGGCAGTCCTCTCCTTGGCAGTGCTCTTGGACTAAGACCATTCATGGTATGCATTCGTTACCGGGCCACATATAGATCGCAGCGTTAATGCCCCATTTCAAGATATTAGATCGAAGTCTCATTTATATTATATAACGACTCCCCCTTTAAACCAAAAGCCATGAAACTGGCAGCAGAAATAGGAGGAGTAATAGATAACACACATATTATTATGGGGAATCATAATGCGTCCCAGCACCGGCTATTTTCTATCAGTAATATTGTACTGAACGCACGGAAGATTCTCATAAACAGGCTTTTTATTTTTTTCCTACCTAAGCTGATAGCCTTGAGAGGCTATTTCAGTGTAACCTTAACTAGTAGTTGAGCTCACGGGGCTCAAACCTGACGACGTCGCTAACACGAACCCTAGCAAGAGCCTCGCTTTGCAGAATCTACCACCGGATCGGAAACGCGACCCACTGAGAAGATCCGGCGAGAAACTCTGTGGGCTGTATCTGTGGGTTAATTTACTCATCGAGCCCTTCGTCGCAAGCGACGGGTTCGACGAGAACGATGACCGGTGCTTGAGGTACCTAAAAGCACCGTTAGTGGATCGGGAGGATCCGAAATGACGTGTTTTGGGCGACGTTGACTGCTTTCCATTCTGTCCGCAGGATCGGGAATGGCCAATAAACAGGCGCTGACTGACTTTACTTCCTAAACCTTTCGTATCCATGTTGTAACGATTGACCATTTAGAAGTAAGAGTGACTGTAACGAGCCACAGTACGTTGTTACAGTGCATCGGCAGTGCAGTGTGTTCAGTCACGGCTGAGCGCGCCGAGAAAGTACCCGTGAAGGCTACGGATACGCTCCTCTTGGTATTGTGTAGAACGAAGGTGAAACAACACTCATCGACTTTAATTTAATGTTAGCCGATAAGGCATTATAGGCTTCAGTTTTAATTGTGTTTTAGCGGTATCATCACGCGTGACCCCAATTCAAGGGGCAGCAGGGATATATTCTGTTTGTGTGCGGTGGTTCAAAGTTAGGATAGCAGTTAGGATAGATAGCAAAACAATTGAAATTTCACCTCACCCATCTGAAGGTGTGCATACTGTCTGCCTGTTGGACTGTGCTGTGTCCCCACACAGTTTCCAAACTCTATGATCATAAAATCTAAAATAACACGTCTCGTACAATTTTTTATATTGCTTGGATTTGTGGATGAGCTCACGGCCCATCTGATGTTAAGTGGCTACCGGAGCCCATAGACATCTACAATGTAAAATGCCGCCACCTACCTTAAGATATGAATTCTAAGGTCTCAGTTTTTACTGTACAACGGCTGCCCTACCCTTCAAACCGAAACGCATTACTGCTTCACGGCAGAAATAGGCAGGGTGGTAGTACCTACCCGTGCGAACTCACAATACGTCCTACCACCAGTAATTACGCAAATTATAGTTTTTCGGGTTTGATTCTTATTACGCGATGTTATTCCTTCACAGTGGAAGTCAATCGCGAATATTTGTTAAGTACGTATTTCATTAGAAAAATTGGTACCCGATTGTGGGGTTTGAACACCGGTGCATCGCTGCATACGTATGCACCGGACGTCTTATCCTTTAGACCACAATGACTATGTCATTAACAATGTCGAGTACAGATGCCCCAGTGACCACATTCGTGAACGCCATTCGTTGCTTCATTACCGCATATATTCTTCATCCAAAATCAAAATACTAACTAATTTTAAATTTAAATTTGATGTTGTTGTTAACCAAAGAAATGTAGTGGTTTGTTGTTATATTCTTGGCGTTTAATTAGTTGCTCGCTGTCTGCTGCGATTAGGGTTTACAAAGACGTTATAACTACGATAATTATGTGTTATCATGTTTTTAACGTCTTCATCATTGTTTTTACAAATTTTTTTAATGTAATGTGAATCTATTAGCAACCGCTGCTGTTCTGCGATCGTTAAAGATATTGAATATTGCATTAAATCTATATATAAATACGTGAAGCAAAAACTTTGTACCCCTTTTTACGAAAATTGCGCGGACGGAGCAGTATGAAATTTCCCACACTTATAGAGAGTATAGAGAAGGAGTGCAGATTTTTTTTTAATTATGCATAAAAAATACATTAAGTAAATCAATAAAAAAACATTACGCACACTACCATGTATTTGACAGACACACGCATGCATAGTGAATACTATTTGCTTATTGTCTAACTTTTGTTATTGCTTATAGTCTGTGGTCAAATTGAGACTAGATTAAATATTGTTTGTCTTTATTAATATTTGTCTAAAGCATAGTCATATAATAGTCTAACAATAGAACCCTAATGTTCAAACTTATAATTTTAATTAATTATAGTCGAATTTCGACTACCAGGTGATCACCAGTTCATATTAATATGTATAGTGTATGACTACTACATAATAACTACACATTATTATTGTTATTTAAAAGTCCTCAACGTGTACATAAATGAACATAAATGACAACACATAAATGAAACAAGTAAAATAAATAATGCAAAGTGAATACATGAGTCAATCATTACAAATAGCAATATTATTGTATTTATCCTCAGAGAACTACATTTTCGAGTTTCAATAGCTCACTATTTTATATTGAATCTGGATAAGTTGACGATCGATGATATCATGGTCTCTACGAGGATTATGGAAGCATTTACCAGAGCCAATTCTAAAGGACAGGACTAACAAAAATAAATTATCACTACAAGCAAACCATATGATCTATACCACATTAAATTATTTGATAGGTAATTGTCAACCCTGCATACACACCGATATTGTTTGATAAGCCCTCGCCTTTAGTTTGGGTCGCTTCCAATTATAGTTGTCCGTAGGTCACAAGTCACCCGGTCGCTCATTGGTATCCATGATAACAATTTAATTGTACGTTTATATCTATATTTAATTTAAAATGACTGTATTTATTACTAGTGCTAGGACCTCTTGTGAGTCCGCACGGGTAGGTACTACCACCGTGCCTATTTCTGCCGTGAAGCAGTAATGCGTTTCGTTTTGAAGGGTGGGGTAGCCGTTGTAACTATACTTCAGACCTTAGAACTTATCTCAAAGTGGATGGTGCATTTGCGTTGTGGAAGTCTATGGTCTCAGTAACTACTTAACACGAGGTGGGCTGTGAGCTCGTCCACCCATTTAAGCAATAAAAAAAGATTATCTATTCCTGTTATGAAATATTAATAAGAACATGTTAAAAAACTGAACAAATAATGATAAGTAATTATACCAACAGCAATTTGAAACAGTCGTTTGCCATTTTTGTTTTTTTGTTCATATATATTTTAATGAACTGCATTTTTTATTGGAACTTTAATTTTAATTCGTTGAAATAAGATTCATCATATCTAATATATTTTGTCAAGCCGGTTCAGCCTGTTTCTGTCATGATTCTCGAATATACCAGCTAAGATAGAATTTTTTTAAAGCCACTTCTTAAATCCAACGAAAATGTCTAAATTTTAATTTTATGAAAATAATCGTACACGCCTACATGTTTTGTAGTTTTTGTTCGGTTACCTGACAAATATTTAAATATTTTGAATTAAATTACATAATTTGTTAGTATCATATTAGTGCTACAAGCATAAATTACATTTAGTAGTTGAAAATCGTCTTTGCTGGAAAAATATATTCCAATTTATGCATCTCGTGGCGCAACTCACATCTTGGCTGTTTCGTTATCACAGCTGATGATGCATTATTAAATATTAAATATTCAGTACATTTATACACTTACACATTTGAAGTAACGCGATATTCAATGTTTTTTGCGTTAATTGGTTCATCAATTTATGCTTGTATTACCGCCAATACCACTCATTGCACGATCGAGTTAATACATATAAACGGTGAACTTGGAACAATTTTGAATGTTGGTCAAACATAAATGAAAGACAATGCATGTTTAATTAAATTAATTATTAAATTTAGAATGTTCAGAGTTATGATCGGTAATTAAAACAAGACGCAGTTTTACTACAGTGAGAATCACTAACCACTTGACAGTTAGTATTGCCACATTAGCTTGTTTGGACCTGACATACAATAAATAAATAAACGCAAATAAAAGAAAAAAAAACCTAACAATAATGTATATACCTTCTACCAGATAAAGAAAAATTAATATCAAAAGAACGTAATTAATGCATTATGTATGTATATATCATTGCAATTTCCATCTGCTGTGAATACAATCTTTTGAATTTACATATTAACACAGAATATTTTGAACAAAAGTTGTATAATTAGCGTTTTTATTTAGCCGATTCCGATGCCAGATATTTGCATTCCAGTCAGACACATTTATATAACTTTGAGTGTCGACTTGTCTGTCAATTTTTTTGGAACTCTTCGATAACTAAAATCTTTATTTAGGTAATCAAATAAACTTTAACGTTCCTAGCAAACGATGACTAGTTCATACAATTGTTTTATTTCTTAGACAAATTTACTGCCCGCCTTGTATCAAGTGGTTACCGGATCCCATAGACATCTACGACGTAAATGCACGACCCCCCTTGAGATATAAGTTCTAAGGTCTCAAGTATAGTTACAACGGTTGCCCCACCCTTCAAACCGAAACTCATTACTGCTTCACGGCAGAAATAGGCAGAGTGGTGGTACCAGCGCGGTCTCACAAGAGGTCCTACCACCAGTAATTACACAAATTAAAATTTTGCGGGTTTGATTTTTAGTACACGATGTTATTCCTTCACCGTGGAAGTCAATTGTGAAAATTTGATGAGTACGTATTTCATTAGAAAACATTGGTACCAGCCTGGGATTCAAACACCGGTGCATCGCTCAAGACGAATACACCGGACGTCTTATCCTTTAGGCCACGACGGCTTCGCACTTACTTATTCATCTCGTGTTCGTGTTGCTTATTTATCGTCTCTTTACTCTTTATAGGAGAGGTACAAGGTGAACAACGCGTGCAGCACACAGACAATAGATTTATTGGAACTTAAAAAAAAACACGTGGTATAAGTGAAACATTCAAAAAGTTTGGCTCCAAAATAATGAGATGAATGTAAAATTTCGGGAAGAGGTTAATTGTATTTAGTAATGATAATAGTGATACAAATTTTGATAATTATTTTACATTTTATTCATATGTATTATATGAATTTATTTAGAATGTATTAAGTACGAAGCAGAGCACAAAGAGAACCATGAATATAAGAAACACTGTATAATGTCTCCTATCTCATTTTCTCCAACGTTAAATCTTATGAATTTATGTGTCTGTCTCTTTTTACTGTCGCTTTTTCGTTTCATCGACTTTCGAATCACAACGATGCTAAATAAGTTTTCACTTCAAAAAATACATGAACATACTGAAATAGTTGTCAGGCTTAATAATAATCGAAGCGAACAGGTCGAGCTAAGTTATTCTGCACAACATGTTCATTTTCCTCGGATATTTCTTCTCATCATACACAATTTACATATTTTATATTTACAATTTTATTATGTTCAAAATGAGCATCTTAAGAAATATTTAACGTAGTGTGTAATGGTGTGTATTCTAAATTCTTATACAAATTAAAATTAAGATTTAAAAGTGCACATTACGTCAATATAACTAGATATTAACATTTAATGATGTATTAATATACAATGTAAAATTCATGACCTCTTTTAACCTTGACTTGAATTAATTGAGATTAAGCCACTTGTACAATTTATAACTTTGATAAAAGTGTGTAAACTATTCTGTAACGCAAAAACTAAACATTTTAATATAAATTAAACAAATAAACCCGAAATCAAAACGACTAGTGGTCCCCCAGTAGACGAAATTAATTGAAACTATAAGTTTGAACATTATTATGGTTCTATTGTCAAAGACTATTATACTTCTTTAATCACAAATTTCGCCAAGACTACCTACACTATAGAAAATAATATTAAAGACAAACAACACCTATTCATTTAATCTCAATTTGACCACAGACTAAATAATAACAAAAGTTTGACATTATACAAAGAGTTTAAATATGGTTTGTGTCAAATGTGTGTAGTAAGTAGTGTATGAGAGGTAGCGTGTGAGATAATTTTTTCTTATCGATTTTTTGCATAATTAAAAAAAATATAAAAATTCTGCATTCCTTCTCTATATTCTTTGTAAATATTAGATATTTCATACTCATTCATTCGTCTGTGCAATTTCGTAAAAAGGGGTATAAAGTTTTTGCTTCGCGTACTAATATATAGATTTTTACTACTGCGTTAAAATGTCTCAAGTTGTAATCATTAGTGTTGGCAAGTACACGCACGTCCTTGCTACAATCGGCACACATACCGACGCGTTCCTAGTGATGCCTTAACTGAAGTGATTACGTTTAGGCCCACTTGTATTATTAATTTAGGACAGCGCGTATACCTAAATAAAAATTTGTCTTTGCAAATTGAAAAAAACAGCTTTAGTAATGAAAATATGTTTAGTATTTTCTCAGGGTTTCTGTATTTGTGGCAAGTAGTGTTGTTATGGGACATAAAATGCACTTTATATGCTTTACATGCTACTTAAAACATACACGTGCTTAAAGTACATACATATGTATGAGCTATTTTATTTTGTATATTTCGCAAATTCACATTTTCATCAGTTCTTGTAATAATTACTATAATTAAATTTGTCACGTTTTTGTAATAATTTTTTTTTTGTCATTTTATGTACTGTCTAAATTCGTTTTTGTGGTATTTTTCGTCCTTTCCTTCTTCACCAGACTTAAGAACCACATTAATTTGACTTAAAGCTATATTTGTTTATTTTCTTTTCTTTTAAGTTTGGATATTCCTTTTTGCGCTAATTACTTGTAGCTAAAATGGCAGATCAGTCTGTGACCTCGAAACTAAAATGTATGAAATATAATTTTGTTTCGTCGCGGCTGTCATTCGTGAACGCCGTGAAATTTACTTAAATATGTGGAAAAAAAAGTCCAATGACGGATCCACATGTGAAGGTGCATAAAAATAACGTCTTACCAATCATGCCACTGACGTTTTATACATACAGTCTATGATTTTTATAAAAATTATCGGGTAGGTCAATCTTCTTTATTATAGACACGTGTATTGCCTAATATGATTGGTACTTTTTTTTTATTGTTTAAATGGGTAGACGAGCTCACAGCCCACCTGATGTTAAGAGGTTGCTGGAGCCCATAGACATCAACAACGTAAATGCTCCACCCACCTTGAAATATAAGTTCTAAGGTCTCAAATATAGTTACAACGGCTGCCCCATCCTTCAAACCGAAACGCCTATTTCCTAATCCTCCTAGGTGGTGGTACCTACCCGCGCAGACACACAAGAGGTCCTACCACCTGTGAAACGGAAAAACAATGTAGTTTCAATAAAAAATTACCTATCAGATAACAAAAACTCGTTGATAGCTCACTCAGATGTGTCTTAATATATATTTTTTAAGTTCATGTTAGGCTTTTATCGGTTTTAGTCTAGAAGGTCTGTCTAGAACCGACATGAACAAATTCCGAAGCATTAAAAACACAATGAGACTAAAATGGTTATAGCATGACACGATAGTTCGTTGACACCACGCAAATTCTGCTGCCCACTTTGAGATTTTATCACATTTTTTAATAATTTAACCGAATTTATATGTTGGCATTTAATGATTTTTTCTTCGTAATGATATCGACAATGAGGTAGTAACATTTCGCTCGAAGGTCGCCTTTTGGTATTTCCGTGTAATTGATGACATTCTGAAGACCTCTTGGGAATTATTTTGTTTCCAATATAAAATGGTGAGTGGGAGGTGAAAGCTGCTGCTATTTACGTAAATATAAATCAACAAGTACAATTACATCCGTAGTGGTTTTATTTTGGACCAGTTGCTTGCTACTATGTATTCTCTCTTCGAATTTTGCAGGTCGTACATATGTATGTATATACATAATTATATGTAATTAAAACTAGATATACGATTTATTCTCGCGTTTATTATTTTATGACTAAGGAGTTAGCGGTAGTTTGTGGTAGGTAGCGGCTTGGCTCTGCCCTTGGCATTGCTGAAGTCCATGGGCGACGGTAACCACTCACCATCAGGTGGGCCGTATGCTCGTCTGCCTACAAAGGCAATAAAAAAAAAGTTAGAATAGAGGGGGAAGAGGTTGATCGAAGAATACATGGATGGAGTGTGTGAATGACGATTTGAGAAAGAGAGGAGTGAGTGTCGAGATGACGGCTGATAGATGAGAATGGAAGAGAAAAATTAGCTGTGCCGACCCCACCTAGTGGGGATAAGGTGGAGATAAAAAAGAAGAGTTCTTCATTGATATGTGAATATCGTGCTAACTACCGCTAAATTGAAATATATGTTTTTATAATAAAAATAAGTTTGGTAATGGATTATAGATATAAAATAGGTACAATAAAGATTGACGATCTCGTGTTGATAACTATTGTGTTACCTCTAAACGAGGAGAGATACAATTTATAATAAAAAAAGTAAAAAAAATACTTGAATAACAAGGGACCTTCTGTCTGTAGTCTGCTAAAAACATTTAGAGTATGAGTTATGGTTTAGTTAATCTTTCTGCGAATTTTATGGAGAAGATCTTTTAATTACGTTAGTGCCTCAAACAAGTTGAGTGTTAATAATCATACAGGCATCCTTAGTAATGGATGTTATGTAAGAATTGTGAATGTGACTTAGTTCACAAAAGGGGGAGGTTCTCAATTCAACTAAATTTTCCACACACTATGTTTTAAAGAATTCTTACCAGGATTTTCACATTTAATGATTTCCCGGTATTTTGGCGTGTAGTAAGCGCCGTGACTACGGGCAGAGTCATTATTAGTATAATGTGGATAATAGCGAAAATTTCGAGTTCAGAAAATATCGGAAACCCAATCTCGATGTTTATTCCTCTATGATACCACAAGCGCACATAGCCTTAGTAGGAAACAACATATATCACATATCTAAGACTTGATAACACCTCTATGCACCACCATTAACCGTGAAGATCAGATGCTATTGCGAATTCCATGGGCGCCATAAATATGTATTGAAGGGCCTGGTATTCGATCCCGTTATTAACGGACCAAGGCTGAATGCTTTACCGCTTAATCGTTCGGATTTACTGACTTTTAGATCGGTTCGCTAAGAGACTAAATCCCACAGCTATACTCGTAATGGTGTGATAGATCTTTGTGACCTCCCGAACACGTACGTGCTTGTGTCAAATGTAGTGTGGAGTTTTTTTTCTAGTGCTAGTTAAAATGAGTCCATTTGTCTACCAGAGCAGTCTGAAAAAGCGGGATATAATTATTAATTTTAAAAATTAAAATCTAACTCAAGAATACGACCCAAAGTGCTTGTTTTGCTATATTTTTACGCGGCATAAATAAAGGAAGGCTATAAAACAAACAAAGAAAACAAATTATGGTTTGTCTTAATTTTTTCCTTTCCTGATAAATTTAATTGAAAGAAATGAATATTTAGCTAGCCCGGGAACGAACTTATAATAATAAAAAACCAAATAGCGGATGTAAAGAAGCTAATTCAAGGCTTTAAAACGATAGCTAGCCTCTATCAAGCGTTATTCTTTCGTTATTAGAAATTTCCACAAAAACTCACTTCTATTATAATACTGTAAATCCCAAAAAAACACATGAAACAAAAAACCCTTCAAAAATAACCGGCTCATCGATTTTCATCTTAAACGCCATAAAAAGTTTTGATGCTCAACTCAACAATCCAAACCTGATTTTTAGATTGACGTAAAAAATGATACTTGAATTTGAACTTGAGATGTTGTAGTGTAAATAACAGAAAGACAGTTCACTGGAAATAATTCCGACTGCTACTTTAGGGATAGATTATGAGGCTCATAATAACCTCAGGAAGCTATACTTGCTTTACCGGATGAGTTTAATTATATGGTGGTAAACAGCATATAAACTGTTTCGCGAACAAAACTTCTTTGTAAATAATGTAAATCCAGAATAGAAATATTAAGAGTCTAGCCTCGAGCTTGCGTTCTCTGGAATGAAGTACGAATCATACTGCAGAGACGTGATATGAATAATTAGTTAAGTTAATCAAGTAATTTACTATAAAACCTTTTATGATATTCAACTAAATGTTTTCTGCGTCTTTTTTTGCTAATGATTGATATTCAACGCGTTATTAAATATTCAAGTTGTTGTAAAACACAAGTTTTTTTAAATAGTTATCTTAACTAAATAATTGGATTTGAATGTATTTTAATCACATGCAAAAATGTGTTCCACGCTGGAAGACGTTTTAATGGATAAACAAGATGTGAACAAAATATAAATAGAGGGATAAATGACCATTAGATGTTAAATTGTATTTCTTGAAAATCTTTACTTAGCGTACTTTGAAAACTTGCTCTGCTCAGAAAACTTCCGTACAATGATAGCAAAAGGACCATTGATCATTGCACTTGCGATTCGTGAGACATTCCTATCGAAGTGTAGTGAAACAATTGAGATACATTTTGGTGTGAGAACTATGAAGGAATTGAGGGTTTAATTGAATAGATTCATAACAAGGTGAATAAATTGTACAACACGAAGGCTCCCTTAACACAGAGTCAATTCTAACATCTCAAGACGCAATGAAAGTAGCATTAACAGCTCCAAAAACCCGAAAGAGTTTAAATATTAATGAATTAACTGAACTAATATTCTCAATTGAATGAATTAATTTGAAGATGAACTAGCCATGTAATGGCACAGAATGTTGCTGGCGTCGGCGCGTACTAAACTCGATGTAGGATAAGTATGATTCCAACAAAAGGATTTAGTACTTATTTTATGAAACTCGCGCGTCACAGCTAAACGTGGCGGGCTTAATGGCTAATGTTCTATCAAAAATTGTTAATAATAATAATATAAAAAAACCGCTTATTTTTCATTTCTAATCCAAAGTGCTAAAGGCGTCAATAATTGTGTGTCTTGTCCTACATACTACTGACTACATATGTACAAAGCATTAGGGCAATAGAAGAGGTTTGTATTATATATTTGAACACATACCTATCTATAGCATTCGTCGTAATTCCCCAAATTCCAAAGTAGTAAATACGGTAAAAACTCAACAGTTTTGCTGTTTGCTCTCTTTGTTTGATTATTCGATGATGATTTAAGATCTGTGTTCAAATATTAACCTGTACATTAAAATCATTATTGAAAAAATAATGGAACAATTAGCGATGATTCGTTTGTTAATGTATTACAGATAAAATGTGTTATTAATAACTATTTAATTGCGGATACAAGAGTAATTACAGATATAGGAATATATTTACGAAAACCAATACATATAAGTACATTCGAATCGGTATTACGATAATACGCTTTTATTAGCTTCAGACGTATGTATGTTTGTAACGGAATCTTTGAACATGATTTTGATCCCCTTCCAAAACATCGGATTAACTCAAAATTTGGTATACTTATTAAGGACCGATAGCAATACAATTAAAAAAAATAGAAAAAGAAATGAAAAAATTAAAATTCAAATAAAAAATGAAAAATAAATAATAGTTAAAAAAAAACTAACAAAATACGCTTTTATAGAAACTCCAACTAAAAAATAGAAAATAAATTTTAATAAATTTGAATTAAAAATAATGATAGATAGATATTTATTTTACTACTAGGAAAAACAGTTACGATAAAAAAAAAAAATTGCGTAAATGGGTGAACGGCCTTTCTCTTGTCCGTGATAAACATTTCGCTTGTCTATTGTTATGCCCCCTCTTTGTATGTTCAACAAAGAAACTAACTTTAATCCCTTAAAAATAGATAATTTTTTCCGTGTTCAAACTCATGCGCAGGTCCGGAAACGCGCGGCGCCATCTTGTCCAAACGTGACTTCCGTTACCTTTCCCCTCACACAACCAATTATATTCCGTGTCTTTTATGACTTATAATTAGTACAAGTATTGGAACTGTGACTTGAATTAAAAGGCGGTTAACCTGTTACTTTGGAAGTGCTGGATGAAGAAACGGTTGAACGGATAACATAAGCCAGAGTAGGCTCCGAATAGCCCCATTGTCCAGAACCATCTAGTTAATACATGTCCAGTTTATCTTGAAAACCTTATGGCCTTGAAACCTTGAAAACATTATGAAAGGCTTATGATGAAGAGAAATCGCCGCCTTTCTACGTGTTTTGAATGCTTCCTCTGAGATAACAGGCGATGCCAGGTGGACCTTGTTGCCTCGAAAAATAAATAGACCTTCAATGGAATTAAATAAAAAGTCAAAGAGGTTATTTTGCGTAATTACTGGTGGTAGGACCTCTTGTGAGTCCGCACGTGTAGGTACCACCACCCAGCCTATTTCTGCCGTGAAGCAGTAATGCATTTCGGTTTGCAGGATGGGGCAGCCATTGTAACTATACTGAGACCTTAGAACTTATATCTCAAGGTGGGTGGCGCCTTTACGTCGTAGATGTCTATGGGCTTCAGTAACCACTTAACACCAGGTGGACTGTGAGCTCGTCCATCCATCTAAGCAATAAAAAATTATAGTTCTGGATAGCCACGAAAAAACACACACAATTAAGCTATTCTTAATAAAAAATCTGCAATTACTACTGTGAGTTCATTTTGATCAGATTTTTATACTGTAGTGTGTTTTAATAAAGTCAATAAGGAGCGAACCGGTTCAACGAATTTCGAATAGACTCAACAGATTTTATAATTTTATGGCTGTTCCTACTTCAACTTAATTTATGTTAATATCGTAAAATCTGTTCTCAAGTATTCACGGCGCTACAAAGGCTGGCGCTACGACTAAAAGTGTCCAAATTGCTAACGTCAGTGCTGACGGGTGTGTTTGGTTAAAACTCGAGTATTGATTTTTATTCATCGTTGACTGAATATAATATTGTCACCAGTCAAAACACCGACAATCATATTGGGGTCTTATCATGAAGTAGTGCGTCTATTTTAGTGGCGGCACTTTTTGATTTTTTGTTTACATCTATACTGTACTATAAAAAAGTGATAATATGTAACTTTGTTTGTTTACTTTTATCTAAGCGTTGATTATTCTATGGAGCTGAATCTTTCTAGTTGAATATTATTAAGAAGATTTCTGCATGGTACCAAAAAAGTACGTACATAAGTACGAATGAATATGTTGGCGAATTTGGTTGCTAGCGTTTGAACTCTAGCGTCTAAAACAGTATTACGACTGAGTCAAATAATTCATTAGGAAACGTTTAAGGCATCAGCAGTGGCTGGTTGTTGTGTTATCTGTCACGAAGAAGTGTTCCGGTTTTCCGACAGATTCGATATTCAGATGGTCGTGAACATACAAGTTCTTCAACGACCACAGTGACCCGACTAACCTAAAGAAGCGGGACTGCTAAAGTTTGGAGGGAGTCACATAGATTGGTGAACCGCGGGAACGAACATTGCACTTTCGTAAGTCAACTTGCAACTCAGGCAAGGGCTAGTGCAAGTTAGGTAAAGTCATCTTTCTACGAAGGAACATTTTACTCTGTTGGCAGAACATTGGCTAAAGCCTGCCGATCGTCGAGGCGCGTGATTACTTCGTGGCAGCAATAGTCGTACGCTTGTTCACAATTATTAATTAATTATGTAAAAGCTTCATTGTGGAAGCAGCTTCGAGCTTCGTGCACTATTGAATGTAGTGAGCGAGGTGTAGAACACAATATTGGGGTCCTTAAACTTGTCCGTTACACAATACGACTTTCGTAATGATTCATGTCTCACAGATGCATCATTACGGGCAATAACCTAGATTTTATCGAGCGTGTGTTTTTGAGCACATTGCGTAATATGTTATGCAAGGCTTGCATATTTAACGCGAACACACGTTTTCGGTAGGCTTATATAAATGTGATGAATGAATTACAATTTTAATTTCGTTGTATAAATTTGAATTATTTTCTTTTTCCTTTTGCTTTACATAGACAGTCGAGCTCATAACACATTCTGAGTATGTATGTAGATCTTACAGCGGGAATTTCGCTGTTTTTCTTAAAACAAAATATTGAAGTCTCCTTTCTACATCGGCAGTCCTCCTGTGTTTTAAACTAAAACGCATAATAGATTTGCAATAGGAATAGGTTCGTATTGTTCAAGATCGGACAATCTTATAGATGTGCCTAAGCTATCTTATACCCTCACAATAAAAGAGGCACGAATGGTTATAGTGCAGCAGCTATAGAAGGTAACAGAATCCCGAGGGGGTAAAGTGTATTATTTAGACTCGACTTAAACTGTGATATAGTTTTCCTATTAATAAAACTTGTTTACGAATCACACAACCATTTATTAACAATCTTTATACGAAATATGTTTCCTCAATTAAACAATCATTTTATGTTTCTTCCGTTTATAAGTAAAAAAAAAAATACAGTAAACCTTCGCATTGGTGGCGTGTTGGCACAAAACGTCAAAGTTCAAATCATTGTGTTAACTTTTTGCTTGATTTTCGATTTAATGAGGGAACTCGAAAAATAAGGAATAGCCAAAACATACTTAACCAAAATGTACACCGAATCTAATAATTTTTGAAATTACCGGAGCCCATAGCTATCACCGCGTATGTCGCAATCCACCATTAGCGACGAGGTAACTATTCCAATTATTAAATGACTATTCCACCTTACAAATCGAAATACGTGGTAAGCGACAGAAAATAGCAAGATGATTGTAACTACCCGTGCGGGCTTACAATATGTCCTACAACCCGAATACCTGATTCGTCTTTTACAATATCCGCGGAGTAATGTTGGGTGGAGCTATTTTACCACAATCACAACTCAGCCAAAATGTGCTGTCAGCGATTTAACGCTTTGTAACCAGAGTACGTTGTCATTCCACGGTCCCTTAACAAGGTTGCCTTGAATCGTTTTTGTGTCAACATTGGCTAATCTATATATTAATACGTGAAGCAAAAACTTTGCATCCCTTTTTACGAAAATTGCGCGGACGGAGGAGTATGAAATTTTCCACACTTATAGAGAATATAAAGAAGAAGTGCACAATGCTAATATTTTTTTTAAATAATGCATAAAAGATACATTGAATCAATAAAGAAAACATTACACATACTACATACTATGTATTTGACGCACACACGCATACATACTATTTATTGTCAAACTTTTGTTCTTGGCGTCTGTTGTCAAATTGAAATTAAATATTGTTTGTCTTTGTTAATATTTTTTATAGTGTAGTCTTGGCGAAATTTGTGATTATAGAAGTATCAAATACAATCATAATAGTGTACAAACTTACAATTCCAATTAATTATAGTCGAATTTCGACTACTGCGGGACCACTAGTTAAAACAATTTTCGTATTAGCCTCGGAAAACAAACCACGTAAATGTTCAGCGCATTAACTTAACATTAAAGAGTCGAGTAGGAAAAATAATGAGAGAATAGATAATAGCAGGAAGGAAAACTGTTTCCAACATTAGTGCTGTTATTGAACATAAAATGAACAGACGATGATGCACCACCTCGAGACATCAGGTCGGCTGCATTGGAATAAAGGTTATCCTGTCCCTCACGGAACATGCGATTGGTTCGCGGGCTACATCTAACGTATGCGCATGAGCAACTAGTGATACGACAAGAATGTTTTTATTAAGTGTAGTGAACAAATAATATGTAATTTTCTTCCTTCTTGTTTTTTGTGTGTTGAAAGATAGCTGCCGGTCCAAGATCTATCCATCTTCCCCTACTATTACTTCTCAGTGAAATGTCGCGTAGTTAAAAGCAGCAAAATTTTTAAATGTTATTATTAAAATTGTAAAGTGAAGTTCGTTCACAGATCGCAACCCTTTTTCTTTTTTGTTAAACTGGCTACAGAACTTCCACAGAAATGGTCTTGGAGAGTAGAGTGAAAAGAAAATAAAATTTTACTTTTCCAGAGCCTAGAAAAGACAGAGGATTTTAGAAAAGTCAGCGAATCTAATATACTAATAGTCTGTCCGGTCGACCGAAAGATACGAACATTAGACCGACCTCTATAATGCGACTAGGCTTACTGGTAGTAGGACCTCTTGTGAGTCCGCACGGGTAGGTACCACCACTCCGCCTATTTCTGCCGAGAAGCAGTAATGCGTTTCGGTTTGAAGGGTGGGGCAGCCGTTGTAACTATACTGAGACCTTAGAACTTATATCTCAAGGTGGGTGGCGCATTTACGTTGTAGATATCTATGGGCTCCAGTAACCGTTTAACACCAGGTGGGCTGTGAGCTCGTCCATCCATAAAAAAAGTGCTTCCCATAACCGTTGGTACTATAAGTGTCTTAAACTTATTTGTCCAACCTAATATTTTCCACTCCTAGCTCTTAAGTATTATTAATACTATTAGTTGAAGGCGTTAGTACCATCGTCCATTAACTAAAAGTAGTTTGCGAGCACATCTGCCCATCTTCTTAATAAAATTAATCCCTAATACCTACAGAAAGCTAGATCAACTGTATGCGCATACCAAACCCGAAGTGCTCATAATAAAATTAGTATTAAAAGTTATGGCACAGTCGTAAAGACACGCGTGGCGAGAACTGGCCTCATTCCCGCCACTTTCCAATGTCCAACTTACTGGCACGAGCTGGTAAGATAACATTCTTGACTGCCGCAATACATCTATATCTACTGCTGTCTGAATCTCGACATTAGCGGAAATGGACTCTCCATAATTTCAACATAATTGAACAATTAAATACTATTTGGTATTTATGTAAAAAACATATATACAAGACTAGCGGACCCGCCCTCAATTCGCTTCGGAAACTAATTTATTATTGATTTCTCCACTATTTAATGGATGTTATTATACATATAAACCTCCCTATTCAATCACTCTATTTATTAAAAAAAACCGCATCAAAATCCGTTGCGTAGTTTTAAAGATTTAAACATACATAGGGATATAGGGACAGAGAAAGCGACTTTATTTTATATTATGTAGTGGTAAAATCGATAAGGGATTTGTCTATTCAATTCCTGCCAATCCTATTGACAATTCGACTTGACGATATTAATGTGGATTCCAACTAACACCGACGTATGACTAACTGACTTATGGTTCCGCTTAATGTAAAACTTCACAGTAATTAAATCCTCAGTGTCACCTTGCCAATACAAAAGGTACACGTAAATCGTCTCAATCTACTTCTTGCCCCATATCCCACATTAACGCACAAACTAAAACTCGTTGGGTTCGTTAACCAGGACCTATTTGATCATTTGAAATCTATTTGATCTATAAACACTTATGTGTGTAATAACGTAATGATTTTTTTTAGCCTTAAGTGTCAAAGTTCGATGATGAGGCAACAAAAAATGGCGTGTGCGTATGTATTAATTACCTAAATGCGTGTGATTTGAATTGTAATAAAAAAAAGCCTACACATGCTAAATATCGTCGTAAAAAAAGTTGCTCGGCAACATGTGTAGTAAGGCGGAGCGTGTAATGTACGCTCCCCGACAAGTTCTCGCCGCGCGCGGCACTGATCTCCGCATACTATCGGCACTAAATATCACAAACTGCCTAGAAATTTACAGATCGATTGTACATCTAACATTCACTTAGAAGATTAAAATTGTAAGCAGAATAAGTTAGTATGAAATAAGAATACCTAGTTATATTGGTGTTTTTCCTACCTATGCAGATAGCCTTGAGAGACTATTTCAGCTTCACCCTAACGTTTGTAGGTGAGCTTACGGGGCTCAAACCGGAGAGTTGCTAATACTGACCCTAACAAGAGCAGTGCTTCGCAGAATCTACCACCGGATCGGAAGCATGACCCACTGAGAAGATCCGGCGAGAAACTCAGTGGGCCCCTAGTTATATAATGTTAGAAGTTGATAAGGTAGCATATACTATCTCATCTAGCTCTAAAAATAAAAATGTAAATAGATAAATAAGCATAGAATAAGAAATACAAAATGTTAATACTTAAGAACACATGGATTAAAGTAACGTAAGGGTGTCCCAAAAATGCTCTGGTGTTAACAGTCTAAGTGTTCATTGAAATAAAGATAATAACCCTGAAATTATTCCCCCGATTAAACTAAGAAATATAGACAAAAGATGAATAAAGTAACGGGAGTAATATCCCGGATAAGAAAGAAAGGTGATGGACGAATGTGTAGTATGAAGCTTGCAAGTGCGAGAGGCATAAATGCGTGAACTAGTATGAATGAGAAAACATAGAATAATAAGATCCCGTTGAGTCAAGTTGCGTTGACCAGAATTGACCTGTTTGAAGTTTTGCTCGTTTTGACTTCTGCATCATTTATCTTCAATCATAGATTTTGCATAATACAATAATATTCGATATTTTAAACTCTATGTCACAGCATAAAAGTCTCCATATGGTAGTATGAATAAGTATCTAAAATGAAGTTTTTTTTTTTATTGCCCTTGTAGGCAGACGAGCATACGGCCCACCTGATGGTGAGTGGTTACCGTCGCCCATGGACTTCAGCAATGCCAGGGGCAGAGCCAAGCCGCTGCCTACCGAAATCCAATGACATCGCGTAACAGTTAGCATGTTAGTAAACAATCTCGGATATTCTATAATTCACGGTGAAGGATGTCGTGACGCAACATAAACAGGCTTGTGATTTTGATAACGCTGGCTTATCTCGAAACTAAATAAGGATTATCTAAAAATGTCACGAGATGTCCACATGATTAATTCATTAATTGATTAGTTTACGGGTGTCATTTTTTAAACCTAAATGCGTAGAATCCAGGTCTAATATATATATTTCATTATAAATTCATGTAATTCAATCATTTGAATAGACACTGTGAAGATATTTTTGAACGACGATAATCAGTCGAATCCACTTGTCTCTTTGTCGAGGACAGTTAAAAATGAGCTAAAACGCATGACAACAGACAGACAGACCGCACGCTACCTGTAACAGAATGGAAGATATTCGCTAAAATCTGACACGGTCTTAACGGTGACCTTGATTATGATAACTTTCCTACATTTTTGGTAGTAGCAAATCCGTGGACTCTAAAACAGCTCAACAGAACTGGGTTTCTGGTCTACTCATGTTTTCAATATTCATAACATAAAATAGAGCTCGTAAAAAACATATTTTGTTTACAGAATAAAAACGTGCTAAAATTTTCTCTGCACTCTGTTTATCAGTTGTACAAACTAATTAAAATAATTAACGGGTACGTGCAAGTTGTGTTGAACAATATACGTAACGGTGTTGGACGCGCACGCGGCTTAGTGCATATGACTGGGGTCCGAAACTAGGCTAATGAAATGTGGCTTTTTTCTTCATAAAATACGCGTTAAATCCCCAAAAGTAGTTCATAGCCCTAGATGACCAACCGCTTTTATATCTTATTTGTGCTTACCACGCCAATTCAGCATTTGTATAAACTTTTTTTTTCCTACCTAAGCTGATAGCCTTGAGAGGCTATATCAGCGTCGCCTTAACTAATAGGTGAGCTCGCGGGGCTCAAACTTGATGAAGTTGCTAACACGAACCCTAGCAAGAGCCGTGCTTCGCAGAATCTACCACCGGATCGGAAACGCGATCCACTGAGAAGATCCGGCGAAAAACTGAGTGGGCTGTGTCTGTGGGTTAATTTACTCCGCCCTTCGTCGCAAGCGACGGGTTCGACGAGAACGATGACCGGTGCTTGAGGTACCTAAAAGCACCGTTAGTGGATCGGGAGGATAAACTTAAATTGAATGTGTAACACTAACATTGACCCTTCACTATACAATGGAATGGTGGTTCCGTACATTTGTATTTTATCACAATCCGAAACATGGTTCTAAATTTCGGTTGTCAGCAATGTGGCAACCAATCCTAAGTTCACCGATGGCATTCAAGACGGTGCTCGCCACTTGATAAGTTTTTAAGTTACACACACATTCTACATGGACGAACTCATAGTTGACTTAATGTTGAGCAGTTATTGGACTACATCATAATGTGAATTCTGTCGCCCACTTTGAGATATAGAACCGATACCCCAAATACATATAAACTTTTCTATATTTCAAACTGTTTCGGCAAAAACACCTCACACCGCCTCCTGATCCTTTATACAACAGTATCTTATGAAATGACTTATAGCTGAAAGTAATTAGTAATTAAACGCATGATTCACATTACTCTCGACGCTTAGACCGCGGTACTGGTAATTACCGGTTAATTGACGGGCTCGAACCTTTGACTTGTAGTAGTACACTCTATGATATTAACGAGAGCTCAGAGGTCAATATCAATATGTCAAAGAGTTCTTGAATGTTAAGCAAAATAATTTCAGTTGCTTTTTCCCTTACTATTCGGATGACTGACTGACGCGACGGTGTAGTAGTGTGGGTCTGACTATCGCGAACAGGGTCGTGGGTTCTATTCCCACATCAGGCAAATATTCGTGTGATGAATAGGTTTGTTTGCTCTTTGTCTGGGCTTTTATTATTCATATATGTATATAATTGAACATACATAAGTATGTTTATAACATAGGGAATTTTAAATTAGTGTGTGATTTGTTTCCAAATTTTATAAAAAAAATTTTTGAGCATGTCCTTTACCCCATTGCGAAAAAGATTTTGACATCCTTCGGGCTTCGATTACAACTCAAAACCAGATGGGCCATCTCTGTTCATCCAAGTCAACAAAATTATTACGTTGAAGAGATAATCCTCATTATCGCAAATTCACTTCATCTGTCTTCAGTTTAAGCAATACTGGACTAGATGACGGTAAAATAAAATGTGACCGGTAAAATAGAGGGAAAAAGGCCTAGGGGTAGAGGTCCCAAACGATGGTCGGACCAAATAGCGGAGGAACTGGGGATGCCTATCAGCGACGCACTCCACCGGGCTGCAGGGCGGGATCGATGGAGACAGTTGGTTGACGAAATCGGACGGAGTCACGATTCTCAGCAGTGAGGAACCGATCGAAGAGAGAGAGAGAGCACTAGATGATGTCTGATGAAGTATTTATTATAAGTTTGATTCAATAGTTCGACTTGGCTCACAGTTTTACAACTAGCTGCCTGATGTCAATCCTGCCTTGGGATTAGAGGAGTCAAGCCAGGACATGCATTATTTTTAGGAGCAAGTTAGATACTACTTAAGACTAGTTCAGAAGCGTGTATTGAGGTGGACACGGTCGGTCTCGTGCGCATTACCATTCAAACATGGGTTAAAACTAACGATAACCGTTTTAGGTATTCTCATGTTAACAATACAAGACGATGTCAATAAGTTTTTTTTTTTTTTTTTTTTTTTTTTTATTTATTGCTTAGATGGATGGACGAGCTCACAGGCCACCTGGTGTTAAGTGGTTACTGGAGCCCATAGACATCTACAACGTAAATGCGCCACCCATCTCGAGATATAAGTTCTAAGATCTCAGTATAGTTACAACGGCTACCCCACCCTTCGAACCGAAACGCATTACTGCTTCACGGCGGAAATAGGCGGGGTGGTGGTACCTACCCGTGCGGACTCCCAAGAGGTCCTACCACCACACTTCTCATTACACAATTAAATCTTCATGCAAATAGTTTAGTACAAATAATATTTAAGTCTCGTATAACATTTGTTCTGAATCATAACGCTCTGAGTCAGGCCTGTTGAGATTGGTTAAGAACGTGTAAATAATGACAAATGCCCGATTCAAACGAGTTAATCTTCGGCCAACTTTTTTTTTTTAAATTGCGTACCCAATCTGTCTTTTATTTGTGATAAAGTTAACGATTTGAAGAGAACGAATGAGTGTTTGGTTTAAGGTTAGACCAAGAAAATTATTATTATTATTACTGTTGGTAGGACCTCTTCTGAGTCCGCGCGGGTGGGTACCACCACCCTGCATATTTCTGCCGTGAAGCAGTAATGTGTTTCGGTTTGAAGGGTGGGGCAGCCGTTGTAACTATACTTGAGACCTTAGAACTTATATCTCAAGGTGGGTGGCGCATTTACGTTGTGGATGTCTATGGGCTCCAGTAACCACTTAACACCAGGTGGGATGTGAGCTCGACTACCCATCTAAGAAATAAATAAAAAAAAGTTTTGTTTATTTATATTATTTGTGTATTTTTAACTCACGTATTCACTTAAAAATGCCTAAACGATCTTGGAATATTTCATCATTTTATCAATATGTAATTCTTATTTAAATATAATTTCTAAAAAACACAATTTAACCAAAAAAATATATCAAGCAAAGCTCGATCATCATCTAGTATACTATTATGTACTTTAGTATTGAAATTTTAACTTAAACAATAATACGTTTTTCATTTCTTTACCGCCACTAATATTCAAGTCTTTTTTTTTTTTTGGAGAAGTCAACGATTAATTTAATCCTAGGAAAATACAAAATTAAAATGTTAACTAGCAACACTCTATAAAAAATACGCCATTGTTTCTGTACGTAATAATCTTCAAACTACAAAATTACTTTAGTGGTCTTGTAATTTATAGAAGAAGAATCTAATTTTATTGTTTTTCTTTTGTTCTCAGGTAAGCGAGTTATAAAACTCGTTTTTGGAGTTCATCCAAGATTGGTAAATAATACATATAGAAGATAATAGAGTAAGTCACATGTTAAGTATTTCAAAATCGTTCGTTAGGTATGTACTCTGTTTTACAACGGGGTGCTTAGAGCGAGTTTTTTAACGTTTGCCTACGTTGCCGCTAGGGGCGCTGTTCCATCTGCATACAAATTTGAGTTAACTTCTACGCTATCGAGAACGTTAAAAAACTCGCACTAAGCACACTGGTAGTGTATCATGATCCCATATCCGTAGACAGTGTCTGTGGAATATGTTTTCAAGTTTCAAATGCTACACTCTATATCAGCCTTTCCCAAAGTGGGCGATAACGCCCGTTGTGAGCGCTGCGGGCTTAATGGGGGGTGGTAAGAGACCCAGAAAAAAATAGGGGCGTTGTGTAGAGGCTTGGGAGGCGATTTGTAATTTCATGGAGGTCTAGGAGGTCTCTTAGACACCGATGAAGCTCTCGCTATAGTGGTTTTTAAGTAAGTAGAAAAAATGGGGGCGCTAAATAATAATTTATTCTCAAAGTGGGCAGTAGACAAAATAAGTTTGGGAACCACTGCTCTATATGATTATTCTTGTTGACGCGTCGGTTAAAAACAGTAACTTTTCTTCTCGGCCACAGCCAAGAAGTCAGCAGTTGGCTGGCATAATTCCCGATTGAAAACTGTCCCTAATTCGTCGTGAGAACTGATGATGGACACGTTTTGAGATCCTAGTCTTTTTGCGAAGCAATTATGCATTTCGGTTCAAAGGACAGGGATAATATAATATTTAATTCGATAAAAAATCAGCTGACACGATCAAAAGTACATGTAAATTTTATTATTAACTAGCGACCCGCCCTCGCTTCGCTTCGGAAACTGTAATTTATTATTAATTTCTCCACTATTTAATGGATGCTATTATACATATAAACCTTCCTCTTCAATCACTGTATCTATTAAAAAAAAACCGCATCAAAATCCGTTGCTTAGTTTTAAAGATTTAATCATACATAGGGATATAGGGACAGAGACAGCGACTTTGTTTTATACTATGTAGTGATAGTGAAGTAGGAACATCTCAGTTTTGTTTTCGATCTCATACTACAATTTTGACACTACAACGACTACAACACACACACATTTTTAAATTATTTATTTATGACCACTATGTAGTAATCAGAGGAATAATTGTCTAAAACAACCGGTCGTCAAAATTGAGTCCTAAAGATGATGTGTTAGCAAAAAAAGTTTTTATGTACTCAAGCAATTTTCTCTGTGGCAAAAAGTAAAATTATGCTAAATTGTCGCGAAAATTACTAAAATCACATTGTTAATAGTGCTATTGTGCAAAATTGGCACTTTGCTTTCGAGTTTATTTATAGAAACCTGTACATCTCATTCAGTAACGTGCATTCTGATTTTAATATTAACTGTCATTTCAATACAAATTCTCAAGAAGACTTCACTTCGTGATTAATAGCATTTAATAACATTTTCCGTGGTCAGTGTGTAAAGTATGTGAAGCGCCGGAAATGATATAAAACGAGGGATTAAACCGTAAAAGCAGTTTAAATGCAATAAAAATGTAACAAAAAAAAAGTCGCTAGTCTGGTCAACAATAATACCTGCATAGGTACAGGAGTATCTCATCATATGCCAAGGTAGAAAAGCGTGCGGCCTCATGTGAAGCCGTTGCCGCAACGCATACTCAACAATTTACTGGTGGTAGGACATCTTGTGAGTCCGCGCGGATAGATACCACCATCCTGCTTATTTCGGCCGTGAAGCAATAATGCGTTTCGGTTTGAAGGGTGGGGCAGCCGTTGTAACTATACTTGAGACCTTAGAACTTATATCTCAAGGTGAGTGGCGCATTTACGTTGTAGATGTCTCTAGTAACCACTTAACACCAGGTGGGCTGTGAGCTCGTCTACCCATCTAAGCAATAAAAAAAAACTGCCGTCGCCGCACACATTGAAACAATAACAATCGTCCTATCGTTGAAATAGGAACGCATGTATCGACCAAACACACACAGGGATGTGAAAGTCAAGCTGGCTTACAATATGCACCTAGCCATAGTACTTCAGCTATGAAATAGGGGATTGCGTAATAGGGAATGAATATAGGTGATACTGTTGTACTGACAACTACAGTATACTCCGAAGCACAACTGTAGCTTAAGGAGGCTGGGTTTAAATACCCATAATATCTAAATAATGAACTCTAATCTCACTTAATGTGTGGTACTTGATGTGAGTTCTTCCACTTATCACGAGTGTTCACGATTAGTGTAATAAGTATATTGACATTAACGACGGCAACTGGCTGACGTCTAAGCTAAAAGCCTTCTTGTAACTCCAAATGTTCAAACCAGATACAACCTCCTTATTATTATTTAAATCCTTGAATAGTCATTCATGTCAATTGGAAGAGGCTTTTCTTTCTTTATATAATACTTATAATTCTACGGTCTATGCGCTGCGATGATCATAGCAATGAAATATAAATCGCAGATAACTTTACAAATTCAAACACATATTTCGTTCATTATAAAAACAATAGAGATACATCTAGAAGCAATAACAATACTAAATGAATAATATTACGCCAATATTCTGATATAAGCGTGCTGTTAACGATCGTTTATTAATTCATTCGGACTCTTTAAGAATGCTTGTTGCGTGCACACGGACCTAATAAGGCTTGGACGTCAAACGTGGGCCAAATACGACCCCAGCGGGCCTAATAGACCACGCTATTAAAAATAATCGTGCCAATTCGACCTTTAGTGTTTCAGAAATAAAACAGATATTCGCTGATCGACCCACATTTAAGTAGGCTATAGTGCATTACTAAATTAATAAAATGTAATCCGTTTGTGCTTTACGGAGTTGAAAATAAGAGTTACATTAGTTATCTATGACGGTAATCAAGTTTTATGTCAGTACCTTTATTGAGCACTTTGGTTTTTTAATATGGTGTAGTTAATGGTTATCAATGTTATGGATACAATATGAATCGACGTAGTTTTTGTGAACGTTCGTTGCAAACCCATCAAGCGGAAACTCATCACAGATTATTGAAGTATTATACGGCCTGGTTGTTGAACAATTCGGAGAGCTCATGGGCACAACGTGAAGGTCGTCGATATCGAGACGTGTATTCGAAGTTTTAACTTTTTCGATATTTCCAAGGGTCAATTTATACTCAAACACCATACCCCATGTAGAGACGGCAGTACTACGTCCATATATCTTCGCCCTTCGGATGCACTTCGCAACAGAACTCATTCTCATAATCAGGAGCCATTACGTTTATCTCTGCTGAGTTTAGTTCTGGAATTAATTCCCTTCTACGATAGTTCCCGAGTATTACCACATGTTTTTTTTAAAAGGTTAGGATTAGATGCTTCATTGGTAGGTATTAACTTGATTTTGCCCCCGATGGCACAAGCAAGTCTGCGTATAAATGCGTATTATTGCGTATTATCTTACATCTAACTCTGCAGGCGTATAGGCAGCGTCACAAAGTCCGTTCTTTGAATCTATGTTTATTATTCGTGTAGGTAATACAAGTGCGTATTTAATTACCATTAATTTTAGGTCGAACCAGATAATTCGTCCGCCATTGTTGTGAACCAATATGAATGTTGCTGGTTTAGGCTTTATCTTTTATTACTGGGTCAAGGGAAGCGTTTCTGAGACTACGTGCTTGAGGAAATTTAGATTTTATTTATAAACTATTAAATATACATATGTTTGTTACATTGGTTTAAAATTTTTCGCGCTCTTGTGATCTCTTTTAGAGAAGGATATGTTTTTTGCGTACCTATATGTGTAGTTGAACTCTATCTATCTTTTGCACAGTGATTGAAGAGTAAATAGACATTAGTATATGTAGTAGTAACTCTACAAATAATTATGACCAACAAATAGATATACTCTGATCGTGTAAGCTCCTCTGACGTTTTGATTGTGAATACATAACATTGACAAATCAGAAGCGAAATTTAATCTAAATAATGTAATTTGCTGATATACATATATTACACAATTAACATAACCACACCAGCTCCCACCCACCTTACACCCACGTACATTGTGTAAATGTGGAACTGTATTCGTGAATGTCAATGACATGATAATATGTAGGCTTTGGGACAGTTCCTACATATAGCCTTGACTAGTAGAACATGCGGTAAATGTAAGTTTCGATGTTGTTAATAATTAGGAAATTGTTGCCTACTTTAAGAACTTTAGGAATTTACTGGTGGTAGGACCACTTGTGAGTCCGCGCGGGTAGGTACCACCCACCCTGCCTATTTCTGCTGTGAAATAGTAATGCGTTTCTGTTTGAAAGATGGGACACCCGTTGTAACTATACTTAAGACCTTAGAACTTGTATCTCAAGTTGGGTGGCGCATTTACGTTGTAGATGTCTATGGGCTCCAGTAACCACTTAACACCAGGTGAGCTGTGAGCTCGTCCACCCATCTAACTAATAAAAAAAATTGTAATTCGCAAAACTCAGTCCCAGTCCCAGCTAAGTCCGCCCGTCGTCGTGAATCTAGAAAGAACTCTGGGTCACAAGCAATTCCTTCATCATAAAAAAGTACATACTCAGGCAGTTTCTACTGTTTTAATTTTGTTTTTATAACATGCAAATTCTTCCTTGCGTATTCACTTGTAGGCTAGTGTCGTCACTTTTCTTTACTGCCCACTTTACTGGACATATTCTATTCTAGTTTAGTTTTGAGTAGGTACTAGTGATATGACGGCCGCAGGTTCGCACCCTCTGGTGCCACCATACTGCCTATATCTGTCGTGAAGCCATGCCTTCAGTTTTGAATGGTAAGGTAGCTTTTTTATTTATTTTTTATTGCGTGGATGGGTGGACGAGCTTACAGCCCACCTTGCTGGAGCCCATAGACATCTACGACGTAAATGCGCCACCCACCTTGAGGTACGAGTTCTGAGGTCTCAGTATAGTTACAACGGCTGCCCCGCCCTTCAAAACGAAACGCATTACTGCTTCACGGCAGATGTAGGCAGGGTGGTGGTACCTACCCGCGCAGAGAATTCCAAACCGAGAATAATGTGTGCACTTGTAAAACTTAAAAAACGAACAAGAAAAACGTTTTTCCAATAATGTTTTAAATTTGCCAAAATTATTGGCAAAATACCAAAACTCGTAAATTAGATAGATCCGCGCACAGCACGAACGATCATTTATTATTAGAACATTGTTACCGAGCAAATTAAGATGGGTTCATACTGACGCTAAAAAAAACGTTTTTTTGGGTTTCTACATTTAAATTCAACCAGTTTATATTAAGTTAAAAGTCATTAAAACATACTTGTTGAATATCAAAATACAAAAAGTTCCAAAAAATAATCAGCATCGCGAGAAAAGGTCCGTTGAAGTACTGACCAGCTGAATTTATTAACGTGACGTCAGAGTTCGAGGTCTAAACCGGGAAGCTTGTTGTTTATATTTTTTAAATAACTACAAAACGCGGTTGAATGCATCTTCATTGCGTGTGACGTCATTCAGCTAAGTCGATCAGCTGCTGATGGCTGGGCGCTGGTGCGTACAACGTGACCGAACCATAGAATATACACTGAAACACAACGATTAACCACATGACATCATATCTTGTATCTTGGCAGAAGTGTACATTTGTTACATTTTCTACAATTTAAACTATTAAGACACAAAAATAATGATATGATGATCATGTAAATCTAATTAAAGACCTTCATGAATACTTCTTAGATTATTTGTTAAGGATTTCCGATTGTCTATGCAGAGTAGCGGTGACTGTACTATTCGGATGAGGGCGCAGGACTCTCGCTGCACACAATTTCTTCAACGCGCAATTTTTTTCTTAGCTATTCGCGGGTAGTTTTTTTTTCTTCCTCCCTGTGCTGATAGCCTTGAGAGGGTATAGCAAGAGCAGTGCTTCGCAGAATCTACCACCGGATCGGAAACGCGACCCACTGTGAAGATCCGGCGAGAAACTCAGTGGGCTGTGTCTATGGGTTAATTTACTCGTCGAGCCCTTCCGTGCTTGAGGTACCTAAAAGCACCGTTAATGGGTCGGGAGGATCTGTAATGATGCGTTCGCGGTTAGCTTAAGAGGCTATTCAAGCTACGCCCGGGTAGGTGACCTCAACCTGAGAGAATTAGCTAACGCGGGTCCTAGTAAGAGCGGTGCTTCGCAGAATCTCCTACCGAATTGGTACGCATAGTGTGAACGGTTCCTGTTCGAATAAAAACCTGATCGTGTAGTTTATATTTCGTCTTGATGTTCCGTCACGGTACACGGCCCCGTCGATTGATTTGTTGAGATCTATTCTATATATACCAATATTATAATGCTGTAATTTTCCTTAATGATTGTGGTAGGCAGATAAATATGTAATGTATGTAAATTACTAATAATTTAAAAGTGAAGCTACTTTGGAATGAGCGTGCGTATGTTTTCAAGGTTGAATTTGAGTGCAACGGCGTAAAATATTTTTCTCCATCATTCGTATCTTTTTATTGATCGAGTTGCAGCAACGAGCTCGTGGCCCATCTGGTGCTAAGTGGGTATTGAAGCCCACAGACATTAGGTCGTAAATGCAATATCACATCTTGAGACATGTAGCGGTAGTTTCGTTTTTGTAAAACATTGATGCTTCGCGGAAGAAATAGGCAGAAATCGTGAAGATGTTCACCACCAAAATAATTCTTGATTTATTTCTGTGATGTTCGCGCTTAGAATATGATCTTCGCTTTTGTCGCGTGGTATACGCTATCTTTGTTAGCTATCTTTGGTAGCAGGAAAAAAACACATTTACACATTTTTTAACGCAGGAAAAAAAACAATATGTTGCGGCCAATGAATATACAACGTTTGTCATTTATTGATTAATAATTAAAAGTCATTAATACAAATTCGTGTTGAAATGTTTCGAAAGTGATTGCGTCCATAATATCTAAAAACAAAACAAATTACCCACTTCGCTAAGAACACTTCGCAATCCAATAAGAAAATCCAACTTCAATGTTGAACATGTTTACGGTCGGTAAACAAACCTTAGCCTTGTTTATCGTTAGACGTAAACACATTAGAGCAGATTGCTGCGATTCGTTACTGCCTTTATCGATAGAGCGCTAATAAAGTATTGTAGTAAGTGTAAACAATTATTTCTGATTGCGTTTTTTTACTGAAACATCTGTTTTGTGATGGTGTGTAGGTTATCTAGTCGTAACCTCTGAAGATTGTTATATGTAACTATGGGGCCTAACAAACACAATCGACTTTGCAAAATTTACTTCTTGCTATTATTTCTTCAAGCTGTAGTGATAGATTTGGGGTAGATATTGTTAAAATAAATTTAAACTAAAGTTCAGTTGGCCTCGACAAGTTCATGTTGACGCATTTTGTTTGTAATTTTCTAATAGTCCTTTTAACCAAAATTTAAAGCAGCATGATTATTTTATTACACTCATATACTATGTACTTAAGTCCACAACTAACATAAATCTCGTGATGTCACCGCTACACGCGAGCGTGCGAAAGAGATAGCGATATATTTCCATTACTTTACCACTTCAATGCTTTTCAGACAAATGTTCCATTTTAATGGTTTTCGTTATTGCAAAACAAAACAATATACACATTAAAACATAGTATCGCTCCAAATCACGAATATACTCATGATGGCGATGCTAATGCGGTAAATTTTACCAGTACTTACATCATTTACAGACGACATTACAACTTGACTTTGAAGGTAGAGGCAGGCGTAGGTAGACCAGCATACAGCCCGGTCTCGTTATTAAGGAAAAGTGAGAAATGGTCTAGCGGAGTGTAAGTAAATGTAAAAAACAGAAAAGTCGAAAATTGTTATTTTTCGTAATTGTTCGCGGTATGGCGTCTTGCGAGCCCACAGAAGTAGTAATTACAACCCTATTTGTTTCTGCCGCGAAGTAATAATGCGTTCCTGTTTGTATGGGCAGGCGTTGTACTTACAGAACTCACGTCTCAAGGAGATCGGTTGCAGTCACGTTGTAATGTCTATGGAATCCGGTACCCACTTGACATCTAGTGGGCCGTGAGCTGGTACACCCGTCAAAGTAAAACAGTAACGTTTTATTATATGAAACAGTATTTATGACCAGACGATATATTTCTGGATGACGTCACATGTGTCATCCGACGGGTTGAGGCTCCACTTCCCGTGCATTGAACTTAAGAACACAAAAACACGAGTTTGTAAACGACTGACTCAGTGGTGCAGTAATTAGAACTCCTGACTATGGCGCTGAGGGTCGTGGGTTCGATTCCCACATTGGACAAACACTGCGCAATGAACTGGTTTTTTTGCTCTTTGTCTGTATGTGTATATTTAAACATATATAAGTATGTTTATCAGTCTCTGGTACCCATAACACAGGCAATCCTAAATTGGGACCTGATGATCGAGCGTAATTTGTTTCCAGTTATTATTATTATTCTACTATGTTTATTTAAAATCTTATTAATTTTACAATCTTTTTTTAAAAAGATATTATCAATAACATTTTTAAAAGCACTATATAAAAATAGATTGCCGCCGATGGCGGTGTCTACTTTATTATTATTAATCATTATTATAAAGTAACGGCCACATTCAAATATTAATGTATGATTTAAGAATGAGTCCATAATGGTTGTAGCACTATAATCACGCCTATGTCGGTCGACAAGCTAAATGAATATATCGACCCACGAGGTCGCGGCTAGGCCCCTGAAACTGGAATACTTTAAGACAAATATTTTTTCTGTACGGCTAGCGACATCTTGTAGCGGATGCCCCTAACTTTATACGTTGTTAAAGTTAAGGCATTTAGTTATGATATAATTAAACACAGAGAATAAAAAAATAAAAAATCATACAAGTCTTTAATTTTTATAGACAAATTGATAAAATTTTATCAATTTGTGGTTTCTGAAAATTTACAAAATCCTTCATTAAAAATAAAATATACGTAATATATTATGTTACTGCCATCTACAGGAGCCATGAGAAACTAATCGAAGCGAATCCATCTAGTGGCTGACGCCCGTAAACATTTTTGTTGAGTGCTTGAGTTGCTTGTCTTTAACTAATTTATGTGTATTATCTATGGTCGAGGTGTCTTATATTGAAACGTATGATTATAGATTTCATTATGAACTAACTGAAAGTCTAGTAAAGGAATATCATACTGGTAATGAGCATGCCACGGGTCACGGCTTACCTTTCTGGTTTTCGTTTCAATTTACAAGTATCAATATTTATTTTTTCATTAACTGCTCTAATGGGAATTTCATACCTTGCCGAGGCTATGTGATAAGTCTAAGGACAGTCATAAGGTGTGTTGTGAGTTCCTAGTATTTCATCACTATGTAATAATTTATAAAAGAGCTGCCGGTGACCACTTAACATTTCGAAGGATTCGTGAGTTCATGTGTAATAAGAAAAAGAGCTGCCACTTAAGTTTTCGGAGGGCTCCTGAGTAGATCTGTAATAAAAAAACCTGAAAATATGATATTTAATAACTTATATCGTACAATCCATAATTCTAAGCAGAGAATAAGGGACAGTAAAGTAGGTGGAGCTTTCTCTAAGCTCAGGTAAGAACGCGAGCTTTCGCGGCTATAGAATGTCACTATTACTTGTTCCAACATTCCCATCGTGGGATAAGTGTTTTATTGGTACCGCTTACTATTACATCGGCCGTTTGCGTATTAACTAATTAGATGCTTTATTTTTTAAAGTTATACTTTACAACAAGAAACAAATATTATTCTTTTAAATTTACATATAATAAAGATATAAAATACTATTATTAATAAGAAATTATTAAAGGTATAAGAGAAAAGGGTGCGAGTTTTTTTCTGAATTATTTTTATATTTTATCGGTCGACGATTTTTTATTTTATTTTTAATAGCCTCTGTTGGCAGCCGAGCATACTGCCCACCTGATGGTGAGTAGTCACCGTCACTTATAGAAGTCAGCAATGAGTAAAACCAATTCCAGATCTTTATCGAACTGTCTTTGCCATTGGATCAACCTAGATAAAGAGGTTAAATTAACCTTAGCCGTTTGACAGATCAATAGTCTAATGGTCTCGTAATGTGACTATGGAATCGTATGTCACGAGTTCAAGTCCTCTCGGGGACTATATTTAGCCTTAGCAATTTATCAGATGATAGAGTTATCCGTTAAAATGAAATGTTTTTCGGATTCATCAATATATACCAAAACGATTTTTTTAGATCAATGACCTTTTCCACGCCGCCAGCCGCAGGAACTGATTAGAATTACATAAATAACAATAGTAGGAAGTACGCTGGCCATTACTGTGTTTACGCAATGACAAATAGACTGATAGTTGCGTAATTACACGACATTACACGTATAGAAAGTTTACTTGATCAGCTCACGGCTCACGGCTGACGCGGCAACCAAACTAACCTCATTCAGGCTCATACTGTGAATAATGTCAATGTTATCTGTTATACATGAGTCGTCTATTATCAAAGGCGGCAATCTGTACATTTGGACAAAACTTTTTTATTGATATGTCCAATACAGATTTATTTGAATATAATCGTCTCCTTCAAAGAATACGGTTCAAAACCTGCATTAAATAAAGGTTAATAGTTAACCTGTTATTTATCAAAGATGTCGTTCCGAAGAGTTTTGTGACTGCCAATGGAATACAAAGTCAATAATTCGTTTTTCTGATTTACCAATCATTGTCCAAAAGTCAGATTGCCGCCTTTGATAATAGTCGACTCACATATCCTTCACAACTAACGTTAAATCCACTTGTTTTAATATCAACTACTAAAAACGAGGTCAATAACCTGACTGAAAGATACTAAGACCGACTTCAAATGTAACTACCGCATTGAAATCATCACACGTGAGTAGTGGACTTTATCTTTAAGATATACACGAGAACTCTAAAAATTATCAATCACAAAGAAGCACTCATAAAATCCATTTAACTTTCAATGATATTTGCAGATATTAACCAAACTAGTAAAATATCATCTCAAAACACAGGCTCCCATAAGAAATGCTAATATCGTGTATTACAAAATACCTGGATGGTATTTTTAATTTGCGTAAAGTTAATGACAACATATCATTGACCAATTAGTCGCGAGGATGTCGATTTGCCATGACGTGATTTGCGCTCCTCCTCCTCCTCGCGTCGTTTTCCTCATTACTGAGGGTCATGACTCCCCCGCTGCATCAGTTTCTCCCGTACGATTTCCCTCCGCTAGACCCTACGAATAAATAGACTAGGCCCAGCTCAAACGATGTTTATAAAACTCGCTTTAACACAGTTGACCAGCTATTCACATTTCATCTGATATTGTTACGCGCTGGGGTTCGGGATAAATAAAACTTCCACCGAAGTACAAATTAAAACTCTATTTAACACTTAAAACACTTACAGAACACTTTAAAACTCGTAATCCACTTCTTCCGCTTCGCTTCAAGTGATCCCCTCGCTGTTTCGCTTCGATTAGAATCGCTTACTAACTCTGTGTCAATTTTGCAACGCATCCCTAGAATAATCGAGAACATTCTCGGGAAGACCAGTCGTTTCGATGTGTGTTTCCGCTATTTGATAATAGATGGCGTTGCACTTCTCGAGCGTTCTTGATTTTATTACTTATTTTAATATTCCTTTCTGCTATTAGACGATAGATGGCGTTGCTTTTACCGACAACAATATTAAGATTTTTTCATTTTAAATTGGACAATTAGGAGTTCATTATTAAAAGACCTCTCACACGAGTGTGTGCCCAGCGGAATTCACACTATACTATTCGTTTTGAGTTGCTAGTGCTAATTAATTATATAGGTTCATGAGCCCGTCTTTACTGGCAATAGAAAGGCCGACAGTTAGCTTTGATAACACGGTGACGCACTTAACAAAGAAAATTAACCTCTGGGTCACAATTGCATTACCGGAAATGACATAACATCATTCCAAATAACAAATAATAGAATTTGAGTGACAGACATTGTATTCGCATTACAGTTCACAATGGGTATTGAAATTTTGCGATATTTTAATCGTGTACTCAAATAGGCGTTCTCATCTTTTTATGTAATACTAATTACATAAAAATGATTACGTAAAAGTTCAATGAATTTCATTTCTACCAAATGAGGTCAAAGTTAAATATTATAGTTATTTACCCGACTGCACCGGTATTTAAGGCAAGGAATATGGTGACATTGATGTCAGTATCTGTATTTCGGTGATTCTCTCTCAAGGTAGAATGGTGGTAGCACAAAAGTTATCATCTATTTATCTCTCTTCTTCTATATTGTTTCCTCTCTACTGAGGATCGCGACCACATGGGGCGTACTTCCAATGTGCTCGATCATGGGTGGCACGGACCGCATGGTACAGACTACCACCAAGTGCTTGTCTTGCTAGATCTGACCATCTGGCTGGTGTTCTGCCCACGGTGCGCTTGCCCTCTATGCGACCCGCAATTATGAGCTTCTCTAATTCATGTCTGGGAGACCGCATGATTTGTCCGAAGAAGCTCATAACACGTTCCCGGCAGATGGAAGAGAGCCTTTTTCGGATGTTTAATTGCCTAAGAATGGACTTATTTAATTATTAATTAATTTATCTAGACTCTGGTAATCATTTACCACAAATTAGACGATGTTGTGTCCATGATTGACACATTACAAAGGTGGTCGATTTATCGCACGAGTGAACCAATTTTCATCCCTTGTCATTAAAATCGTGAGCGGAATCACTATTGATCCCGGATGCATTCGATTTCCTCGTTTATGTCATGAAATGCGGAACTCATCTCACATTACACACGTGTGTCCCGCGTGTGCTCTTGAATTTAAATTTGTTTACGTCCTAAACACATTTCTATTGCGTTTCTATGTAAATCTGTGTGTTGTGCGAATCTTTAAACACTGATAAGGAGGATCCGTCTGATAGTGGACTCTGACGATTTTGAACATGAATGAGGATTCAAACGTCACTCCCGACTGCAATAGACTGTCATTAAGATCACGGTACTCCTAAAACCTTCTGAGCCTTCGTCAGAGCGGTTCTTATATGATTTATTTTGACAGAAGCTATGTCAATGTCTACTTTGTGTTGTAATTAAAACTACTTTTACGATTTACTATTTTCAATTCATTAAGTCTGATACTCTGAATAATCTCACGAATTACTGTAAAGACATATTAATAGTCAACGCCAGGTTAAATTAGAGATGAAATTAAGTAAAGCTTAGAATTGAATGGCAACATAGTATAATTTAAATTTAATTAATACAAACCTACGCGCGAAATTTACTTATCAATTGGTGTAAATATTAAATCGTAGCCAGTTAGCGATGCGCGACTCTGCTTTAACTTAAGACGTGGCTTTAATTCCCGGGAACAGGCACCGGTTCACACATTATATACGTACGCGGGTCCTCACACGTGTGCGCGAACAACCTCCACTATACAGGAATAATCTCCTGCAATAAACATAAAATTGAAAAATTTATGCACATTTCTTAATGGAAGGGCATATTGTGAGACGGCTTGGGTACGTACCAACATCGTGGTTTTTTTTAATTGGTAGTAGCTTGACATTGCATGGATCGGCATTTCACCCATTAGCAACGTCCAGTGCACAGCTGAGCCTGCCGTTAAGGACTTCCCTGAAAAGGTCACATGTATACTCTAAGAAGGTCACGCCCTCATAAAGTTCAGGAATGCTGCGACTAATAGTTACGCAATAAGTTTAAATTGCGAAATATCTTTATCGTTCGCTGTCCGTGGGTGTTCATATATAGTCGCACAGTTACAAAGCTGGTAATAAAAAATAGTATTTTGATAATAAACGCTTCTGTTTCGCAGATTTTGTTATTCCTGTTACCTACCAATTATTTTTGATAACATTTCGCGGAGCCACTGATCTCTAATGATGAACATATAAAATATTAAGAACCGTATAGAGTTGTCATGCGACCTCACTAGTTTTAAAGCTACGAAAGCCCATTGAGTTTTTCGCCAGATTTTCTCAGTGGGTCGCAATTCCGATCCGGTGGTAGATTCATCGAAGCACTGCTCTTGCTAGGGCTAGTGTTAGCAAATTCTACCTCAGCTTGAACTCGTGACCTCACCTGCTCGTCCGGGCGTAACTAGAATAACCTCTTAGACTACCAACGAATTGCCATGGAAAAAAAGCTATGAAAGAATTGACAAAGATACCTACTTGAATATTATAAGTAGCCTTCTACGATGACGCAAATAAACGGTTTCCTTTCCTGGTCTACGTGAATATGCCATACGAGTTGTGTACTACAGCGATAACGCCGTTTCCGCCATTGAAACAAATCAATTTCGTATAAAATTTAATCGACTAGTAGTTTGATTGCAATATTCCTGATCCAAACTAGTTTCGGACAAAGAAATCTACGCATGTTCATGCAACTGGTTTCTATACTAGTTTATTTTTTGTATATTTTGACATTTATTGACTTATAAATCGTTAGGCTATATTAGCATAGCATATGATATGTGTATAAGGAAGTCTTCGCCGAAGTCGACATTAATAATACTACGTTTAGACGAACCTTTACTTATTGGCCACGACGCCGCGACGGGCAGATAAGTCGCGACACTTCTGACGACCATCAGTACAGTGTATGCCAGTGTCTAGTTGGAGACTTCAAAAGTATTATTTGTTCTTTAACCAGGGCTGCAGCTAAGAACGAATTACTAACCCAACAATAAACACTTGCGGCTTATAAAAATACCGTAAAAGGCTGTAAACCGCTCCTAAGCTGCCTCATGTTTATTTATAATGCGGTTATTCTTTCTGGAAGCTTACAATGTGGTAATAAGACCAAGACTGCTGGCGGACGCGAACGGACCGACACCTAAAGCCGATGAAACAAATTAATAGTTATAGTCCAAATACGACAAAATCTCGTCTTATACAATTGATTGACGCCACCATGCTAGTCTGAAACACGGTATCTTGATAGTTCATTGAACCATAGATTGGATCAAGTTTGGCGCCTCGTGAAAAGTGAAAGTGACGCTCGCCTAGAGCTAATGTTTTTATCTGAAGATATCTCAGTTATTAGATGAATATCTAGTTCTAGAACTCATCGTTCTTCATTAAAATTAAAAAATTAAGTGGACTTTTAAACTCAATCATAGTTTTTATTAATGGTTTCATTTTACCGAATATATTCTCAACGTTCGGCTGGGTTGCGTTGTCCCTGGTTACCCCTGGAGAGTTTCGGTCGATGACATGTGAGCCTTTTAGATTTACAGACGCGTTAGGTTCATAAACTGGTGATGTCATTATCAGTCTTCTTATTTTAATGTAATTAGTGCGATTGTGGCGGTAGCCGACATTTCACAGATTTCTGAATCTCGCTAGCGACATTTTCAAGATTCGTTTGCATACATAAGTTCCGAAAAATAATATTCATACCGTCGGTCTACCGAGCAACTTCATCCGCTCTGTGGAAGACCTACTTACTCTTTGTCGTTTCTTCCCCAAAGGATTAGGTCCGAAAAGCTTACAGAAGAATTCCCAGAACTAAATTATGAGCGAAATTGGATTATAGCCGTAAATTATGTAATGTCCCATACCTAGATTAGTATCAACGTCAGTCCCTAATAAATGACTATCAGTTAATATGGAGTTCGTTTTCCAATGTTCTTTCTACAAAATGATGCTAATAAATATCACTTGAAGTTTGCTCATAAGTGCTCTCGGTTGGGTAAGTGACAGGATCGGTCGTGTTCATTAAAAGCAATGCATTTATAAAATAATACCTAGTCTAAATCCGTTAGTAAAATACTAAGATAAAAATTTCTTTACTTTATGTGGGGATTGAGAAGAAATGCTCTGTCTCTTTCACGTAAAGTGTTTAAGTGTTTAATGGGTATGGCGAATGGGAAACATTGAAATGAAAATTTAAATTTCACACAACTTCATTGAAATACAACAAATTTTAATTTAGCTGTCCTTGTTATTTCACATTTATATTATTGTGATACGACTATCAAAAGGTACAAGTGGGCATACTTTATGGAGACATATGCCCATGAATGATCATCAGTTTATTTCATTTTATTTTTATTGCATAGATGGGTGGACGAGCTCAGAGCTCACCTGGTGTTATGTGGTTACCGGAGCCCATAGATATCTACAACGTAAATTGAGATTGAGATATGAGTTCTTAAGTCTCAGTATAGTTACAACGGCTGCCCCGCCAGTCAAACCGAAACGCATTACTGCTTCACGGCAGAAATCGGCCGGGTGATGGTACCTACCCGTGCGGACTCACAAGAGGTACCGCCAGTAAAGTGTGCGCACCATCGGTCACTTGTAGGCAATACATTACTTAGTTGAATAATTGATTATGTGATAAAATTCCAGTCTACCGGAGTATATAAATAATTCAATAGCACATACTAATGGAACGAATAAAAACATTATAAATTTAGAAATTTTCTAGAAAATTTTGATCTACAAAAACACGGTCGTGCAGGATCTCAATTAATTAACATATTTACGTTATTCCGAGTAATTTGGATCGCTTTTACTAAAATTTAAATATAAATGGTGAACACCAAAAAATAAAACAATTCAAAATGAAAATTTAATGGGCTCTGTTACTGTTAAAATGCACAGTTCGCAGACAGCCATTTAACAAGAACTATCTATAAAAATAAACAATATTTACATATAAAAGTTATACATTTATGTATGTTTTGTGATTTAGTAAAATTTTGTCTATTTTGGAAAATATTTAGATAACTCTCTGTCGGAGCTTGCCTAATTATTATACATAAAAGCAAAGTTGTTTTAAAAAAAAAAAAGAATAGAAATTTGGTGTCAATCCGTGTAGATATAATCAATGCAATGTCTAATCTAGTATTAATTTTTCTTTAAATTCCAAGATCAACGAATTTATTTAAATAAAATATATTAATAAATTGTTTCACACGTACTCTCAGACCTATTAGGATTTACTTTGATTTTTTAATCGACTTCAAAACATGTTTAGTCAAGATCTGGCCACTGTTTTTTGAGTTATCCTTTATAATGCACACATGCACTTCGACTACGAGGATATTTTGATTTTTAGTGAAATTTTTAACTTAGTTTTTTTTTTGTTGAAGCCTATTTTCTTCTTTATTAATGTTGTTTATACGATATGTGTTATAAAACTGATGTATTATGTGAGTACATCGGGCACGTCACTCACATATCGGACGTGAGCGCTTCTTTGTCCCACTTCCACACGATCATCCGTAGCTACAAGTATGTATGTAACTGTATAACGAGCTTCAAATAACATATTCGAATTTCAACTTTGGTTGAATCCGAGAAATTTGCAACCAGAGGCATTTTCTAAGAAAATCCACAAGAATGTTACACATAACAGGGCTTAATGCTGGCCTTACACCTAGCACGCTATGCTATGTAAAGCGCGTGGCTTTCTCCAGGTGGCAATGGCTCCTGTATTCTCGAAGCGAGCATTA